>JAQFVV010012482.1:330457-930457 GCA_028023455.1 Epiperipatus broadwayi | reverse complement strand
CTTAGCAGCCAAAACGTAGTTACAAATTAAGTAAATAGGTTGTTCCACATCATTACAATTAACATAAAAAATTCTAATGCCAAATGATCATATTTTCTTTTTCTTATCAATTTAAGTAACACATTTTGAATACTACAACCTGCTAGCAAGATATCTAGCAAGAAATCTGCTGCAATGTTATCATCATTTTATCCTTTTTGTTTAAATTTAGCCACTTATCTATACCAAAAAATATTTTTTCTTAAAATATAAACATCATTATATATATATATATATATATATATATATATGTTTATATTTTATATATATATTTATATATATATATATATATATATATATATATATATATATATATATATACTTAAATGAAATGTTATCTGGGCACATCTATGTATAATTTATATAAATTAACATTTCCTTTATATCAGTAGTCCATGAAAATCTTCATTTTATTAAATTTATATATTGTAATGGTATGGAAAGCCTTCATTGTATATATGGGGAGATGGAAACACATCATCATCCCCACATATTACATAAAATAAAATGAATACAATAAATTAAATAAATATAAGCATGAATGCATCATCATAGAATAAAACTATATAGTAGTTGTAATTATACTAATAATAAATTATAAGCTATAAAGTAATAATAGTATCATTCAGTATTAAGGAAGAGTCAAATCAACAATCAATAATCATTTCAAATGTCAACTATGACTAAATCTATTGGAAGTACATTATAAGCAGGTTATTTATCCAACCACTGCCAAACCCAGGACAGAATATAATGCAATTCTCTGGATACACATACATAAGTGCTAATCCATTACTCATAATAAAAAATAGTAGAGATACTGAAACATGCTGATCATCATCAGTGCTCTGTTCACATAGTACCATAAGTGTATCATCTAACTATAAAATAAAATTCTAATAAAACAAAAAGTATGGACTTTAAAAGTAATACATTTTGCATCCAGAGTTGTCATCTGAATGCACAAACACAAACATAAATTCCTACATTCATATAACTAACTGTTATCCTCCAGAATTAGCTCAAGATAATAAGACTATGCACAAGATATATATATATATATATATATATATATATATATATATATATATATATATATATATATATATATATATATATATATATACTTCATACTTTATATAATTTTACTTGGATAATTTTAAAATTCCTAAAATACTAAGCTGTAATAAAATCATGACACACTCATTGTCAATGCATGGAACAAATACCTGAAGAAATAGAGACATTAATATTAAAATATGTTTTAACAATTAATTAATAAACTAACTGCTTAATAATTAAAAAAAAAATCATATGATAAGATAATTTTCCATGCTTATCAAAAATAATTATTTCATAAAATAATAAATAACTAGTTAATTTTTATTCTTTAAATTAATTAACTTTTGCTTTCATTACATTATTTTCTTTTAAATAAGGAAGATTAATAAACAACTTTTTATTCTGATAAAATGAATTAAATTAGCTTAATATTTGGTATAATTTTGGGGGGAAATAATACATTACAAAAAACATGCTTCAAAAGAAACTGGCAAATGTAATTTAATCAAATTTGAATTACCTATAAAAACTTATTATTTTGAAGGGAAATAATTGAATAAAATTAAGTTTTAATTGAAAATAAATATAATAATAAAATTATTAATTATTATCAATTGATAAAATATTAAAGATTTTAAGACTTCTCATTCGATAATTTAATATACAAAATTAACAAAGTGTATGCCACACTTGAATGAGAAGCTATAAAGATACACAGAAATTATTACACGCTAAGCGCTTTCGAGGTCTTTTGCCTCATATTCATAGCGGTACTGTGAGCTGCAGAATGAAAAAATAGGGCAAGGGAAACAAAACAGTATGCAAATCATATGCAAATGAACTAGATAGTCCATCAAGCGGAAAATCAGAGAAGCATATTTTATTAATGGCAATAATAACTCCATCAATAGACGAGATACCTGCTTTGACATCTCCAAACGTTGGACTATCTAGTTCATTTGCATATGATTTGCATACTGTTTTGTTTCCCTTGCCCTATTTTTTCATTCTGCAGTTCACAGTACCGCTATGAATATGAGGCAAAAGACCTCGAAAGCGCTTAGCGTGTAATAATTTCTGTGTATCTTTATAGCTTCTCATTCAAGTGTGGCATACACTTTGTTAATTTTGTATATCAATTGATACTTAATTTTAAAACTTCTTTATAAAGTTAAATGTAACATGCACATTAAAGAAAATATGTTTTTATTGTGGTTTTATTTTTCTTTTAAGTTCATTTTGGCACTAGTAATTTCCAGTTTCCATCTAGGTTTTCTTCTAGAAGGCTTCTCAATTTCAGGCTAATGTACAAACTTAATCTTTTTTTAGTTTTGAAATAGTATATTTACCAGGCTAACTAATAGAGACAGAGACACTCATGTTCTTGGTTTGAAAGAAGACTTATGGCAGATTCTCTTTATATTTATTCCCAGTGCAGAAGATTACATGGAGGTAGAAGATGTTTTGCTTTTAGGTAATCCTAGCTTATATTGGTCAACTCCATTTTAAAAAACTTTTTTTTACAAATAAATTTTGGCCTTTTTTCTTCAGCAGCTGAGTCAGAAATGACTACTCTCCTCAACATCTTGATGAAGATCTCTATTTTTATCTTTAATAGTTTGGTTAAGACTTCTCCTACTGTTCTCTTCAAGAGCTTGATTAGGACTGACCTCTTTTTATAAAATACAGAAGTCTTCTGATTTACCTTCTCTATTTTTTAAACAATCCTGTCTTATATATGACAAAAATTATAACTAACCAATTGGGTTTATTTTACAAAAACATCATTTAGAAAATGTCCTCCTTCAAAATTCAAACTGGAAAACATGTCAAAAACTTAAATTAGAATTATAGTCTTTGTCAAAATATTGAAGAATACCACTCTCACATCTTTTAGATGTGAATTACATATTGGTGATGTGTTTTAAATTGTGTCTTAGGCATAAATATACAATATACATCTCTCCTATCATTCCTTCATCACCGGATTGATAAGTTTGTATTATAAGTAATGTTAAATATTCATAAAAGTTATAAAAAGGATATTATTATTGTATGAAGGATTTAATCTGTGAAAACTTATTAGAATCTAAATTAGCAGAAGTTTATTTTGATTAACCAAGTTATTTTTACTAAACCAAATTTATTTATCATAAATCCATTTAAAATTTTAATTTTTTCTAAAACATTTTTAAAAGAAAAGTTGTATTTCTAGAAGGCGTTGACTTTGTTGACCTAAAATATATAATATTTGTGACTTGTTATTATTTGTCTTACTATCCAAATAAATATTTGTTTTTATTATTAAGAAAATTTTTATAGTCATTTATTCACATCATCCACTCTTTTCCAAAAATCTCAATAATTTTAAGAGTTTATTGTAAGAGTAAATAAACATTGAAATCAATGCAAGTGTCACTTTATAAAGTCAAGTATAAAAATTACATCTAAGAAATATGTATTTTGCTTAATAAAATCTATACTTGCATATTATTATTTGAGATCACTTCAGACAATTTAGTTACTTTTTAAAATATCATGGTGCTTTCTTATTTCTCCCAAAAAGTATTTTAGATTGAAAGACCATATTTATTATTTCATGAGTAATTTAAATTAAGAGATGATTTTAGCTCAAATCTGGAAAATATTTAGATGAATATATTCTACAGTATTTAGAATAGCTACAAAATTCCTTACCCATCTTTAATATCTGAATGTTACCCTAGATTATTATTTAACTTATTCTAAATTAAAAGATCATGTTGTATTTATTTAAATTAATAATTACTATTATTATAATTGTGATAAAAAACATTAACTTCAAAGTAAATGGATGTCTTAATTAAATTACTAGGATTTTATTCTATGTGGAATAGACCTGAAGAGTCAAAGAATTTATTTGATGATTAAAGTAATCATAATTGCTTGAGATATCCTAATTTGTTTTAACAACCATATAATTAAAAATTATTTTGCTAAAGAAAAAAGTATTTCTAAAAATGATAATTCTTTGATGGCAAAGATCTAAGATAACACTTCTTAATTTTATAAAAGTAACATAATGTTTTATCTGATCACAGCAATAAGATATTTAAAAATGCTTATGATGCTAGTAAAAAAGATGGTAATGGTAGTAGACATTTAAAAAAAATATTTTAAATCTAATCTCAGATGCACATGCTTACAATACCAAGAGTCTTTTATTTGGACTAGAGTGAGTTCATAGTTTTCTTCCTCTTTATTTATTGATAATATTTTATATTTTAATAATATTTTATTGCAATTGCTTACCCCTGTATCTCTTCTTATTGTTGTATATGGCATTTATTTTTCCTGAACCTGCTGAGCTTAGTTAACATCATCATTATATTTTATTTGATTTATATAATATTATTTTATATTATTATTATTTAGCAATGACAGTTGTCTCATCGATCTTTTATGTGCTTCTAGATTACAATTTATCCTGCCCAACATGTTGCCTATGGTCAGCTGGAAGTACCTATGGTTGTCCTGGATAAGCATTGTGCTTTTATATATTTCATTAATTTGTTTTTTCATTGCTATATATATTGTAATGGGATGGACTAACAATGGTGTGCATAAAGATGAATGGGTCCCTTCTGATGAGTAGAAAGAATGTATATTTATTGTTTACCTTCATGCATAACTCCTTACATTAATTTTATACCTAAGGGAGAAGAGAAAGATTTAAACAACTGCTAATTCTACACTTAGCTGTTCACTTACATATTGTAGTTTATTCCTATTATTCTGGGTTTTGAACTCAGAGAGATATAAATGATTATCAGATTCAGGAAATGTTTGTAACACCAAGTTTATTATATCTGTAATATGATTAATGCCTATTAATGAGAATAGATATAGTATATTATATACATGAAAGTAACGATCATTATATGTGTATGATTATATAACTTAGCAGAATGGATTAAAATTTGAAGTGTAAAGTTTATAACAAAATTAAGGAATTTCATTTAGACACCTGTGGTTATCTTTCATTTCCGTTTGGTTTATAACAAAGTTCCCTGTTCTGAGCCCATGAAAAATAGCGACTACATGCCTTGGTTAACATGAACTGTCTGATGGCTTAATAGACCCCTTGTTATATATGGCGTATATGCGACAAAAGAAAGTTATAAATTTAACATGTAAAAAAAAAATATAATTTTTTTTTAAAGATATTAATAATTAACATTAATTTTGTAATAGATAATCAACAAATGTGTGTATATGTTGCACATGTATAAATATGTAGTTGATACATATCTTAGATAACATCTTACCTTATTTTTCATTCGCAATGATCAGATTACTTTATACTCAAGATTACATCATATAAACTTTATCTAGTCATAGTGCTGACCTTATTTTTATTATGAATTTTATAATTTAATTTAAGTTGTGCAGTGCTATATTAAAATAAAGAAAAATAAATTATTATATTGCACATACGAATAATTAATCATTAATGATGTTAACGTTGTAGATAAACTTCACAATTTGTGTAGATAATGTTGTAATAGCTTATCTTTGTAATTCATGGGAATTTCTTCACGCGTAGTTTAGAATTTGATTATCTGGTAGAAGTTTCGGAACAGAAGTTTTGAAGCGAGGAGTAAAAAAAAAGTTATGATGGATCATTCCATTATTTATCAATCCATACATCTGTATGGAGATAAGAGAATTCCATGTTGTTCTTGACAATTTTTAACACGTGGATGATGACTTCTCTTCCATGACAATTCTCTTCTGCAATTAACAATGCATGATTGGTTTTGTTGATAATATATAAAATCTTTTTAGAAGAAATTAATTGGAACAATGTTAATATTTCTTCTGCCATTGCATATTTTTGTTTTAACTTTCAAAATTTATAGTGATGAATCAATGGTTATTTTGTTCCCTTTTTAAAGATTCAAATGATTTATTTTGTTTGTAGATTATTACTTTCCGAACTCTTTGTTAAGTTGTTTTAGAAGTAAATGTTTCTATTCACTTTCTCGAATTGTAGAAAAAAATATTTCTTTAGCAGTACTATGTAAGTTTAAACCGGTTGACATAAACTTTCAAATTTTTCTCTTTAGTTCTTTATGCAGGGAATGGTGACTTTTTCTTTACTTAGGTAAAAGACTTTTTTACACTTTGAACAAAAAAAGATCTTTTTTTAAATCTATCCATCTATATAATTAGTTCGTGCTCATTTTTTATATTTTATTGTTGAAATCATCTTTGATTAAACATTAGCATAAGTGGTTTGTTAAAATAAAATCGTAAAAAAAGGTAATAAAATAAATATTGAGTTTTCTTTATTTTAATATTATATACATTAATAATTAGGTAATCCTGACTTTTAGCGTCCCGAACAATTCGCCCTCTATTTTTAAAAAAATTAACTAACTACTTTTTCACACCTAAAAAAAAAAAGTGTATGTAACTATATCCAAGTGTAAATGCTAATAAAAAAAGATTAAAAAAAATACTTACATTTACATGCGTATTTTTCACGTATAGCGGTCTTTGCTGTATATAGAACTGTAAATAAATGACGTATATTAACTGTAAATGTTTTTCCGTAAAGAAGAATAAATAACAAGAAAAGAAACTTACATTTTTAGGAGTAATTGGAAGCCACACAAGCGAGGAAATGCACGAAAAGGTCGTCGCGTGCGTGCAGATTTCTGAAAGAAAATTCCTGCAGGTAGGATGAGAACAAAGGTGTGCTCATCCCAAATTGGTATTTTAGCTTATGCTTTGCGACAGAGTGGACATAGGCAGAATTCCACGCGGTCAAGCAAAAGTAGTTCAGAATTTGTCACGTGTCAAAAAACCAATTCACATTTAGGATCCGGGTGTCGAACTCTGTCATTCTATATATGTAATTTCAGAGTATATGTAACTATAAATTTATTTTTTACACGAACATCAATAAATCAAATGGATGTAATTGCAGAGTATATGTAACTATAAATGTCTTTTTTACATGAAGATGAATAAATAAAATGGATGTAACAAAACTTAATTTTTAGGCTCTATTTAGTCTCACGCAAAGTTGCTATAAAAATTATGAACTACTGTACTTTGGTCATTTGTGACACGTGACAAATTCTGAACTACTTTTGCTTGACCGCGTGGAATTCTGTCGTTATAAAAAATGGACGGATCCTAAATATGAGTTTGTTTTTTTGTTATTGAGTGTTCTTTATGTAAAAACATTTAGAGTTAATATACGTCATTTGTTTACAGTTCTACATGCAGCAAAGACCGCTATAAGTGAAAAATACGCATGTAAATGTAAGTATTTTTTTTAACATTTTTTTTTATTAGCATTTACACTTGGATATAGTTACATACACTTTTTTTTTAGGTGTGAAAAAGTAGTTAGTTCATTTTTTTAAAAATAGAGGGCGAATTGTTCGGGACGCTAAAAGTCAGGATTACCAATAATTATTATTATTATACTCTTATTAAGATTATTAAAAGGAAATCTTACCATAATAGACTATTTTAAGACACAAAATATAATTTATTATAATAACTTTATCAATTTTAGAAGATTGGCTAAATATATCTATAAACTAGATTTACAAGAGTATATATAAAAAAATGAAATTAATATTTCTTCTAATCCTAGAAAATTCTGGAATTTTGTTTATAATTCAGGCTTGGGTAAGAAAAAGGTTCAAATGACTCATGGTTCTGCATTAAATGCAGATGAATTTTCTAAACATTTTGCAGAGTTATACTTTTCACAACATGGGATTGATTCTAAAATTACATTTCCTGGCAATTTGTCTAGTGCTAAATGTATAATTGATCATATCTCTAGGGAAGATGTTATTGTAGCTATTAGGAGGCTTAAGACTCACTCTAGTTTAGGATATGATAATATTCCTTCTTTTATTTATAAGGGGTTAGCCAAATTTATTGCAGTACCTCTTGCCTTTATTTTTAATCTGTCTCTTAATTCTTGTACTTTTCCTAGTGTTTTGAAATGTGCTAAAATGGTTCCAATCTTCAAAAATGGTGATCGGGATTGTGTTTCTAATTATAGACTGATTTCTGTTCTGCATACCATTGCATGAATTTTTGAGAGATGTATTTATAATAAAATTATTTCAGATGTGGGTAAGATAATTTCTTCTTCTCAACATGGTTTTATTCCTAATAGATCAATTGATAGTAATCTTCTGACTATTTATGATCATATAGCTCATGCTATTGAAGATCATCAAAGACTAGATGTTATTTATTTCGATTTATCAAAAGCCTTTGATAAAGTTGATCACAGTGTCTTACTTCATAAATTACATAAAATAGGTTTCTCTAATAAACTTGTATATTGGTTTCAATCATTTCTGTGTAGTCATACAGCATATATTAAATTCAATAATAAAGTTTCATTTAAATTTGAATGCAATTTAGGTGTTCCGCAGGGTAGTATTTTAGCACCCATGCTGTTTAATGTTTACGTTAATGATCTTAAGGATTGCTTGAGATATTCTTTTCTGTTAAGCTATGCTGATGACTGTAAGATTTTTAGAAGAATTATATCAGTTAACAATTGTGTTCTCCTTCAGAAGGATATTGATAACTTTAGTGCTTGGTGTGAGTCAAATAATATGACAGTTAATTTTGATAAATGCTACTTTGTTTCTTATTCCAAAAAATCTGAAGTTTTACAATTTTGTTATTATATCAATTCTCATAAAATTATTTCAGTTAAATGCCAAAAAGATCTTGGAATTATGTTTTCGTAATGGATCTTTTACTCTTCATCTTGAAATGATTGTTGGTAAGGCTTTTAAGGTTATGGGTGCCATTCTTAGACATGGTTATCAGTTCAGTAATGATACTAAATGAAAATTGTTTTTTTCATTAATTCTTCATATTATTGAATATGGTTCAATAATTTGGAACCATAGTTGTTTGCAAGGATGTAACTTGTTGCAGTCTATTTCAAAGAAGTTTTTCAAATATGTTTTTGGGAGAGTAAAATGATTAATCTTTCATCAAGATGAAAGTATAGGGATTTGAAATATTTTTATAAAATTATTAATAAACAAGTTATTTTATCAGATATAGTTTCAACTATCTGAATTAGATCTTTGAGTTATGATATTAGGTCTACTTGTGTATATCAGATTCAAACATGTCGTTCTAATATTCTTAAATTTTCTCCTTTATTTAAGTTACCCTCTTTATATAATCAGATTGGGAGTAACCTGAATCTGTGTGATATTGATTATAAGAAATTTTGTAATCTTATTAAACTGAAATGTTATGTTTGATTTTGTCTTTTAAATTTTACTTTATTATGTATACATTTATATTTTCACTTTTATTGTATGTGCAAACTGTAATTGGCTTTATGCTGTTGTTTAGCACTTAAATAAATGAATTGAATTATTATTATTATTATTATTATTATTATTATTATTATTATTATTATTATTATCATCATCATCATCATCATCATTATTATTATTATTATTATTATGATGATGATGATGATGATCTAATTGATTTTTATATACCAAAAAAACGTGACTCTCACAATTTTTATTTCCCTTTTTGATTCTCAGATAAACTTAAAAAAATTATTAGAAGGAAATTGTATCATCATAAGCAGTACATTAAAACACGAAATATACTTTTTTACAATAATTTTATTAATTATAGAAGATTGGTTAAAGCTATTCAGAAAATTGATTTTCAAAACTATATTAAAAATATGGAGCTCAATTTGTCAGATAATCCTAAAGAATTTTGGTCTTTTATTAAAACTTCTGGCAATACCAAAAGAAAATCTCAAAGGGATTATAATTCATCTTTATGTGCTGATGACTTTTCAGTTCACTTTTCTGAATTATTTGGTAATTCTCAACTGTCTGGGTTTAATTTGACCAAGGGATGTTTTAATGATAGCATTTCTATCGATTGTTTCAACAATAATGATATTATATCAGCTGTCAAAGAACTCAAAACACATTCAAGTATAGGTTATGACAATATACCTTCTTTCATTTATAAAGGTTGTGTAGAATATATTGCTGCTCCTTTATGTTATATTCTTAATTGTTCCATTAAAAATTGTATTTTTCCTAACTCTCTAAAACTTGCCAAAGTTATACCTATTTTTAAAAATGGTTCAAAAGATAATGTTAATAATTATAGACCAATTTCTGTGCTTCATACAGTTGCATGCATATTTGAAAGATGTGTTTATAAAAAAATTGTTAATGACATAAATAAGATTTTGGTTCCTGTGCAACATGGTTTTTTACCTGGAAGATCAACTGAAACTAATCTTTTAACAATAACTGATCACATTGCTAATGCCTTTGAGAATCAATGTCATTTAGATGTTGTTTATTTTGATTTATCCAAGGCATTTGATAAAGTGGATCATTCCAGGTTGCTTTTCAAAATGTATAAATTAGGTTTTTCCTATAATTTGGTTGCATGGTTTGAATCTTTTATTAAGAAGAGAACAGCTTATGTAAAGTTTAAGAATAATTCTTCTAATCCATATTATTGTAATATAGGAGTACCTCAGGGCAGTATCCTTGCACCATTATTGTTTAACATTTATATTGATGATTTGGGAGAGAGTTTGGAATTTTCACATATTTTATGTTATGCAGATGATTGTAAAATTTTTAGGAATATCAACTCAATTAATGATTGCATATTATTACAAAAAGATATTAATAATTTTGTGAAATGGTGTAGAGATAATAAAATGGATATTAATATGGATAAGTGTTCAACAGTTTCTTATTCCAAAAAATCTGAAATGATAATTTGTCCTTATTATATTGAAGATCATAATATAAAATTTGTTGATATTCAGAAAGACCTTGGAATTATTTTTGCAAGCAATGGATCATTTCATCATCATATTGAAAATGTAGTAAATAAGGCTTTTAAAATTATGGGTGCAATTTTAAGGCATGGTAGACAATTTAGTAGTTTTACAAAATATAAATTATTTCTCTCTTTGGTTTTGCCAATTTTAGAATATGGATCTGTTGTTTGGAATCCCAGTTCCAAATGAGATATTATTAAAATTCAATTGGTTTATGACAAATTTTCTAAGTACATTAAATTAAAAGACCATTATCTATCCCTATCCATTAGAAGAAAAATGAGAGATCTTAAAATTTTATATAACCTTGTGAATCAAAAAATTATATTAACTAACAAAATTTCAAATATTACTTTTAATAATTGTTTACATAAAACACGTACATTTACTTTATTTTATATTAAGGTTTGTCACTCTAACATATTAAAATTTTCACCTTTGTTTCATTTGCCTAATACCTATAATCATGATTTTATTAATGAAAATATTTTTTCTTTAGACTTTAAAAAATTTGTTACTTATCTTATAAAAAAGTATGGCATATAATTATATTATTTTCATCATTTTTACTCATTTATGTATATTATTTATGTATATTATTGTATAGTTATTATAGTGCAATTCTGTAATTGGCTTAATGCTGTAGTTTTGTATGGTAAATAAATTGAATTGAATTATTATTATTATTATTATTATTATTATTATTATTATTATTATTATTATTATTATTATTATTATTATTATTATTATTATTATTATTATTATTATTATTATTATTATTATTATTATTAGATTAAGTTTATTCATCTGATCTATTGCACGTCATTACATCTCATTGATTGGTTAGGTTTAACTTTTGTTTTAACGTTTATTTATGTTTGTCTTTAAATATTAGGTTATAATAATTAATAAATACAAGTTTATGTGCTCTAACATTACTTGATTTTATCATTTACTAAATAGCATTAATATCATGAACTTGAATTTGGATTGGGTGTTATGGTGTGTGTTGGCTATTGTTGGGGTGTTGTAGGCATCCATCACAATATATATATATTGTGCCCTTTTCTATAGGTCAATGATGATTATAAATGGTCAATTACTAAAAAATTTTAAAATTAATATTATATAGTATTTAAAATTATAAACTATGGTTAGGCAATAAAGGGTTAATATAATATATTTAATAATAAGTATTGTGATGGTGAGGATTGTATCTAGTTCTATATTTTTCTAAATTATTTTTCAAATTTTATATAATCATTTTAAATAATATAAGTAGCCAATTTATTAAGACAGATAAAACTAGACTAAACCCCGGAAATGTCTACGTGACTGTCTGGAATATTTTATGTATAAGCACCAGTTTAAATTAATACTAATAATTAAAATATTTAAATAGTATATTATAGAACTGGATGGAATTGTCACACATTATAATAAAAAATAAGATTATACATCTTTATTAATTATTGTTTCAAAATTATTTTAAAAGTAATTAAATTGTAATAGATAATAATTAATTTAAAAATAATAATAGGTTAATATTTAAGTCTATTACATCACGATTTTAAAACTTTAGAAATTGTTTATAAATCCAAGTAGGGATTGACCAATAAAAATAGATCTTGGCAGACAACCAAAATCGCGCCAACTAATTGTATAAACGGGGGAGAACTAAAATGTGTTGACTCTAGAGCAGAGGTAAAATGTTAAGCTCTATTTTTTTTTCTTCAATTTATTAGTCAATTTTATTATAACTTTAATAATATCTTTGAAAGAAACCAACTGACAATTTAAAATCTTCCGAAGAGAATCTAAGAATAAATTTTTGAAAAGTTCTCATAATAATGTTTCACTAACTCCACAGTAACCTGCCAGTGGATTCTATCAAAATATAATATGAATTTTCAATAAAAAAATGGATAGATTCTGAAAACCAAGTTATAAATTTTATAATATTCCAAAAATGTTAATGTTATTCATTGATATAGTTTGTATAGCGTATTACTATGAAAACTGCTTTCGTGCATATAAAATTAATGAAAGGACATTGTGCACAAAGTTGATGAATATAATGGAAAATAAAAATAAATATTATTCATATAAGAATAAATGGAAAAAAAAGAATTGTTATTATTGAAATAATTTGAATTGCTTTCTTTAAGATGACCTGAGCAAATACTCTAGAAATAGTTAAAGATTGAAAATGTTGTATATAAATTAATAATGAATGAAAGTGAAATTTACCAGGGAAAACACTTGCCTAAAGAAGAAAAAAAATATTTTACAGAGAAATAAATATAAAATATTGGATCCATGGAAAAATGCAATTGGTACCGTAATTATTAAATAATTGTAATTTAACTAGAAATAAAGATGCATCAACGTGCCGAGGTAATATTCGCCTGAACATTAAAAACTTCGTGGGATAACTAAATAAATGTTTTTTAATAATTTTGAATTAAACATTGAAACTAAAGATTGTCTAAACAGTTTACTAAATGAACTAATTTATTTAAAACTTTAATAATCAGAAAGGAGAACATTCGGATAAAAGAAGAAATAATAAATATTATGGGACTAACCAAGATTTACCGCCAGAAATATATGTGATTATGTTTTAAATTATTTTCTTTATTAATCTAAGTTAAACATTAAGTTTTAGATAGCTATAGGGAAACAAATACATTAATTCGCAATATAACATTATATAAAATAATATGTTTTGATTTTGAATGTTCAAATAAAATTGTATGTGTGTGGAAATTTTGTAAGTTTGCGATGCTCGAGGAGAAAGAAACCTACTACGAACTCTAATAGGAAGGTAAAGATTATTTTGGTACATTTTATGGTTATTAATGATATAATGTATGTTTTATTTATTTAGATCAGCTGTGAATCGAATGAATGTAATGCAAAAGTTTTATTGTTATAATTATTGTAAAATGCATTTTGAAAAACAACACTCTAAAACACTTTGAGATGTGATTAGATTTTTTAAAAATATGCATACGATAATCATTTTATGTGTTATTAATATAGTTCAATATAACCAATGGTTATGTCATATTTTCTGTTAATTTTTCCGATTGGGATATTTAAGTGGTATTTTAACAAAACGTAGATGTCAAACCTACAGTGTAATAAAGCAAGACAAATTGTTCTTATGGAATAGGGAAATGTTTTATATTAGTGAATTTTGTTTATTGTTTTAAAAGGTAGTTAGTTTTATCGATGTTGGATACAGTAAAAATCTTGAGAGATAGTTTGGGTAGTGACTTGGTAGTACGTGGAGATTCGGAAACCAAGAGGATGTATTAAAAAACTAGGATGCTACAGGGAATGAAATAATAAGTAGTTTTAGATGGTAATCAGCGTAGTTAACAAAGCCCTACGACTGTTACACATGTTGTCATGGACAGTGGTATTTTTATATTTCTTATGAATCGTATTAGATGTTTGGTAAAGCTGAATAAATAGTTGCCACATCATGCTTATCGCCAGGGTTATTAGACAATGAATGTCGGACCTATTCACACTGTTCCATACATTTTGAAGTATATATTTTGATAAGTTATCTATCTATCTTCCCAATATCCTATACATCTTTCGCTATCTTTATCTGTATTTCTTGCAACTACATCGTTATATGATAAGTATATTAAAAAAGAAACAATAGATATTTTAGAATGTATGTCATGCTGTTATTTGAAATAAGAATAGTTAAGTATTAATGTAGAGTAGATTATGATTATTGAAAGAGAGATGCAGATATCCTAAGAAAGGAAGGAGTCAGAGAATTATTTTAATTTTTCAAGAAATGAACTATAATTTTATAAAATATATCCAAATAGAAATATACAAAAATATTAAATATAATTTCACGTTTTCTTATTGTTGATTATATTTAAAAATATAAGTATTGCATATTTAAAGAATATAATAACATTCGATAATTATAGTATATGTGAAACTAAAACAGGTGATAATTAAACCCATGTTATGGCATTATACATGAGTATGGCTTATGGAATAAATGTATTAGAGTTTACGAGCATTAGAGAACAAACGTTATAGGTAGTAATAATATTTGAACAATATGCAGAGTGACTTATATAGAGTTACAAGAAAATGTAATTTTTTTTTAAGAGGAAAAACCATATTGATTGTAAATTTATAATGTTATCAATGATGTTTATCCACATATATAATTTATAATACGGTAACTTTAATATTAAAAGGTAAAGAATAGTATTACCCATAAAATAGTTAAAATAAGTAATATAATAAACCTAATGAGAAATAAATAAATAACTTATAAAAGGTATAATAATTTAAATTAACTATAAAAGAAATCTAAAAATGTATAATTCAACTATTGTAGTGTTAAAAGAAAGGAGGATATCCCTTGTAAATAAATGTAAATAGATTTGTTTGTTTTATCTTAATTTTGATTGTTGTTAATAAAATTCTAAAATTTGTTTATTAAAACTTGTGTCTGAGTTTTGTTTTCTCTACATCATTGCATGAATTCACAGGGTATGTTTACTGTCATTAAACTAAGTATATAATTGTTTGCACAAAATATAAATAGAGAAGTATATTTAATCTTAAATATTTATTGATGTTTTTTTTTGTAATTGAATAATTATAAAATTGCATTGCGTTATTGGTCATAAATCCATTGTCATAATAATTTGCTAAATTGTATGCTATTAGTTGCCACTTGCTTCATTTATCAGATTATCTAAACACTGCCACTTACTAATTTATTTTATTACTTAAAGATAAAAAAAGGGAGGATATTAGATTATTAACTAATTTATTACGGTTATAAATTTGCGATAAAAGAAAAGCTGTACTAGTTAGATTAAACAATGAAGATTGTGATTATTATTATTATTGTTTTATTATTAATCTAATTTCAGAGTAGTAAATTATGACACAAAATCCCTTATCATATTTTGCTACCTTATTTTAATTTAACCTTGAATAAATTTAAGAACCTGAGATTATTTCATTTGAGCTAGATAATTACTATTATTGTTATTATAGATAAAAGATTAATACTTTAATTGTTAAATGAGTCTTAGTGATTAGAAATTGCAGAAGTCATAAGAATACTATGTAGTTATTATATGTAATAGTAGTATAAGGGGGGTAGTGTTCTTATGCCATTGAGGTGGTATCCTATGGGATATTATCTCAATGTAATCTACTTTGTCACCCATATTTCCACTTCTAGTCTCAGGAATTATAGAATAGTTATTTGAGTTAGTTTAAAACAGAACCTAAGTTAATTTTTAAGAAACTTGAGCTAGTAAAGCATTTTATTGAATATCTCATTAATTATTAGAGCTAGAACCCGGTTAGGCGATTTTCATTATCTATTATTTATTTGGGGGGAAGTGGAGTACACATATACATGTAATTACACGTAGGGTGAGAGGGTAGATTGTGGCGTAATGTGGTGGGCTCGATGTGTACATAGTTACAACATAATAGAGGGCAGATTGTGGTGGCCCAACTTTAGGGGTCCGATATGTTATAAAGGTCAGAATATATATATATAATCACTACAAATATTTAATCACTACAAATAATTCTAAGACTAAAACAATTTTACTTTAGCACCTAATAATAGCTTTTTGTATTTTGAGTTTAATTAAAAATAATACAAAATCCATTTCATTTCTAATCCAGGTTGCTTTATGGATTTAAACTCAGTTATGTTAATAATTGCAAAGTCTTAGAAGACAGATTATTTTACCTGTGAATGATAATCCATTTTCTCTAGAGGATTGTATATGTTAAATTAAATATTTCCATGAATTTATTAGGATATAAACAAAGTAAAGTGGGGGAATCATTTCCATATAAATAAACAGAATATGTTTAACAATGATGATACTATAGAAACCATCAATGGAATTTCAATAATAATTGGTGGTTTTTCTACCAAACTTTACCGATGCATATTTTTAGTTATTTAAATGGAAATGATCCCACACTTTACTTTTGTTCACATCAAAGTTAATTCATAAAAGTGTAATTCTCTGGATTTAAAACCATATGGCAACTTACATTAGACATAATAAAAGAATCACCTTTTACTTCTAATTAAAGTCTAAGAAGAAAAACTATTATTGTTACTAGAGTAAAAATGTTTTCGACTTCAAACTGTCAGTATTAGTGATGGTTTCCATAACAACAACATCTATAAATATATTTCAATTTATTTACATAAAAATTTCCCCACATTTTGTTTACATAATAATATACCATAAAAATACTTAATATATTATATATAATATGTTGTAGTAATTCTCCTAACTTGAAAGAATTACTTTCTTGTAATGGAGTAAAATTTGGCTCTACTGCAGAATGGCAATTTATCTGGGAGCAATATTTATCTACACCAGTAGCATCCGAGAAAGAAATTTATTTAGCAGGATTATGTTGTTCCAAAGACGAGGAAAAATTACAAATGTAAGTTTAAAAAAATTATGTTCAAGTACTTATATAAAAAATTTTTGAAGTATTTCTTAATGTTTTGAAACTACTTAAATAAATTTCTAGAATAGTTTGTTTTTTATTTGATAGTAGTTTGTAAATCTTACAAATCTTTCTTTTTTTTTTTGGCTGAAGAATGTTTCTTAGACATAAATTTTTAAAGATAAAAACACAGATTTTCTGGGTTTTTATTTTATACCTCAGTTTATATTTTTAAAAAAAATGTATCAATATTTCCATCCATATATTACAAATATATAAAAATTCAACATTAAATTTTATATATGTTATAGTATATTTTATATTTTATCAGTAGCAAAAGTTTTAAAACATTTGTTTAAAATATATTTATTTAAAATATACAGGGAATATGGGTGCATAAAATAATTTTGAACTATGTTGAAAAGTTATATCAAACTAAGTAAATCATTTCTCTGTGTTTTTGATATTAGCTCCATGATGTAATGAGTTATTTGTCTAATGAAAAAAAATAAAATTCAATCTCTCTTTCTCCACACATATATTTTTCAAAAATCAAAAAAAAAAAAAAATCTCTGATTATCCAGTGATCTAGGGTTCAAAGACAAGAAATAGTAGCTCAATTTTTTAGTTAAATATCATGATCACTTGAATTCATTTGCAGTAATATATATATATTATAATGGTCAGGGTGTATAATGAGTTTTACCACATCTGCCGTACAAGGGCGCCACCAGCCCATTCGAACCTGGAAAAATTATATAGTAGGCAGATACGTCTGAAGATCTAATTGTGTATATATATATGAATATTAGCCCCAGTCACTAGTTCGTGGAGCAGCATAGATAATGTATACTTTATTTATTTTTTTTTCATGTGTCATAGCATCGGCCGGGACGCGAACCCACAACCGTCTGCAACCAACTACTTGCTTGCATGGCAGCTGCGATACCTCCTGGCTAACAACGCAAGACATGTATACTTTATTTTTAAAGAAAGAAAGATAATAAAAAATAAGAATAAGCCACTGCCCAATTAACAATACACAGAAACATTTATTTTGCACATATATAAAGTTTAGAATTATTTTAGTATAATGTTTACTTTATAATTTGATTTACATTTTAACTTTTGATTTTATAAGTTCGCACAGATGAATTTATTAATATTTTATTAAAGTGTGGAGTATTGACTACATAGATTACACTCAAAAAAGAAAATATTCTATAGCCCTTATTTAACCCCAGGCCAAAACTTCGCAATTGAACTAACGCCAATCTATCTGACATATCGATGTATTGCATGAATACATCAGCACAATACCGAACTGTCAGAAATAATTCCCTATAATTATTTAATTAAATCAACCTATTGTTTTCTTTTTTTCAATTAGAAATCTATTCATGTATCAATGGGGCCTTGCTTCTATCCACATTAAAACACTAACACTTTGAAAAGTATTCACATATTTTTTTATTTACTAGATGTAAACTTCGTTTTTTCAAGGATATATATATATATATACACACAATTAATAAAACAAGTTATAACTTTCATAGCTTGTTTTTAAGCTTGCATTTAAATGATCATTAGATGGAGCTTACCAATAGCTCTAAACAAGCTTTATTGTTATAAGTGCAAAAAGATAAAGAATTCATAATCTCTGTTGTTAAGACCCTACCTCCAGACCAATTATTTTTCGGCTTATGGCTCACTTCAGTGGAGAGCTGGGTCTCTAGAAATGAGATCTAAAATACTAACTCAAAAGTCAGCATTTATAAAACACGTTTTGATCAATTTGAAAGTCTGAACTTTTCGGACACATAAATGTCTTCAAAATCAGCTTTGCAAAACAGATAGCTATATGGGTCTGAATTCAGCCCAGTTTCACATTATAATAATAGCCTCTGCAATACAGCATCGCAAAAGCCATCAAAGGTACACTAGAGATTTTTAATCCTTTCTCTTTTGGCTCTTATAAAAATAAAGCTTGTTTAAAGCTATTGGTAAACTTCATCTAGTGATCATTTAAATGTAAGCTTAAAGGCAAGTTATGATATTTGTAACTTGTTTTATTACTTATTGTAAGTGTACCTTTGATGTCTTTTGTAATGCTATATTGCATAGGCTATTACTATATGGTGAAACTGAGCTGAATTCAGACCCATATAGCTATCTGGTTTGCAAAGTTGGATATAAAGACATTTACATGTCCAAAAAGTTAAGACTTTCAAATTGATAGAAACGTATTTTATAAGTGCTAACTTTTGAGTTAGTATTTTAGATATTTCTAAAGACCCAGCCATCCACTGAGGTGAGCCATAAGCTTGTTTAGAGTTATTGGTAAGCTCCATCTAATGATCATATATATATATATATATATATATATATATATATTAGATTAGATGATATATATATATATATATATATATCCCATCAAATTAATTTACAGCCCATTTCTGATATGATCTCCAATTTTTTGATAGATTATATAATTATATAACTCATATCAGAAATTCTGTGTATTAATTAGAATAATTAAATATATTGTAACCAGATGTACCTGGTCTATAAAGGTCATATTTTTTTCTAATTGGTTGCTCTAACAAAATTTTTTAAAGATTTAATTTAAATTAAACAAAAGATTTTAGTATTATATAAATGAATGTGGTAAATATATCACATAATTTTTGTATTACAGTTTATTAATGGTTTATAATTATTTTAAAGTTTATATAAATATCACTATATATTGTAATGAGATGGGGTGATGGTGGTGTGATGGTGTTGGAAAATCATCATCAGCTTTTAGTTGGGTATAAATATTTTAAATAATAAAATTTAATATATAATTTACAAAAAAGTATAAAAAAGATTATGTTTAATATATAATATTAAAGTAATAAAATAAGATATATAAGTATATTATAAGAGTGATATAGAGTAAGATATTAAAATAATAATAGTCAAAAATATAAGAAATCATATATTACAAAAGCATGTGATCATGAGATCTCTGAGAGATTAGACTATTTAAATCATTAGAGTAACCATACTGTATTAACCATAAATCCACCAGCATTATCAATAAGTAAAAGTAAGTATAAGTAATAGTCATCCATCATCATGAATCACCAACATTTGAAATAATGTTGTCAATCATGTGACTGGATTTGAAATGAATCTTCTCTAAATCAGATTAATTATTGAGCCATTTCCAGATTGGAACAATTATTTAAACGTAATTTGGATGCACAAACTAAATGTTCATCCATCAGAATACATAACCATAAAAGCAATCATGCTGGGATATTAAAACATGCTGGTCATTATCAATGTTCTGTTCATTTAGTACCATTAGTATACTGCCCAACTGTATTCTTAATTTCTAATAGAAACTAAACATAATAGAATATGTGCATGGGCTTTAAATAATGTACTCTTAACACCAATCAGGATGTAATAATGCCCCTAAACACTAATATACATCATCTTCCATATAATACACCATTCATGAATTTAACTCAGAGAACATAAGCTCTATCATTGTTATTGTGATCAGGAGATGATGCAATACATAATATTGTAAAAATATTTAAAATTAAGTCACTGGAATAATTTTAACAAAGAAATACAATTTTATTAACAACAATAAAAAAAGGTCTTAAGGTCTTGAGAATTTGGTTATACACACAAAAGCCTTCTGATTTATACAATTAAAAAACTATCACATTGTGATTTATAATACCTCTTAATGGCTTTATATAAAATGCATATATATATATCCACACATACATGCATTATAATTTAGAAATGAACATATTTAAATGGACATGACAGTGAGATATATATATATATATGCACACATACATTATACATAATAATTCCTAAACATATTTGAACTGTCAAAAAATAAAAATACATAATTAAAATTTTTAAGTTATAGTTTAATGATGCAAATACCTTATGCTAGGTTTACTTTTATATATATATATATAATTGCACTTTTATATATATATATATAATTGCACAGACATGAAATATATTAATTTATTAACATAATATATTTGAATTTATCAAAATTATAAAATTATTAAAAATATCTTTCATAATTAATTTCATTTGGAAAATATACATAAATTCCACTGCTTTAATAATAAAGGCTTTTTTCCTTTCCTTTTGAGAAAAAAAAAATCAATCTTGACAGTTTACTTTAAAAGATTTGATTGATTAATTATAACATCTTTAAACTTAGATTTTAAATGATTTTTTTGTTCATTTTTATTTTTTAATCTAAAAAGATTTTTGAAGTCTTTGTTTTTTTTTTCAAATAAGATTTAAAATAATATTGTTCTTTATATACATATTAGTATCATGAGTTAATTAATTATAATGTCTTTCTTTAAAATATAGAATCATCTATTAATCCTTTCCATTTTTATTTTTTATTTTTAATCCAAGAAAAATTATTACTTGCACTTTAAGTTATATTTTTAAATATCATTTTAAGGAATTATAAAAATAACTCACCAGTTATGCTTCATGTGTATATGTTTATCTATGCCTCTGCATATAGATGGAATAGCATACATATAACTAATTCTTCATCAAGTGATGATTTCTCTTAATGGGGACCAGTCTGGGATTGTTATTATTGAGAAATGCATATCAGCTAACTCTTGGTCTTCAATTGATTCTACTGAGACTTCAGGCCAACCATCTAATACTATATTAGCTATAGATGGATACAAAAAAGTTGGGTGTTCCTTCAAAATACATCCCAATCCCAGAATTTGTATAGCTCTGGAAATCTCTAAATATTATTGTCCAACTCTTTATAAAAAAACAACTATATATATAGTCAGCTGGAGTGACAATAATACACCAATTAAAAATAGCTTTTAATTACAAACTATTTTATCTCTAATTTTTTTGAAAGCAACTTTAAAAATTTTATCAAAGTAAGATTTACAAAGATTTCTACATAAATAGACATTTACCAATTAATTAAAAAGATTTCAAAATAGATAATGAAAATTGTCTACAATTACCAGTTCTATTTTAACATAAAACATGCTTGTTTTTGTTTTCAAAATCAGAACTCAATGAAAATATTCATTAGACCTTTTTAAATATTTAATTTATAAGAAACATTTATTTTAAATCCAAAATTATTTAATCTTTTACTATGATTATTTTATTACAGGAAATGTAGAAAAATATCTACAAAAATTTTTGTCTGTGTTTATTTATACTTTTTCTTTCAACTTTATATGTATATGTGCATACACACTATGCTATTGTGTGCCTTGTAACAGAAGTGTTACAGTATATATATTGTTTAATTTTAATAATTGTTTTGTAACCTGAATATTATCATATTAAATTGATATATAAATACATATGAGAAATTTACACTTGAAAAACTGAAACAAAAAATGTTTAGAACAACTGAGCCTTCAAAAATATATCTATCAAGATATTAATAAAGCTAAATTAAAATTAAAAATTTTCAAATATACCTGTTATATTTGGTATGTGAATTTGACAGTGTTACAGATGACTGCTTCATAAAAATGATAGTTATTAATTGGCAGAATTGCTTTCTTTATATTAAGTGCTGATTATATAAATTAAGTTTTAGTTAGATATAGTTATTTATTTATAAAACAAATTTAATTTTTGATTTTTTAATTATAAATTTGACAGCATTACTTATAGACAAGAAAAAGCATCATAGTTTTTTAATTGTTTTGCCATGTGACAACTTTATGAACAAACATATATTCACATCACATAACAGCCTTATGACAAACATACATCCACCAATCAGACAAGAGATAAAGTAGAGATTTTATTTAAATAAATAAAAAATATTTGAGAAATATGTGAGTAGATTGTATATTAGTGTAGGATGACAGTGATGATGATGATAATTCAAAATATGAACAATAATATTAATTTAAATAATAATAAGAGCAAAAATGGAATACATATTAGCTATCATATATATGTGGATTATACTTTTTTGCGGTAAAATACCTATAAAATGACTAATCAAATAATTATATAAGGGTTTCAATTTTTGTCTAGACGTCAGAAAAATAAATATCTATTTTAGTTTGGTTTTTATAAATGATGCATCATTTTCACTGACTTCTTTAATCATCCATTTTTGTATATATATATATATATATATATATATATAATTCATATATATATATATATATATATATATATATATATAGAAATAGAGTAAAAGTACCATATATTGTACTGTTTAATATCACTAATAAGATAATATTCATTACACAGTAGAGATCCATAAGAAGAAATTAATTAACACGTTTTATAAATATCGACATTAATAATATGAATTCATAAATCCAATTTACGAAATATAATTACTTACTAAATAAATTCACAGATAATAAATCCAATTAAAATAATAATTCTGATGACTATTTGAAACATAAATCAAGTTTGCATGGAAGTTTTAGTTTATAATATTTCACATTCCTTTTATTTTTACTTATTTTTTAAGTAATGGAGAAACACAATATTTTAAAATGATATTATTTTGAATAAATGTGCAATATACTTTTATTATTTTACATATATATTCTTCTGAAGCCCTTAAACTAAAATTGGATCAAAATAACAAATAATTTTAGAACTATTACAAATTCATTTCTGTGCAAATATGTATAATATTTTAATTGCACACATGTACTCAGCATATTAAGTTATATAACAAGAAACTTAAAATTGATATAATTATTATATATTTAAATATTCTGTCCTTTAAATATCATAAGAGCAGACATACCTGAATAAATAAAAAAATGTTTTATTTTCACAGAGTACTTTTAGATAATGGATTATTTTCTGTCATAAATTTTATGATTTGATTGTAATTTGAGGTAATTAATTATCAGCATTAATCCAATAAATTCACAGTGGAAGTAATTAACAGCCAATGGCTTTTGTTAACAAAAATTCTATGATCTTTTGAATATTGCATGAAAGTTACTTATGATGATGGAACAGCTATACTCATGACATTGAATAACCTGTTCTAGTTTTTTTGCATTATTTGCCTTTGCAATGGTGCATTTGGACTGTAACATTTTACTGGAAGGTGTTGCCTTCATGTACAAATGTACATATCAGACTATTAAATAGACAAATTTATAGACATTATTCAACAATTTATGAGAGGAAATGTGTTTGTTTGTTTTAATTTTAAATCAAAGCAACTTTAAACTTTTCAAAACTGTACATAAATATATTGTTTTGATGTGTTTGATTTACCTATCTCTTTATCCACATGTTCAAATTTTTGCACACTTATATATCTACATGATAAAAAAGTAATTCAGACTTAATATAAAAAAAAGTAATATTTAGATGTGTTATAACTACAAAATAATATAACAATATGGACTATGTTTAAAAAAATGAATGTCCAAAATCTTAACAAACATATAACTACATTTTCTCACTATTAAACTCATTATATATTTGATTTTGGTGCCTCTAATTTGATTCTTTGTCTTTCCAATGCACAGATTATTAAAATTTTTAAAAAATTGTATTTATAAACTAAATATTTATACTTACTCATTAAAATCATCTCTAAATTTTCTACCACTAATAATATTTTAGCGTAAAGAATAAGCTCTGGTAATTTATAAGAAAGTTATGGATTGTGTAAAACAGAATGAAGAAACTATCAAGTACTTCCTATTCCATTTCACTGCACTTCATACTTAGATAAACATCTTATTACACACTATAATATCATCTGTCTCATTATCTTATAATATATCCATTTCTCTGACATTAGAATTTTTTTTCTTCTGTGGTACTTAAGTTGTCATTCTGTGTACCTCAGTGACATTCCAGTCTTTTAAATTTTTAACAATATTAATAAAATTAAAATATCACTAAACCTCACATGATCAACATCTACTGTATAGAGAGTTTTGCCTGTTTAAAATTAAAATAAAGGACAAAACACAGTTCTTCCCACATTTTTGCAGTTATTTCTATGTCATTATAAGTACCAATTTAATTTTTGACTTTTTAAATTATTGCATAATTTGTAATAATGTTAATCATTTTATAATGTTAAACAATTTTTATTTCTTATCAATATGTAATTAGTTGAACATTATTTTTATATACATAACCAATGTAATTTATTAACAAATAAATTTGACCATTATTTATTGTAATAAACAATTTAATCAATTTATTCAATGAATATTAGTTAAAATATTCAATGAATTTTAATTAAAACTCTTACCTAATTTTAATATTTTTGTCTGAGTTTAAATATTTTTGATTTTATATGTGTGGGAACAATTGAATGTCATTTTACATTTAAATATTCATACAGCATTCATATAAATACAATTATCTTGATTTTTTTTTGACATTTTCACTTTTTCGTTGACATATGCAGTATGGTATTTATAATGTTTGTTCATGTTGTTGACTGGTAAAAAATAAAGATTTAAATGTATTTCTTTCAATATATATATATATATTGTAATGGTATGGATTCAAGGAGTTAATCTGGAGTGATTTCACTCATCATCACTCCAGTTACTACAGACATTAAAATTAAATATATAAATAAATAAAATGAGCATAAATACAAAAGTAATGAAAAAGTATTGAGCATGAGAAATCACTCTGAGATCCAAACAGCTAAGCATTACCTAAAAGTAATAATCATCCATTATCAACTAGATGATCAACAATAAAATAAATCAACAATAAAATCCACAATTAATCTTACGACTGGATTTAAAATGTATCTACTATAGTCCAGGCTAATTATTTAGCCCTTTCCAGTGTGGAGCAGATTATTAAACATTAATTTGAATGCACAAACTTAAGTGTGAGTATATCAGAATATATAACAATAAAAACAATAATGTGGGAATATTAAAACATGCTCATCATCATCAATGTATTGGCCAATTATAAATTTAATTTCTAATAAATATTAACTAGATAAAAAATAGTGCATGAATATAAATAATATTCCCATTGCACAAATCCAGGATTATCATTATCAACTGGATGCCCATAAACACTAATATAATCTCTTTTTATATAACATACCATTATGCACAAATCTAGATCAGAGGACACAAGCTGTATAACTGTTACATGTACAAGAGATGATGCAACATATTGATTCTAAAACTATTTAAGTTTGAGTAAGTTCACTTTTAATAATTTTAACAATGAAATATTTCATTAATAACATTAAAAAATTAAATTACTGCTATACACATATAAATTAACCCTTCTGATTTTGATTACTACACAAAAATTAATCACATTGTGATTTATATATATATATATATATATATATTCTAACCTCATAAATATGGAGGACGTTACTATCACATATATCTATCATAATAAGAACGTACAGGCTATTATTATAACCCGGCAACATCAGAGAACGTCTTCTATTAAAGTAAATCGGACGCCTCCTTCTGACGCTGTGGGTTGCAAACCCTCCATTATCTAATATGATATTTTATTAATATATCTCTTCGTTAGGTTAGTTATATTATTCGGCTACAGAGATATGCAGCTCAGACAGAGATAGAATGAAAAAAAATAATTATCATTAATAAAATAGATTTAATAAAACAATTTAGAATAAACTAACATTCTCTCTCTCTATCTAAAATACATTCTCTGAGCTATAAGTACTTGCACTGTTCGACAATGATGATGATGATTTTATTTCATTGTTAATATTACTAACTAAATTAAAACATTCAGTAATTAGCCCATATGCTCTCAATATTTTATTATTATACAATTAAAAGTTTCCATCTCTTTAGCCATGCCACACTTGTAATATTAATCATATTGAATTAATTCTTTCTTTAAGAGCACTTATAATACTGACACTAATCTCAGGGTTCTCTGTTATATTGACTAAAATGCTCGGCAGTATTGTGTTGTCTAATAGAACTGACATTATGGTTGGCTATAGAAAACATTTAACTTATTTAAATTCCAGGTGTCTTCATCCACATATCAACTATTGTAATATTTAACGAGATGATGACCCTATTCACTAACAACGCATAATTTTGAATAATACTGCCAATTTATAATCCAGAATCTCAGTTGGAATGATGAAGAGACAAGGGTGCTTTTGTGTCCTTCCATCACCCATGACAACACAATAATTTAACTAAGATTTAATACTTAGACACTTCACTTACATGTGTATGGAACACTGTGCAATCACAATTTACTAGTTTGGGAATAAAGTGATTTTACACACATATAAAATAAAATGTTTTGGTCTGAAGTTTCAGTTCCATAAATACTTCTTATTAAATTAAAAATAGAATGAAATATTCTGATCTGCTTAAAATTGTCTATCTAGTGTATTTAATTTGAGATCTCATAAATAATTTTTGGACTCAAGAAAGTATTGCAAGTATTATGCAGATATACTTTTATTTAGCACATAAGAAAAATGACTCAAAACAGCTTTTAATAAAACTATATTTATTATTAAATTTCAACAATATTCCAATTTATTCTTACAATTTAACAAAAACAATCCCTTAGGATTAACATAATAAACAAAATTTTACACTTTAGTTGATCCCATATGGATAAAACAAAATAATAACTAATAATAAATAGTCTATGCTTTTAGACTTAGATTCGAACTACTTCTTCATCTTTGTTATACATTGACTCAGATTAATTATAACAAATTAAATATTATTGTCGATACACTAACTTATCAGTTTAGTGTATCTTATATGAACGGCTGCTTAACTTTATTATGACTATTTGTTTTAAAATAAAAATAATTAGATTCTAGGCAATGCGTACAAACAATTATTATAATTATATCTTTAACTAAATGATAGTTTTTTATTTAGATAACTCATTATAATTTATGGGTTATTTATCAGAAAATACACTTATTATTTTAATGTTTACCTGAATAACAACTGAAGTTGTTATACTCTGTTCTTCTCCGTATAAGTTATATTGTGAGTGCTACTTAATAATTAACTTGAATTAAACTTAGTATTTGAACCCTCCTTTGGCAAATAAAAATTTATAAATCACGCAAATCTAAACTTATTCTCTCCATTGACTTATGTGTGGATTATCCGCACTATTCCGACGCACAATCCAGACATTGATCATATATACTAGCACTCTATTTTTACTAAATGGATCAGAAGGAATTTACCTCCAGTATACCCGTTATCTTGCCATAACTTTTTAAATAAAACACAATATTCTACACCTTCCGTGGTGGAATTATCTCTATTTTCTCATGAGGAAAAGGGAATAATACCGTAGATACAAAGAGTTAACGACTATATTAAAATAGTTGGTGGGTCCTTGCCTCTTACCTGGGCCTAATAGGAACACACACCAATATAATCCTCTCATGGGATTTTACCGAACGAAATAAACTAAATACGGTATAAATGGCTGATCGTCCTGGCTCTGGGAAGCGATCGCTTCGGTTATAACCATACCCGAATTCTAGATTTATTTATTCCCCTCATGAAAAATAAAGCTTTTGGGGGAGATTATTTTCCATCCCTCAAAATAAATACATACAATTATTACTAATGTGAATATTAATCATATACTGATGCTATTCAGGGCAAGACAAGCAAATACACTAATTACACAAAATTTATATTCCGGGGTATACTTAAATCAACGTCTGTAATCAATGGATAATACAAAATAAACATAATAATTTTCACCTTTGCCAAAGAAACATTCAACAAGGAGTTTGTAATATAATATTCTGAACTAAATTAAGTGAATGCGTTAATAATAAAAAAAAATAATTGGGAATAACTTCCGCAATTAACATAGTATAAATTTGTTTAAAACTTTAAATAAATAAGATTCTGTATAGCACTTCTTTTTAATTACTTCTGATAATTTTAACTAGATATTTTATCTATTTAAGTATCTGAACTTTTCTACTCTTACGCATTTAACATATAAATTTATACCCATAATTGCCTATCATAAGTAAACACATTTTATAAAAATATTTTCCATGTCAAATATAAATTTAACCTAGAATAATTAAAGGAAAACATACCTTTATGATTACAAGGTCATTTACATACTACTTGAATATACATCTTTTAACCTGTTGATAAAAAAAAAAATATACATAATTTTACAAATAAAAAAAAAAAACTTAACAAATGTTTATTATCTCTCTAGAAAAATGTTTTTCCGTTGGCAATTTATTTAGATGAAGAATTTGATCCTTTCGTAGTTCATGAAGTAAAATTTTTGAAATAAGAAACACATTTTATTATTTCATTTCGATAAAAGTTGCTTCCATTCTGGCGCATTTAATAATTAAGTAAAGAAAACATAATAGCGTTGGATATTAATTCTTCTTTGAATTAACTTATATAATTTTGGGATCCAAGAAAGACAATACATAACTTAACATGACGAATATTTGACGATTGACGATCACATGTAGAATTATTTTCTTTTTAATATTGGCGATACGTACCATTTTTATTTAGCTAGCTGGCTTAAGAATAAAACTAATGCGCGACTTTTATGAAATATTATTATTATAAGGCTGCAGCTGACTTACGTATAGATTAAAAAGTTTTAATGATTCCAGTTGAGGTATAATATAACATATTATTTATAGGGTTATTATTAAGTCACTTATTTTGGTAGTTTTTATTCCTACTCTAGGAATTATAAGTTTTCTTTAATAATGAATTTTCCGTAATATGCACGCATACAAATTTTTCAATATTTGCCTTGAGAAAATTTATATTTTCTTTTTAAAAAAATATATAGGTGCATAAGTAAATATCCTTTATCATTCATATTATTTCTAAATAATTTTCATTGAATAAAATATATTTTAATGTGGGGAGCTTACATTATTTTTAAATGCAGACAATGTCGGTTAAAAGAGCGCGAAATTTTATAGTTAACTTTCCTTGGCTTTTATAATATGTCTTTTAAATTATAAATTTTCCTTTTATACCAAGAAAAAATTATCAAATAAGGTAAAGTTAATAAATAATTGTTTATTGGCTGGAAATTATTTATATTCTTAATTTTCAACATAATCATATTTTCCGTGATTGCTGTAGTCAATACGGTCATTTTGAACTTTAGCATACGATGGTATAATTTTTGAGTATAAAAAGCCTTAAAATAGGTCGATAGACATAGAAAAACAGGACATCCCATCAATTAAGATTATCCAAACATGATATTATCAAACATTTATTGGAATGATATTTATTTCTGCAATAAAAATATAAAAAAAAATTTGTTACCGAATTTCAGTACTGACTCCTTCTTGTACTAATAGCAGACTAAATTTTTCTCCAGTTTTTTTTTTTTTTTTTGGCGGTCTTGTTTTATTTTAGCGACCTCTTACAGAGAAAAATTCATTTAATTATACATAAATAAAAGAAAGGGGAAAAAAAAAACTTATTACAGTTATATATTTCTGTATGATTTAAATAGATTACAAGGTAATTTGACAAATAATGAAAAATAATAAATACACTTAATTAACAAGATTTATTTATGTTGTATATTTCTGTATACACTATTATCTAAATAATTTAAAAATAAAATTACCAGAAGCAATTGTATTATGATAAGATACTCATCTATCCCCCCTCTTGTCCATCTAAATCAATTACTGTTTATAATTTGTCCTTTTATACTATATTAAATTGCTCTTATGGTTAATATTTTTAATTAAACTATTTATGCTCTTTTTTAAAAATGACATTAAATTACTAAATTTCTTAGTTATTTGCTTAAAACATGTTAAAGTGAGTAACTAGAATACTGTATTAATCACTTAATATTATCAATATTTTATTTTTCTATTTTCTAGAAAAAGATAGCATTGTTTTCCTTTGGAAACAATGCTAAATAGACCAAGTGTCAATAATACTAGGTTACAATATATATATATATATGTGTGTGTGTGTGTTTCAATAGGTTTACATAAAACATATATCAACACACTGATTTGCAGTATAATATAAAATGAACATATTTGTATTGCCATCTAATAATAATAAGTTATCACATTTTGATGATGAAAGTGATTTAGTTTAATGTATCTGTGTCTACCTGACATTCATTAATATAAGCACACAGACTTGCAGTAACATATGGGAATTTTCATATATATGAAAAAAGCTATCCTATTATGATATAAAAATACCTCATAATGGGTTTACATATAACACATATATCCATATAAGCACACAAACATGTGGTATAATAATTTATAAACATATTTGAATTGTCATAAACTTATAAATGAAATTCATTTTTATAATACATAATTAATGCCTGATTTAACAAATATGTGTGTGCACATGGAAATGTTTATGCACACTGATGCTTACATCATATATTTTAATTTATCAAAATAATAAAATTATTAAAAATATTATATTTTTCACAATTTATTCCATGTTGAAAATATACATAAAATCTATTTAATAACTGAAACACAGGCTTGTTATATACCTGTGGCTATATATATGTAATATAGGGTATATGAGCACAGACTTTCACACCACCCACCTCTCTCCACTCTATCTAATAACACTGATACACCTAAACACATATATGCTGAAAAGATAATCACCAATATATGTATTTCATGCTAAACCAGCAATCATCAGTTGGTCCAGACTATCATCTTTACACACATATATAGTATAAGTGCTCAGATATATATTAAGATAGACTATCCTCATAGTTTAATGGACAGGCTTCAATCCACTCCACACTCCAACTCTTCAACCGTCCATCCAATTGAAAATCTGATGATGGAATGCTCAAAGGCCACCCTGAGGCCGAGATTATTGTCACACCCATGTTGACCTAAGGTCAATCTGAACCCCACATGTACAGGACATAATCCATTTAATACATATGCAAGGATGGGCAGACATCTCTATAATGTAATAACTGAAACACAGGCTTGTTATATACCTGTGGCTATATATATGTAATATAGGGTATATGAGCACAGACTTTCACACCACCCACCTCTCTCCACTCTATCTAATAACACTGATACACCTAAACACATATATGCTGAAAAGATAAATAATCACCAATATACGTATTTCATGCTAAACCAGCAATCATCAGTTGGTCCAGACTATCATCTTTACACACATATATAGTATAAGTGCTCAGATATATATTAAGATAGACTATCCTCATAGTTTAATGGACAGGCTTCAATCCACTCCACACTCCAACTCTTCAACCGTCCATCCAATTGAAAATCTGATGATGGAATGCTCAAAGGCCACCCTGAGGCCGAGATTATTGTCACACCCATGTTGACCTAAGGTCAATCTGAACCCCACATGTACAGGACATAATCCATTTAATACATATGCAAGGATGGGCAGACATCTCTATAATGTAATAACTGAAACACAGGCTTGTTATATACCTGTGGCTATATATATGTAATATAGGGTATATGAGCACAGACTTTCACACCACCCACCTCTCTCCACTCTATCTAATAACACTGATACACCTAAACACATATATGCTGAAAAGATAAATAATCACCAATATACGTATTTCATGCTAAACCAGCAATCATCAGTTGGTCCAGACTATCATCTTTACACACATATATAGTATAAGTGCTCAGATATATATTAAGATAGACTATCCTCATAGTTTAATGGACAGGCTTCAATCCACTCCACACTCCAACTCTTCAACCGTCCATCCAATTGAAAATCTGATGATGGAATGCTCAAAGGCCACCCTGAGGCCGAGATTAGTGTCACACCCATGTTGACCTAAGGTCAATACCCTATATTACATATATATAGCCACAGGTATATAACAAGCCTGTGTTTCAGTTATTACATTATAGAGATGTCTGCCCATCCTTGCATATGTATTAAATGGATTATGTCCTGTACATGTGGGGTTCAGATTGACCTTAGGTCAACATGGGTGTGACACTAATCTCGGCCTCAGGGTGGCCTTTGAGCATTCCATCATCAGATTTTCAATTGGATGGACGGTTGAAGAGTTGGATGGATTGAAGCCTGTCCATTAAACTATGAGGATAGTCTACCTTAATATATATCTGAGCACTTATACTATATATGTGTGTAAAGATGATAGTCTGGACCAACTGATGATTGCTGGTTTAGCATGAAATACATATATTGGTGATTATTTATCTTTTCAGCATATATGTGTTTAGGTGTATCAGTGTTATTAGATAGAGTGGAGAGAGGTGGGTGGTGTGAAAGTCTGTGCTCATATACCCTATATTATAAAATCTATTTGTTATTTTAATAGGTAATTTTATTATTATTTTTTCTTCTTTTTTTTTAAAAATATGACACCTTTGACCGGTTACTTGTGGTTAATTATAAATGCCTTTAAAAAATACTATTGTAATTTTTTTTGCATTCCAATCTAGAAATATTTTTGGAGTTTATGATTCATTTCTTTTCTTTTAGCTTTTTAATTCAAGCAAAAATTATTTACTTGAACCTTTAAATTATAGATTTTAAATGTCATTTTTTTCAATAAATGATTTAAAATAATATTGTTCTCTCTCTATATATATCACTACTCACCAGCTGTGCTTCATATATATATATATATATGCTTCTCTGCATAAACATAAATCAGCATCTGTATAAACTAATTCTTCAGCAAACTGATAGATTCTCTTGGAATGGCATGTTGTCATCATCATAAAAGATATAATCCAGGTAACTGTTGGACTGCAGTGATCTTTCTTTAGTTTAGGATTAGGTAGACTTCAGGAAAGCAGCTATCTACAACAATGTCAGCTATGGATGATGCCAAAGCTCGATTTGTTTCTAGGTGTATCCAAATGTAACATAGCTTCCACTGAATTGACCATCTTGCCTTCAGTTATTTCTTTATGGTAGTTCTGTCCAAATTTGAACAACTCTTAGCACTCATAAAAACTACTTTTTAATCTTTCATCCACCGTTTTATAGTTAGCCATGTGGGGAAAAAAATATACATTAAATTTTTTTTTCTATCTTGATTGAAAAAAGTTAATGACTCTTGTTAATGACTCTTTTTAATTCACTTTAATCTTTTGAACAAACACTTTGTAGAATTTTATCAAAATATGTCATACAAGCATTATTTTAAAAAATTTCTAAAATAGGTAGTGGAATTTTATCAAAATATGTTATAAAGGCTTTACTTAAAAAAGATTCCTAAAATAGATATTGCAATTTTATAATTACCATATTTATATCATAAAAACATATTTGTTTTAATTTAAAAATCAGAATACAGTACTAATTGGACATTTTTGATTTATATTTAAATTCAAAATTATTTACTCTTTATTGTTATTCCAGTGTAATGTAGAAAATATCTACAAAAAATTGACTGTTTATTTCTACTTTTTCTTTCAACCTTATATATATATATATATATATATATATATATATAATAGTAATAAAATCATGTTGTATGTCACATGATCTATATAGCTTGCATTTACCAATATGTAATATAAAGAGCAAGACAATAGCTTTAAACAAGCTTATTTTTTAATGATTAATGCTACAAGAGAAAGCAATCAAATATTTTTTATGTTAAGATGGTCCCCATTTCCAGACTAGCTTCAAGCTATGGCTCTCTTCAGTGAGGACCTAGGACACCAGATTCAAAAGACTAACTCAAGATAAGAATTTATTTAAAAGTTAACTTTTAAGAAGATGATCTGAAATTTTAGACATCTACAAGTCATTAAATTCAGCTCTCCAATTGAAATAATCATATGGGACTGACCTTTTATATAAATGCTTATCTTGAGTTAGTTTTTTAAATCTGGTGTCCTAAACTCCTCATTGAAGAGATCCGTAACTCATAACTGGTCTGGAGATGGTGAATGCTTTCTTTTATATCATATATCATAAAAAATAAGCTTGTTTAGAGCTATTGACATGCTCTCTCTATATATATATATATACTATGTTGTTTTATGCCATAAAACCCATAATGGTTTCAATATATATATATATATATATATATATTGAAACAAGCATGCTTGTGCATGTATTTTAAAAATCTACTTTACTCTCTCATCTTAAAAAACAGGCACACTGGTTTAAATGAAAGCTGCAACAAATAAATAAAATATAGGGGGCTGCACTGTCTAATCAATCTGAAGATTAGTGCATAATAGTGAAGTGGAGGCTAAGAATGTTCCTTCTTTTTCGTTCAGTCATTCGTTGTAAGAAAAGTGAATAGTGAAAAATTCACTTTTTTATCGGTTATTTCACTATTTAACTAACAGCTGAGCATCATAACCTTAGAAAATAATATTTACAGTCACCATTAATGATGAAAAAGGAAAGAATTAGTATGAAAATCATAACCATGAAAAAATATTCCCTAGGCTTTCTCTCTTTCTCTGCACCGTGAACCTCCATTCTTGCCTGTTTCAACATCATGAAAAATATCAATGCCATTCAGCTTAAATACAACGCTCTTTTCTTTTGTTTTGTGTAGGCTTTAGCATGCCACTTGAAGTGAAGGAAGAAATGAATTAGACAAGGTAACAATTTCATAAATATTCGATACATATATGTATTTATAAGAAAACAAGAAAAAATTCTTTGCAAAAGACATTAACTTAGTCAAAAGTTGACGATGTTTTTTGTTTCTTTGCTTTCCCTTAATTGAAAACACACAAGAAACGAAAATCATTTTATTTAATTAAAACACTATATTTCAATAGTTAAATGCTAATTATTTTATAAATTATATATGCGTACTGCTTAAAAATACTTCTAAAAACCCCAGAATAAATGGTTAAAACATTTACTTAGTAATATCGTACATATATCTATTTTAATGATTCTATGGACTTAAAATTACTAGTCAATAAGTATGTGCGTATAAATTACATATGCGTACTGCTTAAAAATACTTCTAAAAACCCTGTAATAAATGTTCAAGAAGTTTTGCTTGGACAATCTATTGGAAATGTATCTGTAATCTTCTCATCACCTGAACTGAATAATGAGTTTTGCTTGGACAATCTATTGAAATGTAGCTGTAATCTTCTCATCACCTTAACTGAAAAATGAGTTTTGCTTGGACAATCTATTGGAAATGTAACTGTAATCTTCTCATCACCTGAACTAAAAAATGAGTTCTGCTTGGACAATCTATTTGAAATTTATTCTTCTACTATTCTTCTCATTACAGGAAATATATTAGAGGGACTTACATATTAATTGTTATTAAATAAAATTGTTACTTAAAATTAATTCTGTTGCCAGTTGTTCAAATCTATTTTGTTTTTATTGCACCACTCATTATTCATTGCACTGATTCACAAGAAACTCATGCCTCCTGAGCTACATCTGGCATAACTAGACCTAGGTAAGTAAGGTTGTAGCGAGATGGAACTCTAATGGCGCCGTTTGGAAAACCAAACATATAAATATCTAGATGCTTCCAGCCTTTATCGTGCTACATCCTCTGATGAGCAGGAAATATTGTTGTGGGGGGAGGGGGATCAACATCTACATTGGGTAATGCCAATTGACAGTTCCTTCCTGCAACATGCTCATCAGGAAATAAATACAACTGAAGTATAATAAAAGGGTTGTGTGTGTGTGTAAAGGGGAGTCCGGTTACTATATATATATATCAAAACAAAAAGTTTTAATGATGATAATAAATATCAATAACTATTGCTATGCATAACTATTGCAAAACACAGAGGTATTATCAATTATTTCTATAGTTATTTCAACTAGAAACAATTGAAATTTGAAATAAATAAATATCATTGCATAATATCTCAAGATACATTAATTTTAACATTTTGACACTTTGCCTATGAGCGTAAAACCAAAAAACATCAAAGAAAATATAACCATATAGTGTACAACCCTGAAAATGCATTAAGCTAAACATAAAACAAAATTATTAAAGAAAAAAATGTATGATTCATAAATCATATCAATGTATATAGGCAAAGTTTATTGCATATACATAATGAACTTTAAACAAAATTATAGAATATATATGTAGGTGCAAATATTGTTTATCTATTTGTATTAATTTTAAAATATTTTAAATTAAACTAATTTTTGTTTTAAAATGTAACATAGGTAGATGTACAAACATGAGTGATATATATATATATATGTGTATTTATTTACTTGTACAAACTTTTAATCAATATTTGAATATGTCGATCAAATGTAACAATAGGAATATAAATCAATATAACAAATTAAACACATCTGAATATGTTACTATCAATACATTGACAAGTAGATTTCAAAAAATCATTTTTAAAAAAGAAACTTGTAAATTAGTCCATTTTTTGTAATACCTATGCCAGTCTAGTCATATAATAATGCAAAGATAAGATAGAAGTAAACCTCATTTCATCTGCCAAAAAATTAAAAAATCATTGATATTACAAAAAGGGGGGAGGGAGGGGAGATGTATTTACAACTTTATTTTTAAGAAAATTTTCCTTTGAAATTTGCTTGTAATATATTTTGGTAACTATTCGAACATGTTTGTTCCATGAGATAGTTAGAAACAATATATTTTACATAAAAAGCATAAGTTATTATTTATTAATTAATTCCATTTTCTAAACAATCATGGAACAAAGATACTGAAAGCAGAAGCTTCATTCTAATAATTCAAAGAAATTTAAATAGATTGTTTATTTTAAAGAAATATACAAAATCCAAAAAAAAAGTTTAAAATGTTTAAAAATTAATATTTAAACAATTTGTTTTAATAATGGCATTAAAAGTTTTCATATTTTAAAATCTCTTAAGACTTGTCATTAGCCACCAAAATATAAACTTTTAAAACTATAAACCTGGATTAAGCTGTTTGACTGAAATATTTCATCATTATAAAAATAGTAATAGGACAAACTGGATTTGTCAGTAGATTTAATATTGAGTTACTCTGCACAAAATACATAGATAAATAATTGACTTATCAGAGTATAATTAGATGGAAATATTTTATGTATGTTTACTATGTAAATTTTCTTTTGGTTTTAGGCTTTTAAATAAGATTCTAGAAGCCTCTGAAATAAGGAAACAAGATAGTCTAGATTTGCTATCTAAAATGGCAAAGAAACCATTAGGATATAAATTTGTATGGAAATTTATAAAAAACAATTGGACCATAATAAGACAAAGGTAAAAAAAAATGTTTATTTTTCTTTTTTCGTCACACTTTTTCTTATTAATATTTATGTAAGAAAAACTGAAATTAATTTTTTAAAGGTTTATATAAAATTGATTATTTTATTATTGGCGACTTCATAAGAAGTTTAAGTAATGGAAATGATAGATCTGGACCACGATCCATGGATCTTGAAATCTAGACTCTATCACTCCACCATTGCAACAAACCATACAGGGCATGGCAAAATAATTTGTTATTAGTACAGATAGAGTTTGTCAATTTTATTTTGCTTTTCTTTATCATTTATGAATGTATACTATCAAATAACATTTATAGAATCTTCTATGCATATTTTTCAACAAATGCAGTTTATTTTCTATCTAATAATAGTTTTGTGCTCTTGTTGGTTTAAGTAACATACATCATGATGTTTGATTGATGGCCAAATGAAGTATTGTTTGCTAGATGTGTATACATATATTATGCATTTAAATGATGTAAAAAGCTTCTAAATCTTATTAATGTTTACATAAAATTATAAAATTAACTTTCTAAAATAAATCAGGATAATAAACTAGCAATCATTGGTAAACTATTAGTGGGAGATGATATCATAAATGTGATACTCTTTGCTGAGTTACTCAATCTTCTATAAGTCAAAAAACTGCATACAATATACACCACCAAATATATATATATAAATTGAGAAAGTATTTTTTCATCTCATATTAATATAATATTGTTGTATTTTGTAAAAATTGCATACAGGTTTGACACTCCAGAAAAACTAGAATTTATTCCAGAGATTGTTTTTATATTGTGTACTGATAACTGAGGAATTTAATTAAAGCATTAACATAATGGCAATCAACAAAATTCTAAGAAATATTTGCTGATTGCAAACATTTCTAGATAAGAGATCTTACCTTATTGGAGAATGTGATTAATTGTTGCAGTTATCAGAAAGCTATAAAAAAAGTATGCAACAAATTCAAGTGCATCTCCAGTTGGCTTTTTCTGTTCAATTCCAGTAGGAGAGATCTCATATCAGTGCTTTGCTTAATGTCTAGTACTAAGTGGAAATGTAATTCATGGGCATAGCTGAATAGGCCCACTGAGATTGGGAGACCGTAGCCTGAGGAAACCATCTGGATAGCAGCTGAATAAAGAATTGAGTTTCCAGTGGTTTTCAGTTATTGATAGACTGTTGCAGAGACAGAAGCTGTAAGGAGCTTAAGGTCAGTGACAGTGCTACACTATGAAGCATTTGTGTGCATCTAAACTGGACTGGGGCCAAGGTATGTGTAAACCTATCCCATTGTAAACCATTTTTATAGCAACCAGCCTGAATATACATCGAGAAAATTGAACATTAGCAAACTGTAGAGATAGAGTTGTTGTGGACTATTCACTATTCTTATTATTTAAAAATATTATGAGTCTTTTATCATATATATTTATTTTCTGGCCAATCTGTCATACTTGTGGACACAGCAAATATATTATTTAATGGTTTTCTATTGACTTTGTATTGGAAGCTTTACTTTATTAATAAAAGTTTAAATTTAATTAATTTATCTTTTAAGTAATCTAGGTTAAAAGTTTTTTGTGTTAATCAAACTTGAAAGTTTTTACTTTAATCAAATGTATAAACTTTGCTTTTTTCTAATTACTTCTTGGAATGTTGAATGTGGTAGAAAACAAAAGTAAAATCATGCTCTATTATGAAGTGTTAATTAAAAATTAAATATTATGGTTGTATGTTTGATAAGCTAGGTTTTAATTATAATTAACAAAGAAAAAATCATCTGGATCCAGGATAAAAGGAAACATCCAGAGTTAATAAGATATTGGATACTAGCCTGATAACATTTTCTTTGTTCTTTTCAAGAAAACACAAGTTTAAAAAAGCTAAGTGGAAACAAAGGTGGGTGCTCATGGAAATCTATAATAGGAAAGAACTTCTTTGGTTTAGAGAAGATAGTCATACAGATAGTTATATATATATATATATATATATATATATATATATATATATATATATATATATATATATATATATATATAGAGAGAGAGAGAGAGAGAGAGAGAGAGAGAGAGTGATAGATAGAGAAATTGGTGTAAAGACAGATGATTAGGACTTGTAATTGTTTTTGAAAATAATGTTGCCAAGCTAGAGATGTAAAGTTTCTTTTTACTGGGAACTCTCTATGCCTCACAATGATCCTATGCAGCTGAGGAAAAAGCTTCAGATAAAGAATGTATGGTGTTATAGCTAGCTGATGTCAGCAGAAATAATTGTACAATTTCATAAATGAAGAAACAGTGATGTACAAAAGATAGTGAAAGACCCCTTTCTTAATATTACATCTGGACTTATCTAAACTAGGACTGAACCATAGATATCACATAGTAACAGCACTGCATTAGATAGGATGGTGAATATGAACATTTATTTCAAAGTGACTATAAGCTATTAATTTAATTGGAACTTATTTGTTTTTGGTCATATATATATATATATATATATATATATATATATATATATATATATATATATATATATATATATATATATATATATATAAAAGATTTTAATGATGGACATTTCACAAAAAAAAGAGCTTGTGTTTCACCTTAACTAATTTGTATAATTTTAAATTAATAACTCTGCTGTGTGATATTTAACACTATTTTTATTTTATGCCTTTATTGAGTTTGGGTAAATTTGTAAGTCTTATGTGTCTTAAATAGATAAGTTAAAAAGAGTTTAGGAAGGCAAATCAGAATATAGATACTGAGTGACTTGTTACCAATTTAAAACAAAGTTAGATAAGTTAAGAACATAGGACAGAGAGGGAGGAGGGCTTAGGAAAAACCAAGAGTACATTCTTAATTGGAATTATACATTTTCCAGGCCATCTTCAAGGTTGGGATGGAACTCTGGATTGAGTAATGACAGGTATCTAAGACAGTGCTTGGGTGGCTCACCCTGATCCTGTAACTATCCTTCATTGGGTGGGGTCTCAGGAAGCATCTTGTGCCTCCATTTTCAACATTTTGAAAAAATGGATGTTTACATATAATCTTGGTTGAAATAATGTTATATAGAGAATTAGTTTGATATTAAAGAAAGAATGAATATAAAAAGAGAGAAAGGGAGAAGGTTGGTTTGGCACATTTAGACATCAGATTTTGCTTAAAGACATAGTAAACATTTAGGTTCTAAAAAATAATGTCATATATTATACAATTTATTTTCTTATATGATTACAATTTAATATATGATTAAGTAATATCTTACTTGTATTATAGTTATTTTATTCATCTAAAAAAAAAAAAAATAGAGAGCTGTTTTGTATCATGAGTATTTGGGTTCGGTAAAATGTTACTTGGTGTGACATTATAACCATATAATTAAATAAATTAAGACTAAGTTTCACCAACATTTAGATAGTAACTCTTAGCAGGACAGGTTTTAGGCACAAATGTCTAGTGTTGCCCTTGTGCAGTTATTTGTTCTTACTGGGCACAGCAATTTGTACCACCACTATATATATATATATGTATGGAATGTTATTATAGTAATGAATAGAAATGAGGAGATAAACAAAAGACTCCCAACAAAAGAGCTATTATAGATTTATGAGAAAAATTTGCTTAGCCTCAGGAATTGTCAAATAGTAGTAATTGATAGGCGTTTAGTAACATCAAAAGTTAAAGTTTATCTCTCTTTAATGAATATAGTTTCCTCATGTCTATTCATTACACACATACACATATATCTATCTATCTATCTATCTATCTATCTATCTATCTATCTATCTATCTATCTATCTATCTATCTATCTATCTATCTATCTATCTATCTATCTATCTATCTATCTATCTATCTATCTATCTATCTATCTATCTATCTATCTATCTATCTATCTATCTATCTATCTATCTATCTATCTATCTATCTATCTATCTATCTATCTATCTATCTATCTATCTATCTATCTATCTATCTATCTATCTATCTATCTATCTATCTATCTATCTATCTATCTATCTATCTATCTATCTATCTATCTATCTATCTATCTATCTATCTATCTATCTATCTATCTATCTATCTATCTATCTATCTATCTATCTATCTATCTATCTCTCTCTATATATATATATTGTTACAAAATTTGTAAAGAATGATAAATTCCAGAAGTGTATATCATAATAATAATTCATTAATCAGTATTATTAGAGACATTTTAATAAATTTATATAAATTGCACACATTCTTATATAAATACTAATTTTTCAGTCAAACTAAAAATGAAATTCGTTTATCAAACAATCATATTGTTATATGAATAGTAAATCAATAATTGATGCCCTAAGGGGTGAAATGTTGTATGTGCAGTAATCATTGTAAACTTTCTTTCAAGTCAGTTCACAATTTTAAATAACAAGTAAGATGAAAATTGTAATCATTTTATTGTTTGTATAAATAAACAATGGTTACAAATATATAATGCTACAAATATCTAACAATATTTATGAAGTTCTATAATAAACTCTGAAAGTAAAAACCTTATTTTCAAGGTTTTAACATATGAATTAATATTTGGATAAACATTTTTGGAATTTTTTTTACAGTATTCTGTAATTATTAAATATTTTAGCATTAATATTTAGGAGCTATTGTTTATATGCAGGGTCCTTAAAATTATTAGGACATATTATATTCAATAAAAAGTTGGCTTTATATAAATTTTCCAAAAATGTAACTGTAAAATAAGATTAATTGTTGATCTTTTTTGAAAAAACATAGTTTTAAAAGATTAATCCAGTTACAATTACACTAAAATCAGGGTGAAATTAGATATGTGCATGCATTTAATCCCAAGAATGACCAAAATATTAAATTTATCAATATAACATTCTTGTAAAAAAGAAATATTGATATTAAAATCTATGTACTCTTTAAACAAAACAATTGTTCTCTAACCTCATTCGCACATTGTTAATCATTACATACAGTTATAAAACCCAGTCAGGATTTAGAGAGAGTCTATTAGACATACCCTCATAATATTCTGTAACAACATCGTTTAATAAGGCTTATTAATATATAACAATATAAATTAATTTACATAATGGTCAAATTTAAATCTTAAAAAATTTGCTCCTCAAACAAAATCCTGATTAGCCATATTAAATATTTTATTAATTTATAATCTATTTCAATTTTGTTGTAGATTGTTTATTTGAGATTAGTTTGCATATATATGTTTATATAATAATGTTATACATTTATATTTAATAAACCTATTCATTTAGTATAATGAATATTTACTAGAGCAAATAGAGAATGAATATCGACTAAAAATCCTAAGTTCATATTCATCTTTCTCTCTCTCTCTCTCTCTCTCTCTCTCTCTCTCTCTATATATATATATATATATCTATATATATATATCTCTCTCTCTATATATATATATATCTGTGTGTGTGAATCAGGTCAGTATGCAGAAAAGTAGAATTAAATAAACTGAATATTCTAATCTACTTAATAAATTATCTAATAATATGCAAATTAGGAGAGTTTAAAAACGTGTGAAGAATTTTCCTCTTGAAAGGCAACAAAAGCAGATTAGTGAAACAATTAGAACAGAAATAAAGCAGAAAGTGCGTTGCAGACCAGATACAGCAGAAAAAGAGATGCAGTCAAATCCATCTATAGTGACTCAAAGATGTGTGTCAGCAGTAAGATGATTACAAAAATTGCCAGTGAAAAATAATGCAGAAAGTTACTGAAGTAATATATACATGTTAATAAAGTGCATAGATATTAAATGAAGGACTTTGAATAAAAAGTGGAAATAATAATTTGTATTTATAAACTATTCAGTGATTAATATTATCCCAGTTGAGACTATAAATCATTATTACTAACTTATATATTATTCTATGTAAATGAACTCATAGTTAAATAATTAAACCTTTGTATGTGTCTAATTTAAAGTTTAATTATTAAGTATACAGCTTCTAGCTCAATGTCCCATACTATATATATCATATATAATAAACAAGTATATACTTTAAAACTTAATGAAGATGTATTTCTGGAGATAGATACGCCAAATGATAGTTCAAAAAACACTAGCCTATTATTAAAATCAAAACCAGCACACTATTTTAATCATATTTAAATTATTAAATTACTTTTATTTTAGTACATAAAAGAAAACATTGTTTGATTTAATATATTGTTAAAAATATTATTAAACCAAATACGTAAAAAAAATTATAATTATAATGTTATTAAAAATATAATTTAGAATGCATAAATTAATCACAGATATAGAATCTAAATAAAAAAATATGTAAGATCTTTGTTTGCCTTATCATGAGCCTAAAATCAGTTGTATACATACTTTTATATTATTCAAAATTTGAAATCTTATGTGCATGATAACTTGCTGATAAAATATTTGCCTATTTAATTTAACTCTAAGATTATCTATCATGCTTGTTTGTGAATTATAATTTCATTTAGCACTATTTACCTGAACAATGGTTACCTTGCCTAGATTTTGTGGTTTTGGGCATTTTTTCTATGTTGTTTTACATCAAACTATAACCTTATATTATTGTTCAGTTTTTTTTTATGATAGATACAATTTTAAAATAATTAATTGGAAAAAATAGCTGAAGGTATCAACATTGTGTGAACTATATAAGCAAAAACAATAGCGAACGTTTATCACAATAGCATATGAAAAATGGTCCTAGAGATCAACACAATTGACAATTTCAGATTGTGTGGTATTTTATCCTGAAGTAAAATAACAATAATTTACATTTCTAAAGAAAAATTGTAAGTTTTAGTAATTTGTTTATAAATTAAATTTTATTTAGGCACTATATTTTAAAAAATGATATATATTTAGGCACTATTTTTGTAAAATACTTATTTAACCCAAAATCTTATATCATTACAAGGAGATTCTCTTTGAAAGGATTTATTTTTAAAAAGACAGTTCTTAAAAATTTTGTTACAGCAAATGATGTTTCTACTGGGTAAACAAGAAGAGCCTTTAGTTAAAATGGTAACACAGTTTTTTTTATTGAATTTTAATAATAAATTAAATATTTACTTTTAGCATTTTTTTCTTAATTTGATGATAACTAACCCCAAAATTATTTTATTTTAATATCATAAAATTCAAATATCTAATATTTTTTCTACTAACTGTATGAATAAATAAATTTGTCTAATGATCCAAAGCCCCATCATTGGAGATAAGAACTCTGTTCAGAAATTTATTTTCATATTTTGCAATCATCAAATATTAATTTTTGAAATGCTTATCATTTGAAAGCTTATATTTGTAATAAACAATGTTAAGATTATCTGTATTGTAATGGTTGGTTATTAATTCCATTTCATCATGAAGGGGGCCACCATATCACTACATACCAGAAAATTTGTTTACCATGAACAAAAGTTAATTATGATGATGATTTGCACCAACCAGATCCAGAGAGAGCAAGAGCTTGATAATATTGTTCAGACAATTGAAAAAAAAAACACTAAGACAAACATCAGCAAAAACAATTTTAAATAAGTTAATATTTTATTAAATTCAAGTAAAAACAAAATAAATCTAGCAAACAAAATATGAATGTTAATCTAGATTTATTAGCATATTTATCCAAGAGTGTACATGAGTACTGCAAATATTAAAACAAACTCTCTGGCAGATATGTTCATTTTCTCACCTACAAATTTACAAAGGGGATTAATAATATATTTCTGCTGGTGATTTATAAAAACCAATTCTAGTTTCTTAATTCAGAGATAGCAGAATAATGATGTCTTTTTAAGAAATCAACAAAACAGTGTGAGATAAGCATTTTCTAGTATCTTGAAAATAGAAACATCATTTGTTTACAGAAACAGCTTGTGATATACCACTTTTAAGGCAATTCCCAGTTAATTTCACATACAAGACAAAAAAACATGAGGACTGATTAAGATGTTATGTAATCTAAAAAAGAAGAAACAAAATCTCCAATTTCAGAAAGCCAGAATACTAAACATGATAAACCACCAGCCAAAAAGACTTGCAATCTGCAGAAAGCACAAACTTAACTTATTTAAAATTAACTACAGGGCAATAAAACAGGGACAGGTGAGCAAAATGAAATTATGAATGTCTACAAAAGCATTTAGCAAGTGTTAATAATATAAAAGGAGACATATTAAGCCTATAAAATATACACTCACAATACACTTAGATAAATAAATTTAAAACAAACCTGGAATCTTAAGACTAAGACTCAAGTATGCACTATAAATACAATAATAACACATGGAATAAATGTTACAAATATTTAAACTGAATGCACAAAAGATATTATAAAAATAGGTTACTGTTAAGATTAAGCTGAGACTTTAAAAACCCTGGTAAAAATAAAGAAAACATGTTACCTCCAGGTATAAGTTTAAGACAGCAGAGGTCTTTCAGCATGGTACATACAGTTCATTATACTGTAGAATTCAGGTGAATATTTTGTTTCCATTTTCTGTTCAGGAGACTGGATGCAATGTTAGGGATCAGATCTTGTTTGAGATCTTACAACATGAATTTGTGGGAATTATGTGGGATCCAGGGTCTATCTTTAAGTTGGTTTAGCATGGCATGGTATTGAAGCAATTCTTTCTAGTATATAGTTTTAGTATTCTACAGAAAATATTCTTTTTAGCAATTTGTAAAAATTAATTAAATTTGGCAATGAGCTCTCATCTTCCATAACATCTTTTAATTAGTACTTTTCAACCAGGGCAAATCTTCATCCAGATTTAATCTTAATTAAAAATTCTCACTATGGTAATCTTATTTATAAATAATTTTTTAAAAAATGTAACAAGTCTCAGTTTTAGTTAAAATAAATTAAAAATCGATTACAATCAAAACAACAAGAATACAATTACAAAAAAAAAAACTTTCCAAAACTAAATAGCTTCATTTAAAAAAGATTAACTTTATCTTTTAAATTTATAATATTTTGTTATGACATTAAAAGTTTGCTTGCCTTTAATTACTTTGGAAAAAAACAAGCAACCAAAAGAAAACTATTTTAAAAATAAAATATATTAAAAAAATATAAATGACAGAATTTTAAAGCAAATGTGTAAATGTGTTATTACACATACACTTATAAACAAAACTTTTAAATAGTTTTCTTACTAACTTTTTTTAAAACACAAATAAGTATTATTTATGTCATGAGACCATTTAATTGGATAAAGTATCCAGTTCAATTGCCTCAAAACATGATGAAAAATAAATATAAAGAAAAGCATTCCTTTTCGTACCCATGTGGTTCCGGTGTATCTATGTCTCTGGTCCTTATGATTGGTGTTTGGTCTTCCAACATCTTTTCTGAAAGTGACATGTCTGTGTCATCTATGTCTTTTCTGTAGTTCTGGTGAATCCATGTCTCCTTCTGGGCTATACATCTTTTCTAGAGAAAGACGAATAGATAAAAAAAATATAAAAAAATATTTGTTTTGCTGTAAATTTTAGTCTTTGTACTAATACTATTTTTAAATTTTGTTTTATTTTTCTACTTTTGATTTTTCAAAAAAAAATTGCTTCACTCTCCCAACCATCCCTGCAATTGTCATCCTTTTTTAATCTGCCAGCTTTCTATCTATCTCTTGTCCTATCCATAGTTCCTGCCCAATTTGTGTTTATTTATTTATTTACTACCTGTTCTGTATGTTGTATATGTGACTATAACTATATGTATTTAATATACACTTCAATGAAATATGATTACTACTGACAGGGGGGGAATCTACTTGAGCCCATCTTTTTCTGCTCCTTGTTTGATCACTTTGTCTCCCTTCCTAGCAAAAGAAAGAAAAAAAACATTAATATCTGATGTGGTTTTAATTTTCAACCAAACTGATTGATTTCATATCTTGTAAACTGTACAATTAATAGAAAACACAGAAAGTGCAAGAGAAAAATATATAAAATTCTGTCATTTACTATATTTATTTACAAAAAAAAACACAAAAAAATTTCTTCTGATCATGAAATTCCCATTATCATATCTTAGGGTCTATCTCTAAACAGTAAGGCCACACTTGGGATGCCAGATTAAAAAAAAAACTGAATGGTATAAAAAGTAGAGCTGTTTTAACCTAACCTAGAGATGCAGATAGAGGGGTTTGAACCTCACCTACTCCTCTAGATTGCTACTAAGCGACTTACTTCCCAAACCTCACTAGAATTAATTCTTAATGTATACCCAGTGGTCTAGGAGAGATAAGCCCACAAAATGAATTTTAACAAGTATATATATATATATATATATATATATATATATATATATATATATATATATATATATATATATATTATGTAATGAAATATAAATATGTCGTTACATTAATTTAAAATAAAAACTTAAAAGTTCGCAAATAAAAGTAAAAAACTAAATGCTAAAATTAAAATGTTTGTTAAACGTATATACATTCGCACAGATGCCAAACTTTAAAAAATTTTTTTAAAAAAACAACAACAAATAAATAAGTATTTGAGTGTACTTTTTTATAAAAAAAAGTACAAGATTTAAAAATAAAAACAGGTATTAATTAATTCTTGTAATCTGTAAATGGAAATGATTGTTTATAAATTGTTTGAAAAGCAGGCTAGCCTTGGGCTCTTGTATAATTAAAATGATCTGATGAAAGATAAATAAGAAAATAAAGAGAAATTAGCTTGACCAATGGAAGCACCAAGCTTTGGCTCGGACCCTAATGAAAGTGATGGATTAGTGACGTTTTGTTGATTGAATCCATGTGGATAATATAAAAAGAGAAATAGTTTTTTTGGACAGTGCCAGCATTTTGTGTTTGAGAGATGTGGTAGGACGCACATACCACACTCTCTATATAAAAAAAATGAAAAGACTGTGATACCTTGAACCAGCTATTGCCATCTCCAGAACATTATCTTCCAATGGAGGCATCGCGGGAATTAAAAGCAGAAACCTGGACTCTTCTACTGTGAGCTATGAACTTTACAAATTAACAACAACAAAAAAAAAGTAATTAAGAACTTTCGTCATTGTTTTTTTTAAAGATTCAGCTAATTTAAATTTTAAATTGAACTCTTATTTGATTTTCAAATTAATAATTGATTGTTTAAATTTATATAGTTAAGTTTTGCTAAAATCATTTCCATTTTTATTATTTTTATTTGTAATAATATTTATTGTAGAAATTATTAAATGCATTATATTTAAGTTGGGTATAGACATTGCATAGATTCGTTAGCGGTTGATTATGTTGTGGTTTTCACAGTCAATTAGAACATATAAGTCAACAATGTCACTGCGATGTCTTATGATGAACACCAAAGGGTCTCCTGTATTCCCTCAGCAATTGACGTTATCGATTGACTTTGTATTTTGATCGGTTGTGTTTAATTTGGAATGTTTTTGACTGTGGAATCTGTGCAGCTGATCTATACTCGACATTATAAAACAAATTGTATAAAAATAATCTGTGCAAACGTATTTAAATGTTAAATTTAAGTCGGGCGTGAATGGCTATATAGTTTTGCAAAGTTATATTAAGGGAGGATAATCTTAGGTTATTCATTTCGTAGTTGAATTGGTTCAATGGATTGGATATACTTGTGTAATTGTAGATGTAGTATGAGATCCACTACAGGCAGGATTATATATATATGCCACACACCTTCTGTTTGCCTATGGATGGGTTTGTAAGAAGGCAAAGGACCGCAGTCCATTCCTATGGAGTTTTATGTTTATTGTTCTACTCACCAACAGATGTAACATTCCTCTTGGTAGAGAGACAATGTTTTCTCTAATTCTACTTACTGATCAGATGTACATTCCTGACAGTATAGTATTTTGTGTTGTCGTATTTTCATGCTACATTGAATACATAAATGTATCAGATGGATTGGCGCTGGTTTGATTGCAAAATTTGTTGCCTAAGGTTAAATCAGGGAAAAATATTTTCTTTTCAAATGCAGATCTATGTAGTCTATTCATACTCGACTATCTAAATAAATATTAAACTCATGGTTGTAATTTACTTAAATGTAAAACTAAAGATTAATAGAAAAATCTAAAATGTTGAATTTATTCCTCAAAATTTAAATGTTATTTTATATGTGTGTAAATAAATATTTTTATGTGTTAATTTCTGGCAGTGGCTTTTATTCTTTTATATTTAAGATATAAAATTTATATTTTATTATCTCTGCTAATCCTCTGAGCTAGTGACTTGGGCTAACAGTCTGAATATTTAAATAAAGTGGAATCTTAACAGCGCGTATCTGCCTACTCTATAAATTTTTCTAGGTTTAAATACCTAGATGGTGCCCTGGTAGTTGCAGATACGTAGATTGCTGTCTCCACTATTGTTTTGGATCGTTATAATATATATATATATATATATATATATATATATATAATGACCAGAATTATATGTGTGTAACACACAGAAAAACAAACAATACCACAAAGTTTTAACGATAATGAATGACAGACAAAAGAAACTTTTACTAATTATGCTAGCAAGATTCTACAAAGATTCACTGATTGAGCTGCAGGCTATTGTCCTACAACTATCTACAGACATATATGATAAATTCTTTCTTTGTAATGATAACGATAGACAAAAATTTATATTATAATTTTTTTTAAAATATATTTTCAGCCAATAGATGGGTTATATAAAAATCAAGAGAGAGAGACATGATTTATTAACTCTATGGATAGGGAACATGGGAACAAATAAGTGGTCAAACTCAACTAAACACTTTGGACAGGTTTAAATCACAGCCCTCTACTAATGATTAAAGCAAATGAAATGGTGACCTCAGCAGAAATTTCCAGATATGATTGAAACATTTTGATAATATTTTGAGAAAGATTTCAAAACAAATATAAATATTCAATAACGTGCACTAAGGTGATAGTATATTGTGGGCTATAAAAACTCGAGACACAACAGCAACCAAGAGGTTAATACTGGACAGCCCTCGATCTCTAAATTGGGTTAGAGGGAAAAAATGGAATCCATTCGCTAAATGCGTGACCCGGGTTAAGGAATACAGAGTTTTCTTGCTTATGTCCAGTTACTACATTGAAATATTTGAGATAGATATGAAATCCTGAAATTTTATTTATTTTCAAAGATCCATATGTATGTAGATTAACCTATGCAAACTTGGTAAAATAGAAGTATTGTACTATGCTGAGATGCCCACAAGTCATCCAGGGCATGATACCATATAAATACAGTCAATGTCCTTTAAATTTTAAAAAGAAACCCTCTGCAAAATATATATATATACTTTATGAAAGCTCAATCACCACTGAAAAAATTCGCAGAAAATAATAGTAACTTTCCCTAACACAAATGGGTGGATATTTTATTGATTTAGTTGAAGTTTGATCTATCTACCCACAGAGCCAATGCTATTTATAAAACTTTTAATACATATACGGATTATCACATGTACACTCTCTTATTACTAAAAAATATAAATGCGAACGTTTATTTTATTTCTCGTTCTGTAAAATACAACTTTAAATTCGAACCCTTCATTGACTAAAAAAAATAAAGACAGGATCTTTCTTTTATATATATTAAAAAAAACTAAATTAAAATCTTGGAAGTTTTATAATAGAATCTTTATAGTTATTCGAAAGAATCTTTAGCAATTAAATATTGATTTTAAAAAAATAGGATTTGCACTTTCTATGATTTGCTTTCTTTTCTTTCTAAATAAATATCTATGTAAAATAAATACTTAATTACGGGAGCATAATGGCGGAAAGCTAAATGAAACATTTTTCAATTAAATTAATAAGAACTATTGCCGCCATTATATGTAATAACCCCACCACCCATTACAATATTAAAAAAAAAAAAGAAGAGAAAAGAAAGCAATTAATAAAATATAATTTTATAAGACGTGAACATATAGATTTCAAAAAACATATATATATAGAACAACATAAATCTAGATTGAATTTGCAAATTACAAAGAGATTTTTTGTTAATTTATGTGATCGTTACCGGTAACTAGATGGGGTGGGTCAAGATGGGTTCATTTGATGGTTCTAGCAGGTCTTCTCGGTTCTTCAAATTGTTTTCATGTTTTGAAGGCACATATTCAGAGATACAGGGCAGCCATTTTAGATCTCTGGCTGGCTCACCTGGTTACAACTCCGGTCTCAGGAACAGATGGGAGAGTGAAGGCAAAGAAGATTATTCCCTCATTTTTGCAAAGTAGCACATTTTGAATTTATAGATATATATGCTGAACAAATAGACTATGGCTTGGAGTAAGTGCAGCAAGCAAGATTTCACAATGTCAATTTTTTCAGCAAACTTCTTTCAGAAAAAAATTTCTTTTTAATATCAAACCTTCAGCAAAGGTTACAGCAAGCATCAGATCGAGAACAAAAACAAAATTCTTTATTTTTACCCTTTTCAATTCTATTTTTAATTAGACTACTTATTAGTAGCCCATTGTTTCAAAATTTATCCTGTTATCTGTTTTCTTTTAATTAAAACTTTCATAAAATAATTGCATTCTTTAATGGGTTATGTTTAATTAAGAAAATTTATCTTATCTAATTCTGCCGACATATATTTTAAAAATAGTTACAAATAAAATTTTAAACTTTCTATATTTTATTTCATTAACTTTTTAAAATAAATTCCTTTATCAACATATAACTATTTGTGTAGGTCATTATTTATTTTAAGAAAGAAACATACATTCTATGTGGTTGGACTTAGGGTCTTAGTTAGTCCACAGTGAATGGTGAAGCCAGCACATATATATATATATATATATGCATAGCTTCAATATATATATATATAAACTTTAAACATTAAAAAAAACCTACAAAAACCTAGCTAAACATTTGTCCTGTGTTCTGTCTAACATAAGATTTTATGAAAATACCTTTCTTCATTCTCATAATCCATGAACATTTTTTTAAAAATCTGTCCATTTTCTAAAAGATGAACCTCTTAACCTTTGTTCTGCAGTTATTTTTTTTCTTTTAACTAATTTTCTGATATAGGCTCCTCCCCCCTCCTGTCTATTTTTAGCTTATAAATTTTTCTCTTATCCCTTTCACATTCTGTTTTATGTTCTAGCTTGTGTATATTATGACTCTTTTGTCAAGCAAAGCACATTTCTACAAAGTGTTTCACTTTATTATTCATATAATCAACACTAGTATAAAGAAATAATTTCTCTTCTACAATCTTTTTGAATGTTTTAAATAAGATTGTTTTATAAATGACTTCTATTTCTGCTTTAAAATTATACTCCCTAATCTGTTTCTTAACTCTTTTCTTTGCTAAATGTTCAAAATGAATACTTATTTTGATCAACTCATTTTAGTCTCTTGCAGAAACTCTTCTATATTATTTTTTCAGGCTTTAACTTATAACTTTCTTCTGGATTTTCTTTCTCGACCACACTATCTGTATCCACTCTCTTTTTATTTCTAACTTTATTTCAATATTGTCTGTTTTAACACTATCTGATAACAACTCATCTTTCATTTCTACTTCCTGACTTCCTTTAGTCAAATCTATCTCTATGGTTTCAATAATTATCTAATTTTCTTGCCTTTCTTGGTTGTTTCCTGTCTCATTTCTTTCATTTCACCTCTAAGATCCTCCAATATTATTTGCTGATGCTGTTTATTTTTCTCTTTCCTTTTATTATATCCTGCTGACTTTGCTTTATTTCCAGTAACTCTTGTCATATTTCTTTTATCTGGCTTTTATCATATCCATCATCTGTGTCTCTGACTCTTCTTTTTATTTTTTACTATCATTTTTGAAATGAGATTAAATCTAACTATATTTACCATTTTCTTTTTTTGTTTTGTTTTAGATTTCACAGAAAAATGCTACTTAACTATTTGTATATTTATTACCATATGAAAAATACAAACCCTCTTTCACCAAACTGCCTCAACAATCCATACCATAACAAACACAGATCCATCCCTATCTAGGAAATCTTGACTCCTACACCTGAAATATTCTACAATTGTCCAAACAAAATCTCACATGGGTTTTAAATTTAAAGCCCTATGTTGGTTATGCTAAAATTTAAATAACTATGTAATGGTCAGTTATTAATTCCTTTAGATTATGGAGGGTGCCACCAGATCACTACGTATCAGGAAATTTGCTTGCCATGATCAAAAGTTAATGATGATGATGATTTGCATTGAACAGAACCAGGGAGAGAAAGAGCTCATTAATATTGTTCAGACAAATGAGAAAAGAAAACACTAAGACAAACGTCAGTGAAATGAATTTTAAATAATTGAAAATTTTATTAAATTCAAGTAAAAACAAAATAAATCTAGCAAACAAAATATGAATGTTGACCTAGAGTTATTAGCATATTCATCCAAGAGTGTATATGAATACTGCAAATATTAAAACATTGAACTCTCTGGCAGATATATTTGTTTTTTCACCTACGAATTTAAAAAGGGAATTGATAATATATTTCTGCTGCCGATTTATAAAAAAAAATTTTTTTACTTTCCTAATTGACATTCAATCTATAGATTGGTTTTGTAAATTAATTTTTTTAAATAATTGCACTTGCTTTCTTTATATTTAACTTTATGGACTCTAATTTCTTATGGAGATAATGCCATCTATTACATATGCACCACATGGCTTATTTTTTTTATATTTTATGTGGGTTTTTTTAATATTTACTTCTATTTAATATATGAATTAATTTAATAATTTAATTTACCATGGGATGTACACTTATTTATTATATTTGTTTTGTAATTATTGTATGTTAAATTTGACAGCCAAATATTATATTTAAAAATTTATTTTGATTATGAAAAAGCATTTGGTTCTGTAAGCATTACTTCAGTCATTAAAGCATTGGATCCTCAGGTATAGGTACAGAATATTGTCATTTTCTGAAGAATATTTGTAAAAGTGCAACAGCAACAATTAAATTACATAATGAGACTACAAAGATTAACAATGAAAGGTGTGTATGACAGGGCAATTCCATATCTCCAAAACATTTTATAGCTGTTATGAATGAAGATTTTTGTGGGTTAAATAGGAAAACTAAGGGAGTAAAAGTAAGTGAAGATGATTTAAATAATCTATATTTATTGAAAGATGTAATTGTTTTTTTTTAAATAATGCTTTAGAGTTTCAGGAAATATTGCAAGAATTGTGAGATGACAGTAAATAAGCAGGACTAAAGGTAAAATATGTTAAAAAGATTAAAATAAGGTTCCATGGATTTTATCAAAAGAAGAAAATAAATATTGATTATTGATAATAATGAGTTAAAAGAAATTAGCAATTGCAAATACATTCGTCAGATTATTACTGCAGATGGAAACATAATGGATGAATTTAATCATAGAAGTAAACTTGTTTGGAGTGCTTCTGGTAGAAATAAATTTTAAAAAAAATGTCTATATGTTATACATGGAAGATTTTTAATAAATGTGTTTTATCTGATCTTATATATAGATCTGAGATTTGGACATTTAGGAGAAGAATAATACAAAGACTTTAAACCACTCAAAAAGTATTGATAGATATATTAGAAGTAACAAGAAGATAAAAGCTAAATACATGGGTGAGAGAACAACAGGTGTTACTGACATCATTGAAAGAATTAAGAGACTGAAATGGAATTGGCTGGAAATATTGCTAGAAGTGATGACAATGAATGGACAATTGAAATGTTAAACTAGATTACAAGAAATGGAATAAAAAAACCTGGAAAAAGACTACACAAATGTGTATATAAAATAAAGACCAGATGTGGAGAAGAGAGGTTAGACATCAGAGATAAAGTAAACTTGGAAAGACCATTCTGCAGTGCAATGACAATGGTTGAAAATGATGATGATGATGATGATGAATACATTTTTAAACTAAATATAAGCTCTTGAATTGTAATTCAATTTATTTTTTTATTTTCTGTGTTTCATAAAATATATTATTCAAATACTATTATTTTTAAAATATGAATTGCTTCTTTTGTATGAAAGTTAACGATGTTTTTTTTTTTATTCCTAGCTATGCAGTTATGTTTTGTTACTATAAAATTCTTATTTTCTTCCATATAGCTATTTACTTTTTTATTTTTGCTATATTGTTGATATTTTTGTTTCAATAAACACTATTTAGTCTTGCATTGGTGGTCGAGAGGTCAGCGCGATTGCCTTGCAGGCAGTTGCCCGGGTTGCGATGGCCGATGCTATGACACTTAAAAAAAATAATAAACACTATTTATATTATTTTTAATATTATAATTAGCCACAATAAATTTATTATTTACATTTATATATTAAAAATAATTCAATAAAAAAATATTTAATAAGACAACTTTTATAATAAAATTATGTTTAATTAACCTAATAAAAATAAAAATGAAGATAGTAGATATTATAATAATCACAAATTAACTATAAATAATAAATGGATTTCAATTCCATATTATAAAAGTTGTCTTATTAAATAATTTTTTATTGAATTATTTTTAATATATTACGTTGCAAAGACAACATTATGAACAAGTTTTGATTTAAAATTTGACCATTTTTTGATATTATTTAAATTTTTTTCTTTCTTTCTATCTTTCCTCCTTTCTTTCTTTCTGTAGGATTTAAATTTCTTATTTGTGTCTTGTTTCTCAACTATTGGATGTTTTAGCTAGCATAGAAGTTTTTCTGGTGTTTCATATTGATTTTTTTCTAAGATATGTCTGTTTTAGAGAGAAATCCAGAAAAAATAACAATCAGATTACACACAAAAGCTGAAACAGTGTGAATGAATAACACAAGTATTTTTTTGTCTTTATATATCTTCATGATAATTATTATATTTCTTTTATTTTCTTTGGAATTGATAAACAAATCTAAATTGTTTTCTAAATCCATATATTAACTGATCTTAAATGTTATTAAATAATTACATTTTCAAAAATTTAAAAACAGATTTAATTTCCAAAACAACAACTTATTTAGAATTTATTTAAAATTTAGAATTGAACTTAGACTTCTCCATTATTTAATCTAATATAGGACATTTAACTTTTACAAACATTTAAACACATACATATAAATAATTTAATGTCTGTCTATTTGGATATTTATATAGTTTATCAATTGAGATTTTAAATTATTCTTGAGTTTAACTCAAACTAAGCTTATGTTTAAAAACTGCTGTTGATCTATCTTTTTCTGTTAACTTAATACAGTTATTTACTCTTTTTTGGGCTGATTTTGGCATCTGATTATTACTATCAATAAAGTATCCACATGGACATAAATGAGATTAAAATTGAAAAATTAATTTATTAAATGAAAATTAACACATTCTATTCTATGAAATATAAAAAATAATTATATGGATATGCATGATGTGAAAAATATATTTGTATTATGTATAATATTATATTAAAAATATCAAATAATCCACTCAAACATTGTTTTTTTTTTCAGAAATGTTATCTTTGAATAAAGGCAAATTTTGAGTTTCAAACAGTATGGCCAAGAGATAACCTCTTGAATTATATGATACAATGTTGGTAAATATTGAAATACACATTTATTCAAACCAGGAACATAAAATTTGATTAATACTGTTTTTAATTGCTCATAAACAAATATGTTTAATTTATATATAGAAAGAAAGATTAATACAATAGTCATTTTTACCTTTGCAATCTTCCAAACACAAATATATAAAAAATGGACCCAGAGCATATGACTATCTGAAAATTCAAATATAAACTGCTAAATCAATATGTAACAACATTGCAGCATATGATTCAAGAATTACCTCTTGCCTGTGCTGTGTGAAATTCAGAACTTATCTTTACTTACAAGAGATCATTGCTAAAAACATAACATTTGTAAAAGTAATTTGACATTTTATTTTTGAATTTTCATACTAGGTGTTTGTTGAGAGATTGCAATGTTTAAAAATGATTAATGTATTAGGCTTTCTTTGTATACATAAATTAATCATGTTTGTTTATCAGCAATTTAAGATCTTTGTATTTAAATTTCATACTCTTTGTAGAAGAAATCTGTATTTTAATATTTAACACATAGCCTATAGTTTAAGAGGTTATCTCTTGGTCATACTATTTGAAATTCAGAATTCATTTTTATTCAAAAATGATGTTCCTGAAATAAAATAAGGTTTTGAGGGTGATTTGACATTTTATATTTGAATTTTGGGCTAGTAATATGTACTGGTCTATTTGTTATATATTTATGTTGGAATTTTGAAAAGTTTAAGGTAACAAATGTATTAGTCTTTCTTAGTATATGTAAATTAACCATATTTGTTTACAAGTAATTTAAGATCATTGCTATTTTAAATTCCATGCTTCTTGTTTGAATAAATCTGTATTTTCGACATTTAACAACATTGCAGCATAGTTAGAAATTTAAAATTTATCTGTATTCCTAAGGTAGCATTGCTGAAAAAACAATATCTGGTAGAATGATTTGACATTTTATATTTAAATTTTTCACTAGCAATATACACTGAGTCTATTTTTAAAATTATATTTGTATATATGTATGTAGATATTTATATAATACTTTTAATACAACTAAAACATCATCATAACAAGCCTTCAGGAAAACATTTATTAGTAGAATGTTATCACTTTGAAACAGTTTCAATACTGATTTAAAAAACTGAAAACACATTTAGACCAATGCATTGTATTAAATGAACAGTACTTTAAAATCAATTCATTTTGTAACACTAAAAACAAATACTCAAATTTTTATTTTAAAATGTCCATATTTTGGGATACCCCCTCATATTTTCTTATTTTATTCCATTATTCCTTATCATTTATTTATTTGGCTGCCATTAATATGTTTTCTCTTTTTCTTATATATATATTAAACAGCTAAATCTATTTTTCTATTTTGAATAAACTCTAGTGTGAATCAGTGTATATATTCTTCATAATAGAACTTTTTTTTATCAAACTTTTTTCTCACAATATTTTTATAGTATTAACTATATTTATTACAAATATATGCTTTTAAACATTAGGCATTTTAAAAGTTAATATCTGATATTAAAAAAAGTAAAAATAAGTATCTATACAAAATTCTTATCTATAACAATAGTACTTTGCATCATTTGTCATCATTTATTTATTCAAATAGTTATTAGAACAAAATATTAAATATTTGAATTTTATGTTCTTAAAACAGGATAAATGCAGTTTTACTTCCCGTTATTATGTAAACAAACACACGTTTATAAATAAACTTTAACAGAGAAGTTACAATTTAATTAATAAATACATATAGGCTTAACGTTTTTGAGGATCCATGCCTTATAATCATAGCTATCATAAAATACATGTAGGGAAAATTATGCAAAAATATGTAAATTAGCGATGTGTTACATTGCCCATTTCTATGAAATCTCGAAGCATGTATCATATCTATTGATGGTGTATAGATATTTTCATGAATGTAGAATGATTCATTGATTTTTCTCTTGTGATCATTAGATTCATTGCATAAGATTACAGGATTGGCAGGTGCAAAGTCGTGTTTGGATTTATTGGCAGGTGCAAAGTCGTGTCTGGATTTATTGGCATCTTCCAAAAATGCAGATGATGAATTATTGTACTTTTGAGCACTGTTATAAATATTGAGCAAGTCTAGTGTTGATAGTAGCTTTGGTTTCACCATAATATATGATATGGCATCTGGAATGAGGGCAAAAGAAGGAGTATACAATGTGTGGGGTGAGCAATTAATCAATATGAACTTTTGAGTTGTTGATCAATCTGCCTTAAAGAAGATAAGGGTAATCGATTTGTCTTGCTAAACAACAAAGATTACAAAAATAAAATGCACTATCAAATTAAGATCTTAAAACTTGTACAGTATGCCAATTTTAATATTAAACTAGATAGAGAGAGATTCATCAACAACTTGGTTCATTCATTTAAGGACAAAGGTATCACCAAATTTGAATATTACAAGATTTACCTTTCTGCCGCTAGATCTCCCCAAATGTTCACCAACTCGAAACTACACAAACCAGGTGAACCATTAAGATTGATGACGGACTTCAGCAGCATGCATTATTTTAAAACAGCCAAACTAACAATCCCTTTTTTTAATCCCTACTTTCCTATTCCATCAATTCTTCTCTCCCTTCAATTTATTAAAAAAAAAACATAACACTCACACATATATCCACTATGGCTACAATGGATGTGAAGAAACTGTGTAGATCGATCAATAGAAAGGCATCCATCCAAATAATGCATGAAGAACTAGTGTAAGTACTTTTCCCTAATGAAAGAGTTAAATTTATTGTTGCTTTCTTGTCATGGCTAGATTAACACATATTTGCACACTTTGAAAACAGAGGGTATACTATGAGTGATGGATATCCTATGAGTCTCCCTGTTAGTGGTATTCTTTCTAGTATCTACTTAGATAAATTCAAGCACTCTATTACACCAAAATATTGTAATACCATCCAAGAGTTTACATATATTCATTATGTGGATATTTTTATCATCGCCTCTAAAGATAATATCTTAAACCTACAACATGAATTCCAAAATCTAACTAACCTGTCACTTAGCATAATATATGAAAATAGAAACAAAAAAACTAAATATATCAACCTCTCATTATCAAGAAACAATCATTTAATAGATTACAAAATGATTTTCAAACTATTAGTAATCCGAAGCTCCATTCACCCTAAATCCAATTCACCTGCATCATACAAGTTTTCTGATTTAAACATACTTTTATTTAAAAACTCTGCAAATACCATCAAGTCATGAAGGCAAATATGAATAACTCCATTAAAGACTTATTGGAAGTTGGTTTAAAATTTAAATCAATTAAAAATAAAATTATAAAATTTAATAACAGAATAAACAATATCACTCCTCATACCAATCTACCTAGAATCACCATTCTTTACATTTCCAATACTAGTAATAGAATATCTAAAGCACTAACCAATAAATTTAAAATATGATTTAGAACTCTGCCTAACTCTAACAGATTAATCAACAACTCAAAAGATCATATTGATCAATCACTCACCTCACATATTGTATACTCCATCTCTTTTTCTCAAGGGAGATGCCACACTGTATATTATGGTGAAAACAAAACTACTATCAACACTAGACTTGCTCAACACCTATATATTTATAACAGAGCTCAAAAGAACAATAATTCATTGTTTCTATTTTTGGAACATGCCAAACTTGTACCCACCAATCAAGTAATCTTATGCATCAAATCTAATGATCACAGGAGAAAAATCAATGAAGCATTATACATACATAGAAATATCCATGTTTCAAGATTTTAAAGAAATGGGCCATGTAACACATTGCTATTTTAAATATTTTTGCATAAATTTTCCAACATGTATTTTATGATGACTATGATTGATTATGAGGCATGGATCCTCGAAAACATTAAACCTATCTGTATTGATTAATTAAATTGTATCAAATCCATTAAACTTTATTTATAAGTGTGTTTGTTTAAAAAAACGATAATTAGGATTAGCTATCATCATAAAAAGATTAAAAAAAAACTAAAAAATTATATATTATTTATTGTTATTAAAGTTTTAAAAAATATTTTCTTTACTTTTGGTGATTTTATCCTGTAGAAACTGCTTCTGCTTATCATAACAAACTTTTTAAGAATAGACCTTTTAAAAACAAATTGTTTTCCAAAAAAAAAGTCCTGTTAGTAATATAATGTTTAGTTTAAAAATAAATATTTTAAAAGGTGTTGCATGATAACTTTTAATTTATAAATAAATTATTGAAAATTATATATTTTTTAGAAATATAAATTATTTAGTAATTTGGTCTCAGGATAAAATCCTCCATTATGCAGAAATTCTCATTTCTATTGACATCTAGGTTTCTTCCCTTATGACATTATCATGCTAATAAGATACCGTTAGTCATACAAAAGGTTGTATACCAATTATATTTTCATATTTTTTCATCTAATGCATTACTATTGTATTTGTGGGGAAAAAACTACACATTTGTAATTGGATGTTCAGTCAATCATACCAATGAAGTTTGAATTACAAATATGTTTGCTCATTATATTTTTTAAAAATAAAATATTACCCATAACAGTAAGTATATCTCTTTGAAGTATTAAAATTTTCTTCCACTTCTCCTTATTATTTGCATTGCTGAATTATACATAATATAATATACCATATATACCTTAATTGACACATTACAATGCTGTTTAACATATAATTTATTTTATCACCTTTTGCCTACAGTTTCAACTGTGCAGCAGTCATCATCAGAGCTACAACATTTAAACATATACAATTAATACCTATGTATATATATATATATGTGTGTGTGTGTGTTTAAATTTAGATCTGATGATGATTGCTGGACAGTTGAAACAGTGGGCAAAATAATATAAAATAAATCATATGTTAAACTGCATTGTAAAGTGACAATAAAGGTGTAAATGGTGTATTATATTAAGTATATCTCATTGTATGGACTTCAATATAGAAATTTATGGTAAATCATATACTGTTTCATGTTGACTTCCATGTTTTAAGTATGGATAATTTTAACTCTATCATCTGTTCTAATGAAATATGTTATATATTGAAATGAAATATTACAGCTTTTTTATACATAATTTGTTCATGTGTATCAGAAAATATTTATTAAAAAATATTACTAGAGCTGTTTTCAATTGTCCTCTTCTTAAACTCTCTTTATCTACTTCACTCAATCTATAGGACATATTTATTGTTGAGTATCTATAATAAATAAAGAAAATCGAAACAAAAGGATGGAAAATTATTATTTGTTTATAAATCTGAATTTATTTTATAACAGTTCATGTTATGTATATGTATATAAACAAAGAATGTAAACCACCCTCCTCCAAGCTATGATTTAAAAGCACTCTAAATTTTGAACAAAAGAACAAGAATAGAAGGCATCCACCTATTCTTGGTAGCTCTGACATTTATAAGCATAACTTTGTCAACATTGTTGTTAATACAGATTGAAATTAATTTATCAATTAGATGGAATGTTACTCTTAAGAGGTATTAAATTCATAATTAATTAAACAGCCTTAAGTATGGGTTTAATAACTCTTAAGACTTGTATTTCATCTGGTTGATAAATTAATTTTACTCTGAATTACCAACAGTGTTTACTTAGGTATGCTTATAAACATCAGAGCTATCAATAATAATTGGATTAGAATTAAACTATATGCAGTAAAAGAAAAACAATAATGTAATAGGAAACGTAATATGACACACATAATGACCTTATTTTTAAATTTTATTATATTCAAGAACAATATTTCAAAAAACTATCATTTAATTGGCAATAGATAAATTATTATATAATTTTTTTAGCACAAGTTCTTTTTTTTTGTAAGATTCTATAAATTTTTTTTGCATAATATACAACTATATAATATTTTTTAATTATAAGATACTTAAAAATATATTTTTAAAAGTATTTATATATAAATAACAAATAATTTTGAACAGAATGAACATTAAATCCACCCAGAAATATATGTAAATATGTGCAATAATCATGGGTAATTGTATATATGCAGATATAATCACTATGTAAGAATCATTTAACATATTTGAAAGAAAATGCTTTGTTATTATCATTTGTTCATGAAATTATTATTTTAATAAACTTTAATTATGTCCTTTTCTTATGATGAACTCAATAAGAGCATATATTTTTACTATAATTGTGGGTTATCTGATGTTCAGAAAAATGTTCAAAGTGCTTCCAAATTACAACTTAGCAGATACCTAGAATTTAAAGAGGATGTTGTAAAAATATAAAAGTACCCTTATTTTTATAGCAAATAAAAATAATTTATTCTTGCTAGCATTATCTTATGGTTAGTTCAGATAAAGGCATTAAAAAAATTATTGATTGGTAAATATATGCAATTTATCACATTTACTTCATTGAGATCATACTTTAAGTAAGTAAATTATGTAAATTGATAATGATGATGGATAGTTACACAAAATGATTTAGTTAATTAACATCCTTGTCAGGCATTATTAATTCACTGCAAGATGAAGGTCTCTCTAAGTTCAATACATCTTCTCTTATCATTATTCTCTCTTTTGCATCATTCCTGAACACATGCTTATTTCATCCATCCATTTCATATGTGGTCTCTTTCTTGGTATTTTATAATCTCTTGGAATCCAGCATAAGATTTCAACTGTCCATCTATTCTCTTCTTGAAATATTTCCAGACCAACTACACTTCAGATTCTTATGTTTTTCAATGATGTCAATAACATCTGTTTGTTCTCTTATCCATGTATTTCATTTTTAATCTGTTCTTGTTATTCCTACCATACATGTCTCCATAATTTTGATGAATTATCTGAAATCTCTGTATTGCTCTTCTGTTAAGTGTGAAAGTCTCAGATCCATAAATAACAAGTGGTAAAATACATTTATTAAAAACCTTCCTTTTCAAACATATAGAAAAATTTCCCTTCAATGCTATTTCTTCAAAAGCACTCTAACCAAGTTTAATTCTATGATTAATTTCATCCATTATGTTTTCATCTATAGTAATAATATGACCAAGGTATATGTAATTATTAATTTCTTCTAACTCAACCTTATCATTCTTTATTTTTATCTTTTGAGAAAATTTATTGAACACTACTTTAGTCTTTTTAACATTTACCTTTAGTCCTACCTTCTTACTCTCTTCTGATAACTCTTGCAGCATTCGTAAAGCTCTGAAGCACCACTTGCAAAAACAACTACATCATCTGCAAAATCTCAATAATTTAAATATTCTCCATTCATTTTTATTCCTTTAAATTTTTATTTTAAACTACAAAATATTTTTTGTAGCACTACTATAAGAAATTGTGGATATATGAAGTCACTTTGTCTTACACCCTTCTCAATGTTTACATTCATAGAATAATTATGTAATCTATTTGTTGCTGTTGCATTTTTACAAATATTCTTTAGAATATGACAATATCCTGGGTCTATACTCTGATGATCAAATGCATTAATCATTAAAGAAATGCTCATGGTATCAAATGCCTTTTCATAATCTGCAATAATGGCAACTCATATTTATTGGTCCTTTCTGTAACTCCTCTCAATACATGGTTATTATCCACTGTACTAAAATAACTTTTAAATCCAGCTTGGTCTTTTGGTTGATTGAAATCCTAAGTTCTCTATAGACAAGTTATAATTATGTTTATAAACATTTTGTACAAAATTCATAAGGCTGATAAGTCTGTAATTTCTAATATCTCCTTTATCACCCTTTTTAAACATTAATATTAATGTTACATTATTTCAATCATCTAGTACATCTTCATCATTTAGACATTTGGTATGTAATTTTTTCAAATTTTCTATTTCTTTACCTGAATCCTTTATGATATTAATTATAATTCCATCCATACCTCACATTTTTCATTATTAATTTAATTGAGTGCCTCACTTCATTTAAAATCCTAGGCAATTTAAAAGATATATTAGCTGTAGGAAGTTCTTTTTCTTTATAACTGTATAATTCCCAATAAAACTATTTTATATATTTTATGTCACCTCTACTTTTAGTAATATTTCAATCTTTTTCTCTTATTGAAGATATAGGTTTTTTACCTACTCCAATTTGTTGTTTTAAACTATTGAGACTGTTATTTTCTTCTATAAATTTTCTTCCTAATTCACAATTATACTTTCTTATGATATAATTCCAATTACACTTTCTTATATCATTATCAACTCTTTTTCACAGCATGTTTTCAAAATTTGAGATATTCAATTTTTCTTGATCCATGATATATATTTATATTCCTTATGTTTTTTCATAAATTATTTAGTCTTCATAAGCATTTTATTGGTCAATTGTTATTTTTTTCTACCAGCTGACTTTGTTGCTGTTTGTGAAAGTGTATCAGTTATTTCTATTAATTTCATTCAATATAGAGTCATGTTCAAAATTTTTCTAATATTTGAAAATGATTTGCAAGTTGAAATTTTAAATTCATTAGAATGTTTCTGAAAATTACTACTATCAATTGTGAATATTGTTTTTTTTTAATAATTGTTTTCTCTGTAAGTTTGCATTAACATGTATTTTACATCTCACTAATCAATGATCACATTCTGTGTTGAATTTATTGAGAACTTTACACTCTTGAAATATGTATTTTTTGTTAGTCAAAATATAATCCAATTTTGCTGTACATTTATTTGGATGCTTCTATGTCCAATTATTTTTAACATCTCCCCCCACCCCAAAAGAATTCATAATACAAAGTTTTCCTTTTTCCACAAACTTCACATTTATGTTATCTCTCATTTCTATCACCATCACCAAATTTACTACGGCAGTTTCATCTTAGCATTAAAGTCTCCTATTACAATTTCAAAATGCTGTTTGATCTGATCAACAGCCTTTTGCACATCCATAAAAAATGTCTATTACATCATCACTATGAAAACTTGTTAGGGCATAAATCAAAATTATGTGTGTTTGGTATCTGCTATTTAATTGAATAACTAATCTAGCCATTCTCTCTGATATACCATCAATCTCCAGAATGTTGTTCATTCACTTTTTATTTACAATGAATCCTACTCCACTTATATTTCTAATATATGTGCTTTTATAGAAGATTACATGTCCACTATTTAAATCAAATTTCTCTTCATCTTTTCTTCTTACATCAGAAAGTCTAATAATGTTCTATTTCTTGCAACCATTCTTTTCTTGAAAGTGATGTACAGTTGTAAATATCTAAATAAAATATCATGATCAAATGGCAACCTGGGTTTGCTTCCAGGTGATTCTTAGCATCTTCTGTTTTTGGCTACCAACCATTGCCTTGGCTAATGTTTTTACAACCTTTTGAAAATAGGATCATGATTTATTTTGTCTGTCATGATTGTAGATATTAGAAAAAAGGAGATTCCTGTCATTCTTCCTTTAAGAAAACTCAACTGATATTTAAGTTAAAAGATATCAAGCAACTGAGAAAAAAGACCACTGTTATTTTTGGTCTTAAACTCAATAATAAAACTCCAATAAACTCAGCATGCTGGCTAATGTATGTTGGTGAGCAGCCTATCTATAATTGTCTACTATATGAATAATCACATAGAAATAACAGCTGCAATGACAAGAATGTATGGAATGGAATGGATAGGAATTTACCCTACTTGGTTTCTTTAAGGCCTGCAAGAAAAAGCAAACAGTCTCCTTTAAGTTAACAGAAAACTCCTTTCTGCAGCCAATGATCTATTTACTGATCAATATATCACTAGAAGAATTAAATTTATTTTATCCTTAAATAAAAAAAATGTCAATATACATTGTAATGTGTTTCTTTATCAGATATACTATAGATATCACTATATTTTTGGCTAACATTATTTGCATTAATTGATCATTGTCTTTAACAAAGGATTGAACAGAATTTAGGTTGAATCCAAGAAAATATGTAGGTGTTAAAAATATTATATACATACATTACAGTTTATAAATCATTGTAAACAAAGCATGAACTACTACTATTCACTACATCCATTGAGAATAGTGGGTATCATAATTGCAGTGTATATCCATATTTATATATGCACAGTGTATAAGATATTTTTATACTGACTACTTGTATATAATTTATTAAAACTTATATGTTGATGTTTAATATTAATAATATAAATATATAAGTAATGAATGAATTATTTCTTTACATTATGTTATATAAAGTTGGAGCTATATTTTACATATTACAAATGACAATCTATTAAATGGTAACTGATCATATTTTATTCTTACACTAAACTTAATAAATACTTAATACGATGATGCATATGGAATATATTTTTATTACCCATGCAATATTGTAAACAATTGTAAGTAATATTCCAATACACACTTATCAAAATGTTCCATATAAATTAATTAAAAGTTAGAAAATTTGATGTTACTCAATTTTTAAAAAAATGTTCCAGTATATTTTAAATGTTTAAAATTTAGTAAATTTAAAAACACCAGATATATAAAATTTCAATTAAATGAATGTTAATCACTCCCTTTCTTTTGTAATGTAAATCATTCTATAAATTGCATATTATGCATAGCGATTATTGATCATAATAAGCTGCAGAACGTTTGTGGAACCAGAAACTCTGGGGCTTCAACATTTGAAATTTAATAGATAGTGATATATATATATTGTGACGACCACGTAAAGTCGTCGACATACATATATATTTATTAATAAAATTAGAAAGTAATAAAGGTGAAATAAATTAGCTAATAAATTTTTTTAAAGAAAAAAGGAAGGAAAAGAAAAATTGAAATTCTAATGTCAAAATTACTGTGGATTTTGTAATAGTAAGAGAAGGGAGGGGGTCTGCATAAATAAAGAAATGCATCTCTTTCTCTCTTATAAGTCAAATGCTAGAAATTATTTTTGTTTATTGTGGGAGAGGGGAAGTGGATGCATAAGAAAAAATGCGTTTCTTCTCTCTTTTAAAAAATATATTATAACAAATTAAAATAAATGTAAAACGTAAATGTGAAAGAAAAAATTAATGAATTGTAAACTTTAAATAAAATAAATGTAATATGTGATATATATAAAAAGAAACAATATGGCTGTAGGTGTGAAAGTCTGTTGGACAAATTAAATTCCATGGACAAAGAAATGTTATCAATGGAAGATCTTTGCCTGATCTGTTAAATTAATTGGGACTTACATTCCAGCCACTAATTAAATAAAGAAACATAGTGATAAGAATTGGTTGGAAATCTAAGTCTTAATTAAAAATTTGAAAAACAACGAACAAAGAAAGAGATTAATAAAATTACAATTTTTGTCTGGAATTGCTAGTGGAGACTTTAGAGAAGCAACAGCTAAAAGAAAATGGGAGAAGTGCGTGGCTAGTGGCGTTAAAGGAACGTGGGTTCGGATTCAAGCCGTCTCATCATTGACTCACAATGTAAGATCTTTGCCTGACCTGCTAGAGGGACCGCCACTTCTGTAGCTGTCAATTGAAACTCAACCTAAAGAATCAACCAGCAAACTGGATGAAAATAACCCCACAAACTGAGGAAGTTAATCAAGAGCACTCGGAAGAAATACCCATGGGACAATTACAACAAAGCCTAGGTAAAAGCATGCATGCATTTTCATTTATCTACTATTCATAACTAAATATAAAAGTAATGATTCGATAAAATAGAACTATATCTACAGGACTTTAAGAACTTTAATATTTGATTTGTTTCATATGTTACTATTACCATGTATTTATAAGTGTGTTTTTTTGTTATTATTATTATAATGTATTTTTTTTTATATCAAGTGTGAGTATTATTATTAAACATATTTGTCATTAAATTTCATATCCTTGCTTTATTCTCCTATCACCAAGCTACGACAGGGGGGAAACTGTAAAGTAGTGATTAAAGGGGCATACTGATCTGTTTAAAATATTCATGTGCTGCTTGTTCGTGCGGAATCCCAATTCTAAAAAATAAATAGCAAGCGCTGGACATTCGCTAAGTTTCTTTGAAATAGTTTGCTCTGTTCAGCAGCCGAGGGTTTTGGCTGGGAAAAATAACACCAAGATAATATGTACGTATTGGCTTGGGGTTCAGTCAAGGGTATAGATATGAAGTTAAATTTGTATCTGTATTAGCTCTCTGCTTGTATTGTAATGGCGTTGGTTAAAATAATGAATAAGATAATAAAGAATCTAAGTTGTAAACAACAAATGGATAGAAAATATAAGTTATGAAAAGAATTAAAATATAATAAATAAGTATAATATAGAATAAAATAATCGAAATAAATATAATTGAATACACAAATAATTAAGCAACCATACGATTAACCATTTCCGTTATAATTGGGGGCCAGAGTCCAGGATATTGTCACATTCACAAGTTCAGCACATTTGAATTCGAGTATAACAAAATTAATAGTTTATGCAATAATTAATAAACAAGTCAAAAAATAGCTTGGTGGTAGACAAAGCAAGAAATAAAATAAATATTAGAGGATAAAAGGAGAGAAAGAGAACGTGATTCAATGTGGGAAGTTAGGTTGTAAATTGGAGACAGTTGCAGAGGGGTTTTGAAGGCAGGCGTGGGTGAGTGATGATTAGTGAGTGAGATGGGGAGAGCCAAACAAACGTACCTAGTGTCTGTGAAATATAAAGTTAGTAAAGTAATATAATCCTATAAGGATAAGGTTAGATAGTAAAGCTGTAGAATAAAATATAAGTAATTATTTAGTGTGTGTGTTAAATAAATTTGATGCACACCAGATCAAAAATAAAAATGGATGCTCTAGTGGGCGAAATAGAAAAAACCTCTGAAGAACTAATGGAACCGTCCGGAGAAATAGCTAGTGACGGAGGTATAGAAATTAGAAAGGGAATGGAGACAGTGGTTGATGATAAAAATAAAATGGAAAGCTATAAGGGATATGTTCATGAAATTAATGGAAGGCCAGCAAAGGTTGTTTATGGAAATGAGGGAAATAGGTGAAAGAAATAGTAGGAAGATAGAAGAGTTGGGCGAACAACACAGTAAGGATTTTAGCCAAAAAATTGAAGAAGTGAAGGAAAAATGTGAACAAACCTCAGATCAAATGAAGGTTGCAAATGAAAGGCTGGATCACCAGGAGGTACTACTGGAGAAAATAGAGCAAGGGGAGGAAATTGAAGGAATAAAAAATGAAAACAGAAAGGTTATAGAAAGCATATAACTAGAGGTAACTCAGTTAGCGAACACAGTTGAGAGGATAGAAGTGAGTGTAGAAAGGGGTGAGAATAAAATAGAAAATATAACAGAGATAATAAGAGCTGACAGTAAAGAGCAAGAAAGCGCGAGCAAGTGCTTGCAAATAAATAGCGAAAGTAACAATGCGGAGCAAATGCTTATAGGCCCAGAAGGAAAGACTGTCGGACAGGTTACTGAGTCGCTAAATGCGTTTGATAGCACTAGGCCTAATTACAAGGCGGAGGATCAGGGATTTAAACCCCAGCCCAATGATCCGCATGTAGGGAGAATGCAATACAATCCTCATCGCGATTATTGGGAAGGAAACCAGGCATTTCTTTATAGATCCGAAAGGGCTGAAATGTCCGAACAGAGCAGAAGGAGTTCAGATCTCAATCATCCATATGAGCAAGCCGACTCTAGGGGACATCGAAACAGTGTTCCAGGTCCCAGAACAAGTGGATATAAATATAGTAGGCAAAATGATAAGAAGCCTCCAGACAAAAACTAAGCCGAAATGAAATAAACGGACGGAAATGTCAGTTCAGTGAAATGGATAACGTAATGGGATCATGAAAAATAAAATTGTTTTTTTTTAAACGTATGACAGGTGGGGCAAATTGTCTCACAACAAAATCAAAGTTACTTTAATAAACAAAAAAAAAAGTATAGTGTTCACGGAGTGAAATTAATGATAGACTTTTTTTTCATATGTATGATAGACTTAATGAGTATTTATGTGCAGTCAAGCACAACAAGACAATGTAAATAAAAGTAATAACAAAAAAAAAGAAAGGAAATCTATAGATAGTTTATTCGTATCACAATCTGTCAGTTATAAATGCAGATATAATTGACAAATAAATAAAAGTAAAAATAAAATAAGAATCGTTTAGGCTCATTAAAGAGCCATTTAATAATTAATAAAATAAACTAAATGAATAATAGTGATAATGCGTAAATGACAGATATCACTAGTAGGTGTATGAGGTTGCAGATTGAGGCATATGTGTGTGTGTGTATGCATTATGTTTGGGTCGTATTTTGAGCTTGATTCAGCCGTCTCTTCGCACTTTAGATTCTCATGGCTCTCGGTGGTTAAACTTTTAAATGAAACACCAGTATAAATCCTGGACTCATTGTATAATAAGAATTAGTGTCTCAATATAATAAGAATTAGTGTCTCAAAATAAATAAATGAAGAAATAAGAATTAGTGCCTCGAATAAAATAAATAAAGAATAAGAATTTGTTGTTTGCGCAAGATGAGCAGGCAGTAGAAATATCCTGCTGTTCACATGCTTTAAACCCTGTTATGTTTTTTTTGTTCTGATAGAGTTAAGTTATGCCATGGTCTCGTATGCATAGAGATTAAATTGGTTGATCAGCCAAAATCGATCGGAAAGAATTGTGTAGCTTTACCTAGCTGTCTCTCTGCAGTCATCCTCATCATCATTATCACTCGTCATGACAGAGTGGGAAAGTATGTAATAAAAGCAGAAGTAAGAGTTGAAAGCAAAGAATTAAAATAGGCTCTCATCTCAGACTAGATTCGACCCGATTTTAATTCTCAAAAACGGGCGGAGTGTAATGTGACGACCACGTAAAGTCGGCGACACACATATATATTTATTAATAAAATTAGAAAGTAATAAAGGTGAAATAAATTAGCTAATACATTTTTTTAAAGAAAAAGGAAGGAAAAGAAAAATTGAAATTCTAATGTCAAAATTACTGTGGATTTTGTAATAGTAAGAGAAGGAAGGGGGGCTGCATAAATAAAGAAATGCATCTCTTTCTCTCTTATAAGTCAAATGCTAGAAATTATTTTTGTTTATTGTGGGAGAGGGGAAGTGGATGCATAAGAAAAAATGCGTTTCTTCTCTCTTTTAAAAAATATATTATAACAAATTAAAATAAATGTAAAAAGTAAATGTGAAAGAAAAAAATGAATGAATTGTAAACTTTAAATAAAATAAATGTAATATGTGATATATAAAACAAAACAATATGGCTGTAGGTGTGAAAGTCTGTTGGACAAATTAAATTCCACGGACAAAGAGATGTTATCAACGGAAGATCTTTGCCTGATCTGTTAAATTAATTGGGACTTAAATTCCAGCCACTAATTAAATAAAGAAACATAATGATAAGAATTGGTTGGAAATCTAAGTCTTAATTAAAAATTTGAAAAACAACGAACAAAGAAAGAGATTAATAAAATTACAATTTTTGTCTGGCATTGCTAGTGGAGACTTTAGAGAAGCAACAGCTAAAAGAAAATGGGAGAAGTGCATGGCTAGTGGCGTTAAAGGAACGTGGGTTCGGATTCAAGCCGTCTCATCACTGACTCACAATGTAAGATCTTTGCCTGACCTGCTAGAGGGACCGCTACTTCTGTAGCTGTCAATTGAAACTCAACCTAAAGAATCAACCAGCAAACTGGATGAAAATAACCCCACAAACTGAGGAAGTTAATCAAGAGCGCTCGGAAGAAATACCCATGGGACAATTACAACAAAGCCTAGGTAAAAGCATGCATGCATTTTCATTTATCTACAGGACTTTAAAAACTTTAATATTTGATTTGTTTCATATGTTACTATAACCATGTATTTATAAGTGTGTTTTTTGTTATTATTATTATAATGTATTTTTTTTTATATCAAGTGTGAGTATTATTATTAAACATATTTGTCATTAAATTTCGTATCCTTACTTTATTCTCCTAACACCAAGCTACGACAGGGGGGAAACTGTAAGTAGTGATTAAAGGGGCATACTGATCTGTTTAAGATATTCATGTGCTGCTTGTTCATGCGGAATCCCAATTCTAAAAAATAAATAGCAAGCGCTGGACATTCGCTAAGTTTCTTTGAAATAGTTTGCTCTGTTCAGCAGCCGAGGGTTTTGGCTGGGAAAAATAACGCCAAGATAATATGTACGTATTGGCTTGGGGTTCAGTCAAGGGTATAGATATGAAGTTAAATTTGTATCTGTATTAGCTCTCTGCTTGTATTGTAACGGCGTTGGTTAAAATAATGAATAAGTCAATAAAGAATCTAAGTTGTAAACAACAAATGGATAGAAAATATAAGTTATGAAAAGAATTAAAATATAATAAATAAGTATAATATAGAATAAAATAATCGAAATAAATATAATTGAATACACAAATAATTAAGCAACCGTACGATTAACCATTTCCGTTATAATATATATATATATAAGGTATTAGTAAATTAACAATGGAATGTTATAAACAAATCCGTATTATTTCAATCTATACAATTTGCATTCTCTTTTAAAAATTCTCTCTATTTGTTCAATTTTAAATTCCATATTACATGCAAAGTATCTGGTTTTAGTCAGAATAAGACTCGGGCAGTTATTTGCATAACGCATTTTGCATTTTATTTTATATTACTTGCTGAGTAAAAAAATATTAAATATAATTTGTTGTTGAGATATATCATAGTTGCTTATGTATTTAATGTTAATACTTTTATATTTAAATTTAGGTATGGCAGCTATATCAGCATTTTTTCTTCTGCTGTTATGAGTTTATCTTCATTCTTTGTAAGTCAGCAACAACTTGATGAGGTATGTTTATATATGTTAATACAAGTTCCAAGATTCCAGTTATATTTAAATATGTATTGTACACTCACTATCCAGTAAAAATAAACATAAATTAAATAATGCTCCTGCTAAAACTTTCATTCTCACAATAGTAAAACAAGTATTACAAATATCTTACCATAATTTATACCACTAGACTAGCTCTAATTGATAATAAAGAATATATGGTTTATTTTAATTAATTAAATAAATAATAATAATAATAATAATAATAATAATAATAATAATCATCATCATCATCATCATCATCATCATGAGACATAGGGTGAAAGGTAAAGTAGTAAGGTCTACGTTGAGCATATATACCAAAAGATACAATCTCAATGGCATAAGAATACTATCCCCCCTTATTATTCCAAATAATAGTATAAAAACTATAGTATTCTGAAGACATTAAAATATTATAAGTAATCAAATATAATATAAATAAATTAACAATAATTCTCTTATTAAAAAAAACAATATAATTATCTCATGTTCTTCAAATAAAATCTCTAATTAATTTATATTCTCCTGTAGTCAAGTATGATAAGGGATTTTGTAACAAACCTAACTACACCTAAATAATAACAACAACAACAACAATGATGGTGACGATGATGACGATGACAACAACAACATTCATTCTTCTCAGAAATATGATAAACAAAATAAATGAATTAGAACTATACCCGATATCCAGATATATAGCTTATACCAACACACTCTCATTTAATATAAAATATATTACACAAAAAACACCCCCCTCAAGACTAATCACATTAGTAGATGAAATAAATAAAAGAATAAGTTAATCTAAACAGGTTTAACATAATCAAACAAATATAATAAAACTCACCCAAATCTATAAAAAGACTTGTGATAAATTAAAACAATATCTAAGCATAAAAAAGAAAAAAAATGCCTAGTGCAGCCGCACACTTGAACACATGGATACATGAGGTATTTTATTTTTAACTACTACAGCTTCAAGCTGCCATATTGAATTTTTTAAAATACTAGCCTGAGACACAATTTTCACAATAACTTCAGTTTTAATTATGTTAGAGCAAAAACAATTACATTGCTAGAAACTAGAAACATTATGGAAAACAATAAGCATAAAATGAATAGTGGTAACTATATAAAAAATAAGGAAAAAAGAAATTTTCATATCCAAAATAATTATTATTATGATTATAATAATTATAATTTGGAAATTAACATTAACTAAAATTAAAAATATATATTCAGTGATAATTTCTTTATATTTCTCACAAAATCATCTTTCTAAACATGTATAACATGTCTTACCTGAGTTAATCCACAGCTTCACAATCTCCAAAAGAATTTGGATATGACTTCTTCAATTTTATCTTGTACCCCAAATGTTCTAAATGTCAAAGGCATCTATAAAGAAAAAAAGATTTATCCTATTAAAAGATACAAAAGAAATAATCATAGCAATAGGCTTCTTATCCATCTAAAACTAGAAATTGTAGGCTACTGTATATATCACTGATAAAATGAGTTTCATCTTTTCATTTAATATTTTTTTGTATACATCAGTGATGTTTATATTCTTTATAGACACCAGTGATGTTTATATTCTTTATGCACACACAAGTGATGTTTATATTCTTTATGCATAGAAGTGATGCTATCTTACTATATTTATTGTACCACATATATATAATTTATTTGCATATAGTATATTTGGTAGCTATAGACTTGAAAATAATGTTATGAAACATATAGCAAAACCAAAGCATGAACAAGAGTAAACAAAAACATAAACAAGAATCAGAATTTGATTATGTTTGTGTATGCAATGTTTGTATACATTTGATTATTAGTTTTATAATACATTACTTGTACACCATATTATATAAACATAATTAATGATTTTCAGAATAAATTATTATACTATTTGAAAAACATTATTTTTATAATAGTGTAGGTAGAAGGTTAGAAAATGACTATAGATATGAATTCTATATGCAGAATTTGATTATATATTTGTGTATGCAATGTTTGTATACATTTGATTATTAGTTTTATAACATATTACTTGTAAACCATATTATATAAACATAATTAATGATTTTCATAATAAATTATACTTTTTGAAAAACAATATTTTTGTAATAGTGTAGGTAGAACGTTAGAAAATTACAATAGATATGAATTCTATATGAGCATAAATAATTATATAACTAATACACACTAATTACAAACTAAAATAAATAAAAAAGACAACTTTATCAAAAAATTAAAAAAAAAAATTAAATGTTACTTAAGACATTATGTTGAAGCTGTATTGTAGGCCTTCTTTGTGAATAACACCGGAGAAATTTTCACTTGCAGCCCAAAAATCATTTTTGACTTTTATCGCTTCATGATAAGTACAAAAATTATCAAAAAAACAAAAAAATTAAATATTGTGGTCGATTAAAAAATTTGCCAAAAATCCAAATTTCAAACGATTTTTTAGAAATAAACATTTTTTGAAAGCCACGTGATTAAGCTATCGAATCCTCATATTTTGTACTACATCATGCTTATACTTTTTACATCAGTAAAGAAAGAAAACAAAACATCATCTGAAAAACGCCAGCAGTGCGCTCGTAGTGCTAACAACATTCAAGCTATTTTGATTTATCTATGCTGGATATGTTTGCCTGCATCTAAAGGGGGAGATTAAATGAATATATCATTCTAACTTATCATTTCAATTTCTTGTATTATTATTTTAAAAATGATGAAAACATTTTTGCAGTTGTTCAAAGATATTATATAAAAGCATAATCAATTGAATTAATAATCATTTTTGCAATTTTAATCTACCATTCATTTTTAACTTCCCTCAACAAATGAATATGCACTTTTCCCTATCTATATTATTTACTAAGCTCCATGTTTAATTTATGAATCAAGCCACTAATAATAGGACCATTATCAGAAAATTAATCATGATTCTACTTTTAAATGGATTTAAATAAAAATATATGCATATTCATAAAACACACCTTAAGAAAATCCCATGTCTCAATAACTTAAATATTTAAATTAACAATTTTAGTGTTTAAACTATTGTCTTTATAAATAAAGTAATTAAATCAAGACTAATTTTGCAAAATGTAATTATTAATATTAAATTTAAACATAATTAATATTTTGAAAATATATTAAAATCAACAAATTTATTTAAAGAAATAAAGTCATACCTCTCCACATTAGCTCAAATAACATAATTTTCCCCCATGTGCAAATTTTAATGAACCTAAAAACATAATTACGATTATAAAAATAAAATGTATTTTAATTAAAAAAAAAACAACATTTTAGTAATTTAAAAAAAATGATGATAAAAACAACTTTATAATTTGTTTTGCTTTACAAATAAAAAAATTTGATCACTTATTGCAATGCATATTTTATCTGTTGATAAATCCTGACGTCTGGATATAAAAATTAAAAATAAAATATAAAACAATTATCATTTTATTGCAACTGTTTTGCATAAAACTGCAATCCAAATATCAATGTATAATGCATTCAAATGCCATTTGAAATCAATTCATAATAACAAAAATGTTAACATATAACACCATCCTGAATGTTTCTGAAATTTATTAAGAATATTAATAGTGCCAAAATCACACTTTTCTTTATGTTTGCCATAATATCATATAAATACAATTTATCCAAACTTCAAACACTTTTTAGCAAAACTTTATTTCTACATACACCTACATTTCGACTGACCTGCAGTCTTCTTCAGAGCTATGATATAATGAACAAAAAAAACATAACTATATAATAATACCATATTTTTTTTAAACAATAAAAAACTAAAAACAACATAAAATATATATATTAAAAAATTGAAATAAATAATCAAACCAAAATAAAACAATTAATATAAAATAAAATGTACTACATAAATAAAAAATAAATATAAATTATACATGTGTATTCTTAACTTTATACATATACACATTCAAGGACAACTATTAATCTAAATATTATCTATTTTATTATTATTAACAATCTACTAATTATCTGTAGTCTTCATAAACTTAAACTTTGTGATTAGTAACTAAAATTCTTTTAATTTTAAATCATATTTATTATTTTCTTACTCATTCTTCTTTTAAAATTAATATTTTATATTTATTATTGCTGAATATTTAAAACCTATAAACTTTATAATCTTACACTTACTAAGGTTATTCTGATCTTCTAATTAAAAAAATGAAATATCATTTTTTTTTTCAAAAAATTATCTTATACCCTAGCTCCCTCTATTACATATTATTTAAACTAAATATATATCCCCTACAATTCTTTATTTATATATTTTTTTATTTTATTTTTTACACTTTAACTTTTATTATTATTATATAATACTCATAAATTTATATTATACTTCTTTATATGTTTATATATATATATTCCCTACAACTTTATTTACAATTAAATAACTTTATTTACATATATATTTTTTATTTTATATACTTTAACTTTTATCATTATTTTTATATAATTCTGATAAATTTTTTATTTTATTTTTTATACTGTTTTATATGTAAATATTATGCTAAGTTTATTAATTTATTTATTTATTATTATTTTTTATTAATTAATATCTATAAATATACCCAAATTTATACTCCTATTTAACCTAACCATTTTTATCATCCCCAACTTTTTTATAAACAATTATCTCTTTACATATTTACCTCTATATATCTTATTTAATAACTATAACTATACTAATCTCATCCTAATCTCAGAATCTCTATTAAATTCTGGTTTTATCTTTCTTATTAATATAGCTTCTTTTATTTTCCTTTCTTTAATACTTTTCATATATAACTTCATTTTTATTGAACTTTGTTTAAATTTGTGTCCTGTTTCTTTTGTATGTATATATATTGGTGATTTATTATCTGCCATATGTTGTTTTAATCTTGTTTTTATAGAATTTTTTGTTTCTCCCACATATTTCTTATCAATCCCACTGTCTAGACATTGTTTGCATTTTATCACATATACTCCATTAATTATTTCTTTATTATCTTTATTATATCCTATGTATTTGTTATCTATCAAATTTAATATGTTTTCGCTTTTTTTATTAACTATTTTTGTATTAATTATTCTTTTGTATCTTTTATTAATCTTCTTTATAATTTTGTTAAACTTATTCACTATGATATTATTATTTGTTTTTATTCCTATATATCTATTTTCACCTTTCTTTTTTCTTCACTCTTTTCATTTTTATTTATCTTATACTCTATTTTTCCAATACTTCTTTTAATTCTATATACAGGGAAACCATTCATTTTTAACTGATTGATTATTAAATCTTTTTGTATATTATAATCTTCTTTCCTTGAACAATACATTGCAGCTCTGTATATTTTTGAATATATACAACTAATTTTATATTTCCTATCAATGTTGGAAAACCAATTTGTTATTTTGTTACCAATATTATTCTTTTTATAAACACTTGTCTCAATACACCATTTTTTATCTATAAATTTCTTTTGAAACATTATATCCAGATATGCAATTTTATTATTCTCTTCCTTCTCAACTGTAAAAATAAAACCAGAATTTAATACAGATTCTGGGATTAGGATGAGATTGATATAGTTATTCAATAAGATATATAGAGGTAAATATGTAAAGAGATAATTGTTTATAAAAAAGTTGGGGATGATAAAAAATGGTTAGGTTAAATAGGAGTATAAATTTGGGTATATTTATAGATATTAAATAAAAAAATAATAATAATAAATAAATAAATTAATAAACTTAGCATAATATTTACATATAAAACAGTATAAAAAATAAAAAAATAAAAAATTATAAGAATTGTATAAAAATAATGATAAAAGTTAAAGTATATAAAATAAAAAAATATATATGTAAATAAAGTTGTAGGGAATGTATATATAAAAACATATAAAGAAGTATAATATAAATTTATGAGTATTATATAATAATAATAAAAGTTAAAGTGTAAAAAATAAAATAAAAAAATATATAAATAAAGAATTGTAGGGGATATATATTTAGTTTAAATAATATGTAATAGAGAGAGCTAGGGTATAAGATAATTTTTTGAAAAAAAAAATGATATTTCATTTTTTTATTTAGAAGATCAGAATAACCTTAGTAAGTGTAAGATTATAAAGTTTATAGGTTTTAAATATTCAGCAATAATAAATATAAAATATTAATTTTAAAAGAAGAATGAGTAAGGAAATAATAAATATTGATTTAAAATTAAAAGAATTTTAGTTATTAATCATCAAGTTTAAGTTTATGAAGAATAGAGATATTTTTTAAATATATATTTATTAGTAGATTGTTAATAATAATAATAAAATAGATAATATTTCAGATTAATAGTTGTCCTTGAATGTATATATGTATAAAGTTAGAAATACACATGTATAATTTATATTTATTTTTTATTTATGTAGTACATTTTATTTTATATTAATTGTTTTATTTGGGTTTGATTATTTATTTCAGTTTTTTAATATATATATTTTATGTTGTTTTTAGTTTTTTTATTGTTTAAAATGTTTTATAGTGTTATTATATAATTATGTTTTTTATTTTGTTCATTATATAACAGCTCTGAAGAAGACTGGTCAGTCAAAATTTAGGTGTCTTATGTACAAATAAAGAGTTTGCTAAAAAGTGTTTGAAGTTTGGACAAATTGATAATCATTAATAGTATTTATCGTAATTTTCCATCAAGTAATAGATGCTTTTAAAAAATGAACATCAACATTCTTATGAGTATGATTTGAATAACCTCTGTATTTAAGTTTGATGTGTAGTGATCTTCAATCTATTCAATAATCTGTACCTGTAATTGCTTGTCTTCTATTTTGATTTCTAATTATAATGCAATTCATTAAATTCTACTGTTTTGTGTATGGATGTATTCATATTTTTATTATGATTTTCTGCTTGCATAAAATATTTATGATAGTCAATCCACATGTTATGTAAAAATTCAATAACATGAGACTAGTTTACTTAGGATAAAATTTATTACCATAAATAAAACTTGATGTATTAAATCTATTTATCAAAGAATAAAAATTTTCTTTCTCTGAAACTAATTATATATATATATATATATAAAGAGGAAAGATGCTATCGTGTAAATTTAATTTTATTTTATTAGTCTTTTATTGTACATCAATTTATACATTGAATAATATCTGATACTAAATTATTCCTTACAGAAAATAGCCATTTACTTGTTTTATTAAATTTCTTTTCTGTAAAAGATAAATGTTAGTAATGGAAATTATATCAATCATAAATTTGGACATCATTTTAACTGCAGATGTTGCTTTTTACGTGAAATATATTCTGATTTGGGAAAACAAAAGTATAAATACAAAGTTTTTATACATAAAAATGTTAGATTTTATATCATTTTGCGTAATTTAATTATTACACTATTTTAGTACTATGATTATATATATATATATTAAAATGAAGGGATATTTATATAATTAAGGTGTTAATAAATTTAAGAGAAATTAGTTTTGGCTTTGCAGAAAAGAAAATGTTGAATTATTTAATATTTAAAACTTCATCAACATGTCATAAGCCTGGCAATTAGTAGTAGAAACTAATCTGGGGTTGGGGATATTTTCTGCAAAGCTTGTAACATATACATGTATATATATATATATATATATATATATATATATATATATATATATATATATATGTTACAAGCTTTGCAGAAAATATCCCCAACCCCAGATTAGTTTCTACTACTGGATTTCTCAGTGAGGTGCTAGGATATTCAAGCATTAGATATCCTGTGACCTCACTGAGGAAGCCAGTTGCAGAAACTGGTCTGGGATTGGGGATATTCTGCAAAGCTTGTTAAGAGGTTATTTGTGAGATTTGCAATCTCTATATATAACATTTGTAATACAAGCTTGTTAAATTAGACCATGTGACATATGACTTGATTTCTTTGTATATATATATATATATATATATATATATATATATATACGTGTGTGCGTGTGTGTAATGTCATATGTAATGATAAAAACTATTTTAATATTGAATAAATATAATATTGTGAAATTTACCAAGACTATAATATTATGTAAAATTTATCAAGATTATTTTAAATAAGAATTAAACTACCCTCTGCTGTTGGGTTCATTCTATTTTACTGTAACAAAATGAATCATTTTATACCTTATTTTAAATCTTTTTGTTTAATTATCCAGCACAAAAATAGCCAGAGAGCAAACTGAAATCCTTCTATATATTTCAATGTAAATTGATTTTTAAAAAACTGATATTAAGTTTATAGAATAGAAATATTTCTTTCATTTCTAAAACTCTATAATAAATAAATACATGTTATATGTTGATAAATAATATTTTACTATTGAATGAATACAATGTCATATGAAATTTACAAAGTACTAAGCCTATTTTAACTAATAATTGAACTACTCTATCTTCCATGTTCTGCAACTTTTTATAGTAAGAAAATGGACAATTTTTTAACTATATTTTAGGCTATTTATTTAGAGTAACCCAGAAATGAGTAAAATATCTCTACTGTATGAGCTTAATATCAGTTTTTTTAAAAAATCAATTTACATTAAAATATGTAGTCTGATTTAAGTTTGCTTTCTGGCTGTTATTGTTCTGAATAACTCTAAATAAAAAAAATCTAAAATAAAATAAAAAGTAGTCCATTTTCTTACTGTAAAAGTTATTGAACATAAGAGCTAGAGGACAGTTCAATTACTATTTAAAATAGACTTGTTGAATTCCCCATTTTATTATATTTATTCAATATTAAAATATTATTTACCATTACATCTCTAACATGTACTTATTTATTATAGAACTTTAGAAATGACTAAGATATCTATATTAAATAAACTTAATATCAGTTTTCTAAAAATCGATTTACATTAAAATGTATAGGATGATTAAATTTTGCTTTCAGGTTGTTATTGTTCTGGATAACTCTAAATAAAAAGCTCTGAAATAAAGTAAGAAATGGTCCATTTTCTTACTGTAAAAATTATTGAACATGACAGTTAGAGAGCAGTTCAATTACTCTCTAAAATGAACTTGTTAAATTTCAAATAATGTTATATTTATATATTTGTAGGTTAAAGAATTCTACAATCAAAATCAAAACAATCTTGGATCAGCAAAATCTACATTTGAACAATGCATTGAAAAAATACAAGGAAATGTCATCTGGGCACAGAAATATCAAGAAAAAGTTGTCCAATGGTTTAATGACAAAATATCAGTAAATGAAATACAATAAATAAATTTACAAGACTTTTCTTATAATTTATTTGCATAATATTAATGTGTTGATCTTACATTTTGAGATGATATGTTATTTATAAAAAGAACCTGTAAAATTAATCTGATTATAAATATGTACTTTATTTTAATAATAGCATTAAATCTAAGAAAAAACTTAAAGCTTATATTTCTAACTTCAATGTATAAACAAATAACAGATGTTTGTATAAATAATTTTAATATTTGTTCTTTATTTATTTAAAGACACTAACAAATAAAACAAGTGGATGAGATTAACACTATGCAAAACAAAATGTATGTACATTATCCTTGAAGATAAAAGTATTAATTTATTCATAGGAAAACACAGATTTATTCGACATACATCACATTACAACAAATCAAAAATTCAAATTTATTTATAATATTGTACTCTTCATTCATATTCTTCTGTCACACAAATTAAAATTGTTTATGCATGAATAAAGAGAAATCACAGAAGTTTAACATATAATTATATTATTCCTTTAAGTCCATGGTATATTTTTATATTTATAAGTAATTTTTTTAATAATAATTAGTTTAGTTTTTGCAATTATGCTATTAACATGGCACACCAATACTTAAAATATATTCTTTGATAAATTATATAATAGTTTATTTTAAAATATAAAAACATCATTGCTTATTTATTTTGTTTATATTATATTTAGAATGTTTAACAGAAATAATGAGACGGTATTTTATGCTTTGACGAAACACATATCTTGTGAGAATTTTGTTAATACTTCTGCAGTATTATATTAGTTTGATTACTGATATATATATATATATGCCCACAGATGGCGTTCTACCAAAAACACCGATCAAGCGTATGTTTTGTTTACATAAACGTCAGAGTAGTATTCACTATCTCTAACTATAATTCCACTTTCAGATCATGATTTCAAGCTATTTGCTATCATCAGTGAAAGACAGAAATAAAGAAACTAGATCTAAACACAAACTCTGAGCATTTATGAAACAATTTCTATTCAGCTTGCAAGCGTGAATTTTTTAGACACGTAATGTCTTCAAACTCAGCATAGCAAACCAGATAGCTATATGGGTCTGATCTCAGTTCAGCATCACCACATAGTAGAAGCCTCTGCAATCTATATCATTGCAAGAAAGACCTCAAAGGTACATTTATGATAAACAAAAATGCAAGTTAAAAAACTTGCTAACACTTGTATTTATGTCCACAGATGGCGTTCTACCAAAAACACCGATCAAGCGTATGTTTTGTTTACATAAACATCAGAGTAGTATTCACTATCTCTAACTATAATTCCACTTTCAGATCATGATTTCAAGCTATTTGCTATCATCAGTGAAAGACAGGAATAAAGAAACTAGATCTAAACACAAACTCTGAGCGTTTATGAAACAATTTCTATTCAGCTTGCAAGCGTGAATTTTTTAGACACGTAATGTCTTCAAACTCAGCATAGCAAACCAGATAGCTATATGGGTCTGATCTCAGTTCAGCATCACCACATAGTAGAAGCCTCTGCAATCTATATCATTGCAAGAAAGACCTCAAAGGTACATTTATGATAAACAAAAATGCAAGTTAAAAAACTTGCTAATGCTTGTATTTATGTCCACAGATGGCGTTCTACCAAAAACACTGATCAAGCGTATGTTTTGTTTACATAAACATCAGAGTAGTATTCACTATCTCTAACTATAATTCCACTTTCAGATCATGATTTCAAGCTATTTGCTATCATCAGTGAAAGACAGGAATAAAGAAACTAGATCTAAACACAAACTCTGAGCGTTTATGAAACAATTTCTATTCAGCTTGCAAGCGTGAATTTTTTAGACACATAATGTCTTCAAACTCAGCATAGCAAACCAGATAGCTATATGGGTCTGATCTCAGTTCATGTAAACAAAACATACACTTGATCGGTGTTTTTGGTAGAACACCATCTATGGACATAAATACAAGCGTTAGCAAGTTTATTAACTTGCATTTTTGTTTATCATAAATGTACCTTTGAGATCTTTCTTGCAATGATATAGATTGCAGAGGCTTCTACTATGTGGTGATGCTGAACTGAGATCAGACCCATATAGCTATCTGGTTTGCTATGCTGAGTTTGAAGACATTACGTGTCTAAAAAATTCACGCTTGCAAGCTGAATAGAAATTGTTTCATAAACGCTCAGAGTTTGTGTTTAGATCTAGTTTCTTTATTCCTGTCTTTCACTGATGATAGCAAATAGCTTGAAATCATGATCTGAAAGTGGAATTATAGTTAGAGATAGTGAATACTACTCTGATGTTTATGTAAACAAAACATACGCTTGATCGGTGTTTTTGGTAGAATGCCATCTGTGGACATAAATACAAGCGTTAGCAAGTTTTTTAACTTGCATTTTTGTTTATCATAAATGTACCTTTGAGGTCTTTCTTGCAATGATATAGATTGCAGAGGCTTCTACTATGTGGTGATGCTGAACTGAGATCAGACCCATATAGCTATCTGGTTTGCTATGCTGAGTTTGAAGACATTACGTGTCTAAAAAATTCACGCTTGCAAGCTGAATAGAAATTGTTTCATAAACGCTCAGAGTTTGTGTTTAGATCTAGTTTCTTTATTCCTGTCTTTCACTGATGATAGCAAATAGCTTGAAATCATGATCTGAAAGTGGAATTATAGTTAGAGATAGTGAATACTACTCTGACGTTTATGTAAACAAAACATACGCTTGATCGGTGTTTTTGGTAGAATGCCATCTGTGGACATAAATACAAGCATTAGCAAGTTTTTTAACTTGCATTTTTGTTTAGCATAAATGTACCTTTGAGGTCTTTCTTGCAATGATATAGATTGCAGAGGCTTCTACTATGTGGTGATGCTGAACTGAGATCAGACCCATATAGCTATCTGGTTTGCTATGCTGAGTTTGAAGACATTACATGTCTAAAAAATTCACGCTTGCAAGCTGAATAGAAATTGTTTCATAAACGCTCAGAGTTTGTGTTTAGATCTAGTTTCTTTATTCCTGTCTTTCACTGATGATAGCAAATAGCTTGAAATCATGATCTGAAAGTGGAATTATAGTTAGAGATAGTGAATACTACTCTGACGTTTATGTAAACAAAACATACGCTTGATCGGTGTTTTTGGTAGAACGCCATCTGTGGACATAAATACAAGCGTTAGCAAGTTTTTTAACTTGCATTTTTGTTTATCATAAATGTACCTTTGAGGTCTTTCTTGCAATGATATAGATTGCAGAGGCTTCTACTATGTGGTGATGCTGAACTGAGATCAGACCCATATAGCTATCTGGTTTGCTATGCTGAGTTTGAAGACATTACGTGTCTAAAAAATTCACGCTTGCAAGCTGAATAGAAATTGTTTCATAAACGCTCAGAGTTTGTATTTAGATCTAGTTTCTTTATTCCTGTCTTTCACTGATGATAGCAAATAGCTTGAAATCATGATCTGAAAGTGGAATTATAGTTAGAGATAGTGAATACTACTCTGACGTTTATGTAAACAGAACATACGCTTGATCGGTGTTTTGGTAGAACGCCATCTGTGGACATAAATACAAGTGTTAGCAAGTTTTTTAACTTGCATTTTTGTTTATCATAAATGTACCTTTGAGGTCTTTCTTGCAATGATATAGATTGCAGAGGCTTCTACTATGTGGTGATGGTGAACTGAGATCAGACCCATATAGCTATCTGGTTTGCTATGCTGAGTTTGAAGACATTACGTGTCTAAAAAATTCACGCTTGCAAGCTGAATAGAAATTGTTTCATAAACGCTCAGAGTTTGTGTTTAGATCTAGTTTCTTTATTCCTGTCTTTCACTGATGATAGCAAATAGCTTGAAATCATGATCTGAAAGTGGAATTATAGTTAGAGATAGTGAATACTACTCTGACGTTTATGTAAACAAAACATACGCTTGATCGGTGTTTTTGGTAGAACGCCATCTGTGGACATAAATACAAGCATTAGCAAGTTTTTTAACTTGCATTTTTTGTTTAACATATATATATATATATATATATATATATATATATATATATATATATATATATATATATATATATATATATATATGAAAGAATAAAGATACATAAAAGTAAAGTTAGAAATAAATATCTTAGTTAGGTTTTATATATCCATTAAAAAGGTAGACCACACCATTAATTTTGATGAAGCCAAGGTTGTTTTCTTTGAGAGAAGTGAAATTAAAAGAAGTATTAAAGAATCTTTATTATTAAAAATTTATGATTTTGAAGCAATTAACTTATTTAAAAATTCTTTTAATATTAAGGGTGTATGAGAACTAAGTGTAATTATGGTTAATGTTTAATTTAAATATGTTATTTTGTAGTTTTTTACACTTGAAAAGTCTGCTTGTAGCACTGAAACCATTAGTAGTGTTTTAGAGTTTATTTTCTTCAACACTCTGGTTGAATTGTGAATTTGTGGTAATTTTGATTATATATATCTAATCATGCACAATTTTTGTTTTAAGAATAAGAATCATTGAAAAATAATGAATACATTTTCTAAAATAACTCATATATATATATATATATTGAATCAAATGCTTTTCATGGATTATTATTATAATGAAAAACTGAAATAAAGAGATTACAATCATGTAAACCATTACCAGGAAACACTATTAATTGATAATATTCCTAAGGCTTAACAAGTTTTCTCCATTAACCTATAATATTGGAGTAACAAAAGAGTTAATGGAGAATTGACAACACCCTACGGCTAAACACATTTCTGCATTAACCTATAATAACTTTTGGAGAAAACTTGTTTACCCTTAGGGAGATTGCCAGTGAGTGGTAATTGATAGTTTCCTGACAACTCTTTACATGGGTATAATATATATATATATATATATATATATATATTGTAACCAACCGCTCGCCCTCTCAACTACCCATCGTGCCGAACCCGCTGCGGCACTCAAAATTGTAACCGTAAATTGTGTGGTCCCAACTACAGAAACGCAAATGCACTAAGAATCGTAACCTCTATCACTGATCAATTCCCATTGCACATTGTCAGCTATTAAGAGCTGTATCCAAAAACATATCATGCTATCTATTTTATGCATGAAAGACCACAATCAACATCTGGGGCAACTTACCACAGACCAAACTAATGATCTAACCTAAACTTTTTATGATTTAATTTGATCGCAGCCAGGGTGTACCACGAAGAACTACCATAGTATTATGATAAAATACTTTAATCAAATTATAAGTGTAATGTTATTATTTTTAAACCTTAATTTGCAATTTTTATTGTATGAGACCCGATGGCCGACCATGTACAAGATGGCATAATTTGTGGAATTACATAAGATTATGAATTTTTAAACCATCTATATGATTTCTAATACAAATGCTAGTCCAGGTAAAGCTTTGCAATAAATAAACATAAATACTTGGGTTCCTTTTTATAGTTTACTATATTACTGAGACTCTTATTATACTGACGAATGACAATTTAAAAACGTTAAGTAAATATATTCAATCATGTTATTATTTGGTAAATCTGTTTACAAGTTTAATAATCAATTTATATTGTATACTAGAATCAACTACGCAAAGCCAAAATGATGGAAAAGGTAAATGGGATTTTATTGTACCTTACACATCATAAACTACCAAAGACGAAAGCATCTAAATGATTTCTCAAAATATCACTAAACTCTTATATCATGTTGACGATAGTATGTACTTCAATGTATGCTCTATCCAAGGTTTATGATTTCTGATTTTAAGAATGACACATAGCAACGGCACAGTAAGTTTAATTATAAATCAACGTTTATTTACAAATTTATGAATAATAAATAATTAATTCCAATGTTATAATTAAAAAACATAAATAAACAAATAAAATAAATAAATTATAATTCCATCGACTTTCTTCACTAGCATATCATAGGTACGGTTTTAAAAACCTAATCATACCTTATTTCAATTTGATATAATGAATCTTGAGCAAATTATACTAAATTCAACATCAACTCATGAAGTATTTAACGTCATTTCCAGATTCAATAAATCCATACCGTAAAATTATAATAATATAATAATTAATATTATATCTGTAGGATTTAGCTATAATGTACTCATTAAATAAAATGAAAATGTAAACTTACACTCCGGTAAATAATAATCAACCGACAGTTAATTATTATGAAGTAACTTGAATAGAATGTCCTGCTACAATTTGACGATCTAACTTATGAATTATGCTTACAAATGGAAGAAGATGATTTAGCAGATTAACTAAATACTTTGCCCAACTTATATCTATGAAGTAAAACATATTCCTGTGGATGCGTTCATCTACACATAGGAATTAAATAATACTAAACGCTTTGTGGATTGATACACCATCATAAAGTAATACGTATAATTACACAATTCCGCGGATTAACCACCAGCGCTGGAATGAGTGTAAAATACAAAAAATGGCAATTAAATAATCTGCGGATTAACCACCAGCACAGATTAATGCCTTTTAACATTCTAAAACAACATTACTATTTACTTCACATTAAAGTGCAAAATCATCCTCCTCAGTTACTCTGATCATTCAGAAAACACTAACACTTTAGCAAATGTGGGTTCTTGCATAATAAAATGTTACACTAATCAGGACAACTAATGTACTAACTTATCTTACTTAAAATAAAACATATGTGTAATGCAATATAAGTAATATTAGCATAGGAATATAAATCTGGAAAGACTCACAAAATACCCCACAAAGATTGATACATCTCATGAATTCATTTAGTGCTTTTCAAGCCCTTTTCACAAGCGCTATTCTCTTGAATAAGTATTTTATTCAACCCCTATTAATTTAAACTTAATAAAATATAACTTATGAACTTCACATGCAAGTTCATATAACGATAAAATTAAAGTAATGAATTATTCGTCAAATACATAAAATCTAACAGGTGTGTGTGTGTGATATAATTTAAATGTATAGCATTTTATAGTTCAACATATGAATTTTAGCAGGTGTGTGTGTCACAAATTAGATTGTATAGCATTTTATAACGACAAATATGATCCGTGAAATCCATGTACGATGTGTCAAACAATAAATGTACGAAGTAATAGCTATAATTATAGTTGAATTCCATACATGTAATTTTATCCATTTGTGTTAGTTATCATAATCACTATTAGATTAACGATTTACGTGGCTCCATAAATAAGAAACAATTTCAAAACATGACAAGCAGAATTTAAATGAAAATGTTTTTCAAAAGTTATTAATTTCTACATTTCTCTATTAAAAACGTTACAAGTTTATCACATCCATGCTAATATTTATTTATCCACGCTTAAATCTAGGAATACCAATTATAGCAATTTATTTAATCATTCCACACTGACGATACAATTAGAAAATAGCTTTGATCAATTATTGAAGACTGTTTATTATCCAAATGGCAAACAAATTAACTATCAAATATATTACTGGCATTATAAAGTTAAATATCAATCAATATTATATTTTTATTAGAATTAGAAACGGAAATATTAAACTAGGTTGATAACTTTAACATTTTACTTTAATTTAAACTTCTTCTTTTTTTAAAAGCCAATTTTCATATTCATAAAACTTCTGTAATTAAAATACTTATTTAATTTTTCCAAATTGTAGAATAATAAACATTTTAAAACATACCAAACTCTTGCAATAAATTCTTTTAAACTGGGAAGCTCCGACATTTTAAAAATGTAATATTGGAAAACTGTTACCGGCGATTTGATCCACTTGGCCAGCCGACTTGAACAGACTTTTTAAATTTAGCAATTCATCTTAATTAAATACCACTAGGTTATTTTTACGTTTATAGCAAACTTTGTGGTAATCCGTTTACTTATTAACTATTTTACAATAAGCTTATCAAATTTACACCATTTGCCTTCTTACCATTTCTTTTCTTTCTCTCTCCCTCCAAAAGCAAACTAACAGACGATCTGCTCCTAAATTCGCGCTCTTTTCTTTTATTACATTGAGACGCATACGTAATTACTGTATTTATTTTTAATAATTAATTTTAATTGAACAAATGGTTTTTTGTTAATTCAATAAAAATAATTTTTAAGATCATTTTAAACAAATAAAAATAAATATTATTATTTATAATATTTTACCAAATTTTAATGTGTTGTAAAATTTTTAAAAAGTTAAACATTTTGATATGAGTTAGCATATGGGAAGAAGCAAATTTAAATTTATTAAAATAATATAAGAAAGTAATCTGTTCAAAGTGCAAATCAAGCCAATCAAATCACCAAAAGAAGAAAGAGAAATTTTTATACCAGTTACATCAATTAATATATTTTATACTAAAATATATGGTTACAATATATATATATATATATATATATATATATATATATATATATATATATATATATATATATATATATATATATATATATACTGTAACCAAAATAAAAGAAGAGGGGGATTGGAAGAAAAGAGAGTGAGAAAGAGAGAGAGAAGAGGGAGAGAGGTGAAAGGAGAAAGAAAGAGAGAGAGAGGATGAGAGAATTAATAAATTGTAAAAAAAATATAAATAATCAGAGTCTTCAGCTAGATACAGTGGGGTTACAATAAAATTTACAAAGATGATAATACATAGAGATCTATAACAAGATGGAGGAAAAATTATACAATACTGCCAAATAATCAGGTCATAATAATAATAATAATGCAGAATAGATTATTGAGGAAAATTTCTACTTTATCAAATATTTATAAGGCTTAACATTCCATCAAATCATATTCTCTGAGTACAACAAGGTTGTGAGTAAAAAAAAATCTCCTACTAAAATTTCTTATCTCATATTTTGAAATAAACACAATCCTTGTTATGACTTCTGATAGATGATTTGTAATCAATTAAATGAAAGAAATACTACAAGATGTGCTCTTTTTTTAATACAGGGAATAAATAAGAAATTCTTATTCTAGACTACTAATAATTAATGTTGTGATATAGAAAATTATGTAAATCACTACATAAAATAACAAGAGTAAATGATCTCAGGACTCTAACTATAACTCTTGTGTAAAGCACTAATATAGGCAAACATTTAACTTGAAGTGACTGGGTCTTATTACGAGATAACAATATTTATCCAAATTATAGAAAAGGTTAATTACTTAAATGTTTAATTACATAATTAAAACTGCCTTTTACCCAGGACTTCACTCTAAATGGAAGAAAGACAAAGGTGCTTTTTATATCACTCCACCTTCACACATACAACCTTCAAAAGCAACTAAATATAAAATATACCTTCACATTGAAATAATGCAGTAGTCTGCAGTCTAAAATAGGATAGACAATCTTCTAAAATTTGTCAAACCATTTTCATTTTATAAAAGAGAATATTCTTTCTTAGAAGATAACATAGTTAAAATACTTTTTAAGCAAACTATTATTTTTGGTATCTGGAAATGTGAAATTATCTGTTACAGTGATTTCATTTAGAAATCACAATTATATTATAAATTTAGTATGTTTAACAAAATATTCTATGTGTACACACACACACACATATATATATATATATATATATACTGTAACGATGTATAAATATGCCGTTACATTAATTTAAAATAAAAACTTTAAGTTCGCAAATAAAAATAAATTTATTAAAAACTAAAAGCTAAAAAAAATTAAAGAGTTGTTCAATATATATATATTCGCACAGATGCAAACTTTAGAAGTATTTCTTTTTTTTTAATAAATAAAAAAAGTGCTTGAACGTATTTTTTTATAAAAAAAGTACAAGATGTAAAGATAAAATATTTTTGTAAAAAGATTTATATATAATCTCAGTAAATGGAAATGATTGTTTATTAATTATCGAAAAGCAAACTAGCCCTTGGGGCTCTTATATAATTAAAAAGTCAGAGGAAAGATATAGATAAGAAAATAAAAAGAATTAGCTTGACCAATGGAAGCACCAAGCCTCAGCTCGGACCCTAATGAAAATGATGGATTAGTGACATTTTGTTCATTGAATCCAGAGGATGATTATAAAAGGAAAAATATTGAAATTAAGAACAGTGCCAGACAGTTCCAGCTTGATTGTTTTTGAGAGGTGTGATAGGATGCACATATCACCCTCTCTCTCTATTTTAAAAAATGAAATGACTGTGATACCGGAATGGAACCAGCTAAGGCCACCTCCATAATATCAGACCGGTCTTCCAATGGGGACATCACAGGAATTGGTACCAAGAACCATGACTCTTCTACTGTAGCTATTGAACTGAACAATTTTAAAATTTAAAAGTAATTAAGAACTTTTGTCAAGATTTGACAAGTTTAATAAACAAGCTAAATCTAATTTTTGTAAAACTATAATATGACTTTTCCAAATCAATTATTGTTTAATTTTTTTTCATTTAAGTTTGCCAAAAATCATTTCCATTTTTTATTATTATTAATATTTATTATAGAAATTATTAAATGCATTAAATTTAAGTTGGGCATAGATTCGTTCATGTTTAATTATGTTTTTGTTTTCATATTTGATTAAAATATGTAGACATTCGGTAAATAATGATATCTTATGTTGAATATCTAAAATGTATTTATTCTGATGTCTTTTTAGTTATTGGTGTCAATGTGGCATCTTATGATGAATGCCATTGGGTTTCTTGTGAATTCCCTCTGCAATTACATCAATGACTTTATATTTTGATCATTTATGTTTATTATGAAATGTTTTTGAGTGCATAATCTATGTAGTTGATCTATGCTCAACATTAAAAAACAAACTTTTATAAATCCATCTGTGCAAATTTATATAAATGTTAAATTTAAGTTGGGAATGAATGGCTATATAGATTTATAAAGTTATATTAATTAGTTAGGGGAGGGTAATCTTAGGTTATTTGTTTCATAGTTAAATTAGGTCAATGGATTGGATATATTGGTGTAATTAGTAGATGTAGTATGAGGTTCACTACATGCAGGATCTCCATTATACACCACACACCTTTTTTTGCCTCTGGAATGGAATAGTAAGATGGGAAAATGCAGTCCCTTCCTATGGAGTTTTTTTTATTGTTGTTATCATACAGACATAACATTTCTATATTGGACAAGTGTCAATGTCTTCTCTAACCATGCTGTTCAGATGTACATTCATGACAGTATGGTATATATTTGTGCAATCATATTTTCATGATACATTGAATACATCAATGTATCAGATGGATTAACGCCGGTGTGACTGCAAACTTTTGGCCTAAGGTTAAATAAGGGATAGAATTTTTTTTTTTCAAATACAATCGATGTAGTCTATTCATACTCGACAATCTTAATAAAAAATATTAAATTCATTTGTACGGACAATCTTATAATTTTAAAATAATAATTTAAATTAAATGTTAATATTAAAATGTAAAATAATAAATGTTATTCCTCAAATTTAAATAATTATATATGTGCATAAATAAATATTATTTGTGTGTTAATTATTGGCAGTGGCTTTTTTTTATATTTAAGATATAAATTAAAGTTATATAATATTATTTCTGTGTCTCCACTATGACTTGGGCTAATGGTATAAATATAAAATAAAGTGGGATCTTAACAGCGCATATCTGCCTACACTATAATTTTCTAGGTTCAAATGCCTAGATGGTATCCTTGTAGTGCAGATATGGTAAGACTGTAAGGTTCGATCCTCTTTTGGACTGTTATAATATATATATATATATAATTGAAATAATAAATTTAATGGTTTACAAACTATTACAAACAATCCTTAAATCCACAGAAGTACTTTCAGTGAAATTAACCAAAAGTACTTCTGCAGATTTAAGGATTGTTTGTAATAGTTTGTAAACCATTAAATTTATTATTTCAATTATAATTACAATTTTGTTTTTAATTAATGGACATTTTATTTATTTTACACACACACACACATATATATATATATATATATATATAAACAAATTCAATCAATATCATATATTGAAAAGGTTTAGAATATATTAAAAGTAAATAAATTGTCAAAAAACAAAGAAATATCTGATCTTAAGTTCTCTTTAATTAGGATACTTCTTTCTTTTTTTCTGTTTTATTTTTTAAAAAATGACATACTGTTCAAGGCTTCCAGCATACTCTTCATGTTTAAAACTATAAATCAGGAGATTCAAGAATTCAGATTTGTACATCTAATTTACAGGATCATTTTTTCATTGAGCAGATGTTTGCATACAGAAGAATTATGCACAGGCTCATATGTTGATGAGGATAAAATATCAATGTACTGAATTTTCTCTTCTCCATTTTGCTTTCTTTAATCATTTTTAATTAACAGCATTCTGGCAAGGCAAGAATTGGTAATCCACAAAATAACATTTATACCTTGCAAGTGATTTCTGGTGCTTGGTAATGATATATGAATGTGCATTAGAATGAAGCTTCAAGTAACTATTTTCCACCAAAGTTGTTTTTCAACAGTAGAGCTTTATGTTTTCCTTTATGCTAAGAAAAATTCTCTGAACAAAATCTCATGACTTAAGTTTTAAAACCTAACTTATAACAATACACATGAAAAGAAACTGCTGTTCTTATCACTACTTTTTTAATCCAACCCCAAGATAAATCTTTTAATTAATTAATAAAATAATGGATTTAATGTAATACACAAAAAGTCAATATATTTGTTGAATCTCTAGCTTTAATAAAAGAAAAAAAAATTATATGAACAGCTATAAAAAAGAAGAAATCCTTAATAATTAATTACAGTTTTATAAAATAATAAAAAACAAAACTTGATTTTTGCATTCTTTTTAACTTTTTGGATAGATAAAGCAAAACAAAATACACAGATTTTTTTTCTTAGTGATACAAAAAAATATAAAATATATACAAATATATAAAAAAATTCAGTGTTAATTTTATTATATTTATAAATAAACTATACATGTTGTATGTGTGTACATACATTATGTCTACAAATATATTTAATTGAAATCCATGTTTGTTTATTTTAAAGTGTTTTTAGCTTATTAATGTATTAATATTTAAAGGACTAGCTAATACTAACTTGTGATGAGATTTGATCATCATCCCAGCACAATACCCCTCATTTTTTGAAGCTATGAAATGCAAGCTATCAATTTTTATGCTCTTCATGATTCTATCTAATTCATTCAAGTAGATATCATGGACATCTTAATGCAAACCAAGAGATATTATGAGTATAAATTAAATTTTATATTATTATTAAAGTTCATTTAATTTATTCTTGAAAATTCACCCTTGAAGCTAAGTTGAATACAACTATTGGACTACTATTAAAGATTAAACAAGGAACTTAGTTATCAGCACAGATACCATATATATAGCACTCCATGAAAAAATTGTTAGCCACAATTATTAAAAGTAAAATTTTCATAAATAATGCAAAAGTTTTAAAAATTGATTAGGAAATGATAAAATTATTGCAGAATAATTTGTCCATAAATAATTGGATTAAAAGGAAAAAAAAACATTTAGTTTGAAAATAAATAAATTTATAGAAGTCTGAAAAGTTTTTATTATTATTAGTTTAAAACAAAATACAGTTTGCTGAAAGTTAATTAATTCATAGTTTTATGTATTAAAGAGTAATTGGAAGGGGGAGAGAATGTAACATAGAAAAGCTAAAAGTAGTTGAATTTCAAGTAATTAAAAGTTAAAGCTATATCAGTTTAAAAATAAATCTTTTACATAAAATTAAAAATATCTATTTTCCTTTAAATTAAAAAAAATAGAAATCTCTCCTCATTTATTTGTAAATAATGAGTTGATTTTAAATATAAAGAAATATAGTAAATGTGTGCATGTTAATAAAATAGAATATGAAAGTTAAATATTAAAAAAATAAAGTTTATAAGTTAAAAGAAATTCCCTCAAATATTAAAAATACTCAGCTACATAAAAGAAATGAATTAGCAATGGCTACTAATTAAAAAACATAAACAACTGTATTAATTAATTAAAATCTTATAAAATTTTAATCAAAAGCAGTGGACGAATTTTAACAATGGATGTAGCTGGCAGGTATAAAAACTAATTAAAAAATGACAAAAGATCACATAAATATCAGTTTTTCATCATTTAATCAGTTTTACAATCAGTCTTCAGTCAGTCTTGTCATGTATCCAGAGTCAGTATTTTTTCATGACAATGCAGTGTTAGCAGTCGTCAGAAGCATACGGACAGACTCCAGCCTCAGTCTGATGAAACATCAGCAACCTGCTTGATAGAAATAATGCCTGCCTAATAATTTAAAGCCACCAGAGATATCTAGCTGTCTTGAATAATAGTATCATGAAATAGCAATCATAGGAATCTCCACAAAGGCCTAAAATGCAAACAGTTGGTAAAAACTCACATGAAGCAATAAACAGCAAAAATTCAACATCCAAAATCATATAGGTAGTAAATAAGCTTTTCTTATTCCATTTCTGATATTAATGCAGCCATTGCAATAATTTGAAGCCTCCAGAGTCAATAAAACAAATGAACTCTATAGCATGCATAAAATTAACTATTGATGTATGTGTTTTAAATAACTTTTGTTATTTAAAGCTTTATATTATATTATATTTTATTGTATGAATTAAGAATGTGTGTGGTCATTATATAGAAATACCATTGTTAGACTAATTGAGAATTTATAAAGGCAGTTTAAAATTATAATAATAAGTATTTAGTTAAAACAATTTAACTTTAAAACTTAATATTTTGTCAGTCAATTTTTTTACCACTAATTAAAGCAGTAATGTATTATATTATTCTTTTGATTGAGCTAGTTGGGATTTATTAGGTGCTGAGTTAGTGTGCCATCATTCAAAGCATGTTATTTACTTCTGTAATTAACTGGTGCCTAGAGTTCTCTCTAAAACAAAAAGTGCTTTGAATGATAGATGTTCAATTCTGCAGTCAAGAAGATCTATGTCCTTAAAATGTGGTCAACATTATCTATTTTATATATATATAGCTCTGGCTTGGGAACAGGTGCCCTCTGGGACTTATTCTTCTTTGCCTAAGGAACTGGTGTCGAGCAATATTTAAATTGCATTGGTGTAGATTGAATTAATAAATAATTGTATCATATTTCTTTTGTATAAAAATAAGTCATACAATATTGTTTCACAAGTTTATAATTTGCTTTTCACAAGTTAGATTTTATTAAAGAGTAAGAAAAATTCAATGTTAGATTTTGTTTCCTATTTCATCTACTAGCCCACTTGGATCAATATATATATCATATTTTGTGGTAAACTTACTATTTTAGGTAATGGTTAGATAAGAGAAGCGTAGTGACACCCACCTTATTTGTAATTTTGAGAATAACAGTAGTTCTTCAAAATAGTCAATCATATAACAATAAACTTTATGTCATAACCCAAGTGGTTAACACAATATTTAGAACAAAATATTAATAATATTAATGACAGATAATCTCATACACAAAGAACATATAAACAGACATATAATGCAAAGTATACCACTTTTACAATAGGTCATTTTAATAATAATATCTAATCACTTATTAGCATAGCAAAATAATATGGCAATATATAAAAACCTAAGTAAAATTACACTTCAGTGAACAAAAAATTATTCAATGTACATCCATTTATCACATTCTAACCATACATGAATTTACTATAAAGTAAAATAATAAACAGAAAAAGAAGTTTGAAAAATTCAAGAATTTACCAAAATGCATTAATTTTATAACTACTTACAGTTAGAAATAAAATAAAATAAATTCTAAAATTCATACTTCACCTTTGCAAATATTGAAAAAATCAGTTTGTCAGAAAAATAACAAACAATTTCATCTTTTAGTGGTTGGAAAGAGCAGATTGATTTTATAAAACCAACAAAATCTTTTTTATTGATATATGATTTTTAAATCCAGGAAAAAATATCAGTATCTGATAAATCTATCAAATTTACTTTAAAATATCCATTTTTAAAAGGTGTTTTACATTATTATAATACATTCTAACAGATTGTCAGTGATAACATGTTATAAGACAGGTTGCACTCTCCTGCCCCCATAATTTGCTTTATTAACATTATGGTGGAAATTATCTTCTATTTTTAGAAATAAGACATACATGCATTAAAAATGTGTAATAATGTAAACTTAAGATTTTTAAAAAAGATAAAATAATTGTGTATTTTAATTCACTTCACAAAAAACTCAATATTTTAGTCATTCAAAATATTTTCTCAAAGAAATCTTGCAAAGCATGTGTAATCCGAAAATAAAGACAAGCAGCAAGGCAGGATTCTAAAATGTTTTGAGTTACTGCATTTTTGATTGTCTTGATATCTCTAGATTAAAAAAAAAAATTAAAATATCAGAATAAAATATATGTGAAGTTAGTGTATTTTTAAATAAAAATAACAAAGTATATCAATAGATGGCAGTACAAGCTCCATACAAGGTTCCTCTGGAGGATGAAAAGAATGGTTAATTCTTTAACCATGAGATCTAGTCAAACAATGTTTTCTTAAAAAAATCAAGTCTTAAGTGCATTGGAATGACAACATATAAATGCAACTTTTTAGTATGTTTGTTAATGAATATTCATTTATATTTTTACAACTCCATTTTTCAATATTAAAATAAGTTAATAAATATGTATTTTAAAGCATTTTTATAAAAAATAAATTCTTTGAGCATTTACTATTTTTTTTTACCAGTAACATAATGAAAACTTATAAACATAAAAAAGAATAAATAAAATTATTATTGTAATGATTATTTTGAATAATGAATTATTGATTAACTACAATTTAAGTTTAAAAATACATGCTTGCATATATTTGTCAAACTGCATAATAAAATAGTGGAGTAAATTAAAAATACCTGACACAAAAAGAATCGTACCATTAAAAATTAAAAAGTAAAATCCTGCATATATTTTTGTTTTTGATTGTCTGTATCTCTTTCTGAAAATTTTAACTAAAATTGTTTTTAAATGAATATAGAGATTATAAATGATGTGAGAATATTAATAAAGAAAAAAAAATGTCAAAGAGTGACTTTCTATAAAATGTCATTTTAATCATCTCACTGTTAATGGAATTTCAAAAATAAAGATTAATACATCTTTTATTATTTTTCATCTAATATTTTGTTCAATAGACTATTTTAAATAAGTAGATAACAGACTTTTTCTTCTGCAAAGCAAAAATGTCTTTATGAAGTCCTTATAGAGAAATAGCAAAGGGTAAGGCTGTATATATTCTTTTTGCCATTTTTAAATGATGACTGCTTGAGTATTTTTTGTTTATATTTGACCATCTAACTAACAACATCTAGCTATTCATTTACTGGTCATTGTTAGTTAGTTAGATAGGTTTATAATGGATCATCTTTAGAGAGTAAAATACTAATTCTCATAGAAAATCATTGGGCAGAACATTGAGTCATGGATATGATAAGTAAATGCAGAAACTATCCTATGCCAAAACATAAAATGAAAACACTATTAGACTTTTTAATAATTTTAAAGATGGTAATTTTTAAGACTCATTAAAGCATCAAAATTAAATAGCACAACTTTTTTTTTATAAATACTATTCTTAGGGACCATTTAGCAATGACTGCAGTGTGCTTCATGGATATATGCACACAAATAAATTCCAATAAAGAAATATCTGCACCACTGGATAATACATAACAAATATGCAGTTTTTTTATCTGCAGTTAGTAAGAAATAGTATTTTCCATGTAGACTATATATTTATTTGAATATTTATAAATACAGTAATTATATATATATATATATAGAAACAGATATATTGTTCCACGTATGTATTCAAAGAACCCCCCACCCATTTAAAAAGACTAGCATGATTTGTCATTAAAAATGAAAAGAAAAGACTTAATAATGGTTAAGGAAAACTAAAAATTTAAAGAAACAAAGGAATCATGAAAATTGACAGCAATGAAAAAAGAATGATAATTTGATCAAATTAAAAAGAAATAAAGCAAAAGTCTATAGTTAAAATAAAATCATTATTGATTTTATAGTTTTAAATTACCATATAAATAAAAGCTGACATTTATTAAAAATATTTCATTTTTAATTTTTGGAATGATGTTGTCGTATAAAGTGTGATAATCACTTGAGGCAGTCTTATCAAATTGGAAAACTTGGCATATCCTTATAATTTCTTATCTGTCTCACGAAAAGTAGATTGTTGAATCCTTAAGAAGAAAAAAACACTCGGGCTTAAATGAAAGCTGTGAAACAAATAAGATACAGTGGGCAAGGCTGCTTAATCAATCCAGGGAGCAAAATATAAATAGATGAGTTGGAAGTTCAGGGCAGATTTAGATTTAAAAAAAAGACTTTGAACAGATTTTAAAAAGTAAGAAAAGTGAACAGTTAAAAGATTAAAGTTTTCATCTAAGTGTTGCTTGACTATTTAATTGACAGCTGATTTTAAGGAACCTTGGAATATAATATTTATAGCCACTGTTAATAATGGAAAAGGAAAATATTAAAGATATCTTAACAATGGAAGGCTAGGCAGTAACAGCTTCTCTTCATCCAAAGCCATGGTTCTCCAAGATTTGCCTGGGTGATCATCATGAAAGTAAATAATGCCATTCAGTTTAAATAAAATGACCCCTTTTTGATGGAACAGACTGGATAAAAAAATGAAGGAAACAATTTTATAAAATATTCAATATTTATATGTGTTTATAAAAGACAAACAAAGTGTCTTTCTTAGAAAAAAAAATTATGAACAAAAATAGCTACTTAAAAATATGTTTTATTAATAATAAATTGGAAATATTAGATGTCTTAAATGTCAATAATCAAAAGGTATTTTATTCAATACCTATATGTGTTTATAAAGACAAAAAACAAAACAAACATCTTTCTTAAAATGAATTACGTGAAAATACGTTTTATTAATGATAAATTATAAATATTAAAAATATCTATAATCAAAAGGCATTTTTAATGAGACAAATCATAAATGATTAACTTCTTATATGCAGAAGCATCTAGATAAAAAAAAAAAACTAAAAACGAATACTTATAATGATTTATATTACTGATATACAAATAAGTATACCTAGAAGAGTCAGAAATACTGAGCTATTACATATAACTCTAACTGGCTAATAAATAAATGCAACTGTTGATCAATTTATAGGTAGAAATATACATCTGTGGCAGACCAAATAACAATATTTATGCTATATATTAGAATAACTAAATAAAAATTACAAATGCTTACATGCATCTCGATGGTATATAAATAAAATAATGAAACTTATGCATATAAATGCACATTTATACTTGACTGGATTATGAATAGTCCACAAACCCAGAATTGTTTACATTACCTGATTTGATAAATAAAAAAAATAATGAAATACTCTGTGGACTATAAATGGTTACCTGTATAGTGATTTTATGTGAAGAAAATAATGAAACTTATGCATATCAATGCACATTTACTTTTTGAATTCTTTGCCCAAGATAAATCAAAATGAGCCTTCATTTGAAATGAAGGATGAACTTTATTAGAATGACTTGTAAATGAACTATTGATCAATAAACTGCTTCTAACCTTTTCATAAATGAACTGAAAATGAGTCATCACATGGATATTAAAGAACTATTGAAAGAAGGACTTTATTATATAAAAAATTACATTTTTAAGTGCTATTATTGGAAGTATACCAAAAAAATACAATGGATCATAAATGAAATATTTGTTTGAATTACGTGGAACTCTGAATTAAATGCTATCAGTTGTCTTTATTATTATCTCTATTGTCTTAATATATCACACTCCTCTCTGGGAATTAACTAAATGATTAAAGATGTAAACTGTTAAAAAACTATTGAAAGAAGGACTTTAATATGCTCTCAACAAATTATATTCTTTAAGTCATATATAAATGTTACTGGAAGTAGGCCAAAGAGATACAAAGGACTGTCAGTGAAATATTTTGTTTGATGGACATTTATTTAAACCTGTTATTAAATAAAATTATTGTTACTTAAAATTAATTTTAAATTATCCAGTTGTTCAATTCTATATTTTTTTATTGCATCACTCATCATTCAGTGCACTTATTCATGAGAATTTCATGCCTCCTGAGCTATGTCTGGCATAGCTAGACCTACGTAAGTCAGGTTGTAGTGAGATGGAACACTAGTGGCATGGTTTGGAAAACCAAACATAGAAATGTCTAGATGCTTCCAGTCTCTATGATGCTACATTCTCTGATGATCAGTAAATATTGTTGTAGGGGGGGTAACATCTGCATTGGGGAATGCCAATCGATAGTTCCTTCCTGCAACATGCTCATCAGAAAATTGTTACAACCAAGGTATATATGTAAAGTATAACTTTGAAAATTTTATCCATTTAGGAACGCGTTCAACCATCCTCATTGTCTTTGTCAACTAAGACATTGAAAAGATAAGCTTCCCACAATTCTGTGATCTTAATGTTTTCTGCCTGTCTGTTAATTAAGTCTTGTTTGTATTTGTATATTAGCACACAGCTTTCTTATTTTCCTTTTGTTGTTATCTAGTTTAAAATCATTTTTATTTAGAAATAATGTTATGTAAATATAATTCTGATAAAATAAGTAACATAAATTTATTTACTATGGATTTATTAAATAGTGGATATACTCATAAATTAATTTATAATATTGTTACTAAGTTTAATAATAATGGTAATATTTTAAGTGCTATAAATATTGATAAAGGGAAATATACTTGGATATCAATACCATTTATTTGTAATGAACAAGTGAAATTTATAAAACAGATATATAAAAATATATGTTGAGTTGCATTTTATACTACTCCTAATTTAAATAGATTGATAAATAATTAAAAAAATAGATGTATTATTTTAAATCAAAGTTGTGAAATATATAAATGGCTGTGTGTTTGTGGAAAGGCATATATAGGTGAATCTCAGTGTACATTGGAGAAAAGATCAAAGGCGCATTGGTTGTTATATAAATGAGTACAAAAATCAAGACAAGATAATATTAGAAATGATGATATATCACCTTCAGTATTTTTTGATCATAATGTAACATATAATTATGTTTTTGATTTTGATTTTAATAAAGTTAAGATTTTGTGTATTGAAAGAAATAATAATATATGTAAAATTAAAGAAGCTATGTTAATAAAAAATAAAAATCAACATTTGATAATTAGACAGGCTGCTAATATAAAAATTAATGAATTGTGGGAAAATTGATGTATGACATAATCATTTTTGTATACATTTGTAGTGGTTTTTTATAATACAATTTGAATCTAGTTGATAATGACTATATAGATAGTCAAAAATACTTATATTAAATTATGGTATATAATTGTTTTTAAAATATTTTTTACTGTATTAATTATTGTATTGTTTTGAATAATTATATATATTTTATTATAATTGGAATACAGACATTGACTAATAATTTATATATATATATATATGTATAAAATATACAAACCATTATACAATTACAAATATCCAGTAACACCCTCTGTTTAAAGATCTATATCTCAATAATAGCAAACCTTAAAATGATACCATTTTTTTGGTATCATTTTAAGGTTTGCTATTATTGAGATATAGATCTTTTAAACAGAGGGCGTTACATATATGTTACATAATAAAATAGTCAAATAAAAATTTATATTTATAAATAATTTCAAAAGAGATAAAACACGCTAGACTAATAATAACAACTGTAACTTTCTTTTATATATATATATATATATTATTGTTAGTGCAGCAGTCATTTTAATTACTGTCAAACTTACTTGCTATTAATTTTATCAACATTTTAGAATTGTTAATAATTTTTTGAATTCAGCACACGATTACTTCCATCTTTACATTAATTTTTAATGGATTTTGAAGATTTTTAATATTTAAAGTGATTCTATTATTGATTATACATTTCAAATTCATATTTCTTAACATTATTTTCTTTCAAAACTTACAAAACCATTAATTACTTTCTAAAATCATTGCAAAATATTGTAGAAATTAATTCTTAAAGACTGATCTAATGTATTATAATCATTATTTAAATGTTAAATGGTAAGTATTTTTTATTTGTAATAAACTATTAAATTATCATTGAATGTACATATACACACATATTAGAGTCTCCTGTCTAATACTTCTAATTGTTGCAGTTATATTAATTAATAGCTATGGTTCTTTTATTTCACATTAAAAAAATTAAGTAATATTTATTGGAAATAAACTGATATAAATTTAATTTTTAAATGTAATGCAAAATTAATTTAGGGATATGAAATTGATAAAAAGTATTTCTGTTAAATAACATAAGTATCAATTTTTTTTTCTGTATTCTGTTTTCTAGAGACTCTTGTGAAATATTTTCGATTGTTGGTTGATAACTAAGTGAGTTTCTTTTATCCAGACGCAAAAATTTAATTTTTTAATATTTATGAGAGCAAAGTGTTTAAAATTATAAAAATTAAACAGTGTGGAACTGATAAAAATAAATAAAATGCCAAATCTCACTCAATTTTTTTATATTTTAGTTTTCTAAGGCCCCTAAATAATAACATTAATTTAGTGCGGTTTATTTTATGCAGATTTATAAAAAAAAAAAAAGTGCTTTAAATTGTAAAAAAATGAACAATTTGGAAATGATAAATTTTCATAAGTGCATAATGTTGTCTGTGACAGTTTCTGCATTATTAAATTTCCACAGTAATGGTACTTCCGATTTCAATTTAAAATAAAGTAAATTAATATCTCATACCATCCATATAAATGCATTTTCCTTAACTAAAATTAAAAACTAACCTGCCATCAACACAAGATAAATTACGTTAGCATCTATTTCAAAAGCAGTACATATTTGAGTTTTTTATTACCTACATTGTCAATTAACACTAAGTACAAAAACGTTTTTATACTTAATTATTTTCATAGCTTGTATTTTGTAAAAAGCACAACTCATAAGTTAAAAGGTTTCTTTTTGAATTTTTCCAGTTTTAAGCATTTTTATGTGTATTTTACAATGAAAAAACCTGATATTTAAGAGAACATCTCTAGAGATTGAAGATGATGAAGCATCAGGTAAATAGAATATAGATTAAAGCATGGATTTATAATAGCTAACTAGGTTCTAAATGTAATTAACAGCTTAACAGCCAAAGCTTAATAAAACAATTGAATTTCACTTCTTAGCATATTATAAGATTTTTAAATAGACAAAGAGTAATATGATTGTAATGGATTGAGATTTTAATCTTGCTAAAAGTTTTACATATACCATATACAACAGGCAAAGATAAACAACATGAAGTGAGATTAATAATTACTTATATAAATTTTCAAACAATCTCTTACTCAATGCCATAAATTACACTTGAAGACCTGAAATCTATTGACAATTTATATTTTGCTATATCTAAAGTAATAAATAGGAATTTGTTTGAGAGTTAAAAAAGTGATTATTTATTAATTTATTTTTAAGTATTTTAACTTTGAATGCTGAATGGCAATCTAATAAAATTTGTGAGTAAAATAAAATTTCATTGTATTGCAATCATGTATTTTTACTTTTTGTCTATTTAATTATCTTAAATATGGGTAAAAGATGAAATTGTCTTTCAAGTGTAGAAGTTGTCTTTGCTGTTAAAATAAACTGTGGATGGGTTAACACTAATTTATTCATACTTTACAAATGAAACATAATTGATAAATAATCCATTAATTTATTTTTTCTGCCTGTGTTCTAATAACTCACTATTCAATAAGATAAAAGTTATCTTCCTTGTATACTAATTTTTTTTCTATATTTTCAAAATTAAAATATTATTTTTTTTTAGAATGATTTTCATTTGCAAATTTATGTTTCAAACAAATCATGACCAATTTATTGAATTCTGCTATAAAATACAGGTTCAAGTAATAAAATCAAATGTTGAATGTTTATAAAAATTGCTACCGAGGATAACAATGATTGTTGAAGAGTTAATTTGCTTAGATTGTGTATGCTATGAAAAAAGTATTTTCATGATTTGATCATTTTATTTTTGCAAACATTAAAATAAAATTAGGTATATAAATCACATTATAATTAATGTATACATTTTTCTATTTATTATTAGCAAACTTTATTACTATGATTAAAGTTTACTTTTAATTACATACTAAATAAAACTTATATATATATATATATATTTGTTTTTATTTTGCCAAGATGACTTGTTTTTGATGAAAACCTTCTCTGTTTTGCATATTAAGCAGTTTGACTTTAGACTGCATTATGAAGATACTAAATAAAATTGAGATAAGAAAATCATATTTTCAACTTAAACTTTAGTCATAAACAGTAATAAAGTATATTAAAATAATTATGTACTGAATAAAAGTAGTACTTTGTTACTTATTGTTTGCTAAAATTATTTGTTTGTAGCAAAAAGTTTTACCTTGAATGCATAAGGTATTATGTGAATATTAAATAAAAAATAGGCTTATTTTTCCAACTTTATTTATATACAAAGATTTTTTAAAATTACATTCTGTATATTTCTGTGGCATGTTTTTTCTTGACATAAATGTAATATGTCAGCATTTTTTATAAAATGGGTCCCATTTAAAAAATGGTGGACTTGTTAAAAATTACTATAACAAATAATTACTTGTTTATTGCAGTAATGGATTCAAATTGATGATAATAATTATAATGAACTATAAGATAGAGTTTTAGTATGAAAGAGAGAATATATTTGTAAAAAGAAAAGATGTGGGTTAATTTTTTTTTTTTTGTAATTACAGTATTAAGATGTTGCTAGGATTTTAATTTTATTTAAATGCCATAAAAATGATTTTGTGCAATTTAAGAAACTTAAAATAATTTGTTTTTATTTCAGTGAACAGTAATTAACTTATCAAAGTTCAAATGACATGATGGACAATTAAATTCACTGGACATTTTTAAGTAATAAATTTTAAGTATTTTTGAAATTAAAATAACGTTTGAAAAATCTTACATTACCTTATTAATTTACATTTTAATCGGAAGACTTAAAATTATCAATATCTCATCAGCTGTAACTCAATTAGAGAGATTATATATTAAAATTTTTTTAGGATAAGCTGTATCCATATTCGGATGAACTTGATAACCGTTTTTATTTATTTCAATATTTTTTTAAAAAAATAATTCAAAATAATCTAGTTACTGTTATTACACAAGGACAATGGAAAATGTTTTACTAGTATTTGTTGATTCAGAATATTTTTTAAAAGTGTTGTTTAGCGAGATTTTCATTGGAATAATTGGTAATATTTTAAATTTATTTGTCTTTTCTAAAATGCAGTTAAACGATGTGATGAGATTTTTATTCCAAAGTCTATCTCTAAATGATTTGTTATTGTTTACTTTTTCTTTTCCAAGCCTATTAAAAAATTATTGGTTTGAGGATACTTGGTTTATATTAAAAAAATATTACAAATACATATATTTTGTAGCTATTGGCTCTTTCACTGCTTTTGGTTTTAATATAATAGCTGCGATCACTGTTTTACGGCTGATTTCCATAATGAGACCTATTACTTACAAAGAAAGAGTGAAATCAAATTATGTTAAAATTTTTCTTTGTTGTAATTTTATAGCCAATATTTTGTTTAATCTTCATAATGTTCAATTAGCCGGAATAAAGACCAAAACAATTAACAATCGTACAGTTTACTCATTACAGATGAATGTTGAATACTTAGTCTCACCAAAATATATGATTATAACAATCTTTCACATATTGTTTTTTTGCTGGATTCCAGGACTAATAACATTTTTTACAAATATTAAAATAATAATAGAATACGAAAGACATGTAAAAAAAAGACAGAGAAATCTTCAAGCCTTAAATAATGAATCCAAAACACTATTTATACTATTAAATAGTCTTATCACGTTATATGCCGTTTGTGGAATACCTTGTGTAGCATTACAAGTATGTGCTGTAATTCACGTGATTACTAAAATAGAAAGTCATATTGCACAACGCTTGAGCTTAATGACGTTCACACTTGCTCTTTCTCTGAGTTTCTGGATAAATCTGCTTACAAATGTGGAATTTAGAAAGGTATTTTTAAAAATTCTATATAAAAACAAATCATCAATATAATCCTTGTATATCTGTAATTAATAATAAACTGGAATAAAACTTTTTTAAAAAGCATACTGTTTTATTTAATTCAGATATATTTTATTTATATTTAAAGAAAATTAAAAAATCCATTATTTAAATGTATAGTAACAAACTTTTAAATAAATATTTTGATATATTGTTATATAATTTTTTTTAACAAAGCACTTTATAGATTCATTACTGAGCAAATTCATAAAAATTAGGACACTGAAGAAACGGAAGAAGCTGCGTTGAAATTAAAAAAACAAAGATCAAGTTATTAATATAAAAATCTGTGGTCAGAAAAATAGAAAGTTAGTGGTTTTATAGGAATTTTGTTTTTAATTTGTTTTATATCTGGTAACAATTAGGTATTGTTAAGTACCATTATTCATCTCAAATATGATTATCAAATTTTAAATAATATGAAGCCAACCTCCTGGTTAAAAATCGAAATACACTAGGTGTTCTATATAATTTTAAGGGTATGTTTATAATATTGCATTCTTCAGTTCAGTTTTTTATTACTTTAATTTTAAAAATGCATAAGATAAATATTTTTTTTTTCATATTTCAAAAATAAATATAGCATTTCAATAATTAATAATATCATCTGTCTTATTTAAAAAAAAACTCAACAGTTCTTTTAATTATAAATTTAAACTCAAAAAATAAATTGTCTATGACGCAGGATAGAAAGCAAATGTTGGAAAGAACTGTACTGCAAATAATGTTTTAGAATGTATTGATTGCCTTTGAATAAACAATTAGTGTGTTGTAGTGGTGATTTTTATTGTTTATTTTTTGTTTCATTATTGAAAAAAACATTTGATAGATTGCTAATATTTAAAGTATTTAATAAATTGTACTTTATGTTTTAGTAATTTTAATAAGCTTTCCTCTTGAATATAGATAATACTATTAATATGAGATAGAAATTATGTAAAATAATCATGAATGTGTTAATATACATCAAATGGATTGGAAATTGCAAGATTCAAGCATGCCATTTTTGACTAACTTACAGAAAATATTGAATGAGAAAAAATAATTTGGAAGAACTAAGCCTTTTCAAGAATTTGTTTGTAGAATTTGGAGAGGAACTGATTAGGTTTGTTAAGAACTTTTTAGAGACAATACTAGAATTTTGAACACTTTTTATATGTTGCTTATTCAAAAAAGATACTCATTTTTTATTAATTAGTTTAGTGAATATTCTTATTTTAGCTTTTAACTGGAATTTTTTTAAAACTAATAAATATAGAAAAAGACATGGAAGTGTTGAAATATTTACATACCAGTGAGAAATTGTCATAGAAAAAATAAATATAAATTAAATAGCTAATTCATTTTTTTCCTAATATTAAATTAGTTTTAGCATGTATTTAATTGTATTAGTATGTCATTGAATAGGAAAAAGAAATAAAATCAACAAATATAATTGTATGTTCATCTATAATGACATTGACATATCATAGGAATGTCAGCATAAAAATCATTGGATTCTTTGTAAGCTTTTTTATTAATAAATACATTAAAAATATATGGAAAATGTCTTAACGATTTATACAGTTGTAAAATAAATCATTTACATAGTCAAAACTACATTGTTTGGCTAATATACAAACCTTTAAGGTGCATGTGAAAAAGAATAAAAGCCTTTGTTTTTCTAATTACAGTCTTACTGTGTACTTAATAAATAATCTGAATGTTACAAAAAGAAAAAAAAAGTGGCTACAATAATAATATTTGGTTCACGCAACTTCTTGAATACATATTTATAGAGATTTTTTACTTGATAGTATTTTCAAAAATTCTTATATAAAACAATTTCAAATAAAGATACATTGGAGTCCTTGTAAGCCTCCTTACTAACAAATACTTTTATAAAAATATAAATAAAGTCTAAAGTTTTTGTATTAATAAATGATAACTATTAATAAAGCTTAAAAAACTATTACATTTGTTTGTGAGCTGTTAAAAATAAAAAATAAAATTTAAATTTTTTTATTCAGAGGGTATTCCAGTAAATATATAGTTGCACTGCAATGCTGTTAAATATAATAGGTATATTTAAAAATTTTAATTTAGCTTTATTAAAATTCTTTTATGGTCTGTCAATCCTAATATAGTTCAGATGAATAACATGACTCAGCAATGTTTAGTATGTATATATATATATATATATATATATATATATATATATATATATATATATATATATATATATATGAAAAACAAAAACAAGTTATTCACTAACTTGCTATCACTTGTTATTTATGATCAATAGATGGTGTTTTACCAAAACCACCGAAACAAGTGTAAATTTGTTTACATAAATGACAAAAGAGTCAGAATTCACTATCTCTTTCATTTGCTCATCCTCAGATCAGCTGATTTCAAGCTGATTTGCTATCATCAGTGAAGGATAGAGTTAGAAACTAGATCTAAACACTGACTCCAAGTGTTTATGCAAAACGTTTCTATCAGTTTACAAACGTGAATTTTTCAGACCGGTAAAGTCTTCAAACTCAGCCTAACAAGCCAGATAGCTATATGGGTCTGATCTCAGTTCAGTTTCACCACATAGTCAAAGCCTCTGCAATATATATCACTACAAAAAACCTTTAAAGGTACATTTATGAAAAACAAAAGCAAGTTATTCACGTAACTTGTTATTTATGATCAATAGAAGGCGTTTTACCAAAACCACCGAAACAAGTGTAAATTTGTTTACATAAACGATACATTATATAAATGTGTACAGAAAGAAAATATATCATCAGTAAATATGAATATACCATCAATTATTTTTGATCATAATAAAGCATGTAATTATGGTTTTAAATTTAATAATAGAGATGTAAAAATTATTCAAATTGAAAGACGTAATGAAAAATGTAAAATTAAGGAGGCAATGATGATATCTAGGAATAGAGGTGGTTTAATGAATAGACAATCAGCTAATATAAAAACAACAGAATTGTGGGAAATTTGAATGGATTGAATGATGGGTAATGCAAGTTTTTATTTTCTGTACATTAACAGTAGATAAAGATTGTAAGTGAAACAATTGAAAGTACTTCTGGTAAAGAATTTTGAATACTGTGTTAAATAAATTTGTTTGAATTATATATATATAAAAAAAAAAAATAAAAATAATAAAAAAAAAAAAAAATAAAAAAAAATAAAAATAAAAAAAAATTAAAAAAAACCACCCCCCCCCTAAAACAAAACAAACAAACAACCCCACCCAACCCAAAAAAAAAATAAAACAAAAACAAAACCCCCTCCCTCCTAATCATTATTAAATTTTATTTAAATTAAAATAAAAAAAAAAAAAAAAAATCCAAAATTAAAATATAATTATTATTTATTTAAAAAAAAAAAAATAATATACCCTCCCAAAAAAAAAAAAGTTGTCCTCATAATAATAATAATAAAAAAAAAAAAATTTATTTATATATAAAAAAATTGTTATTAAAAAGAACAAAAATTTTTAATTAATTATTTATTAAAAAACCAATAAAAAAAAAAAATTAAACATCCATGTAACCAATCTATATATATATATCTATATCTATATCTATATATATATAATGTTAAATCTTTAAAAAATGGTTAAAGCAACCAATTAAAAATTACCAATATTAAATTTAATAATATGTAATTTTTATTAAAACGAACTTAATGTGAATGATGTAAACAAATTAAACATATCAAAGCAATGGCTTTTCAAATGTTTGATAAAGTAAATGCAAATTAAATGCAGAGATCTTGGACTGTAAGTATCTAAAATAGAAAACTAGATTGAATAGTTATTATATTTTAATTATATTTAAGTTTTAAAAGAATCAGGTGCCAAATAAATAAGCACTATCCACCATATTTGGCAGCAGGGGGAGCCCAAAACTATCAGTCACACAGAAAAGCGATACAGGATATGATATAATATATCATTCCACCCTCAGTCGATAATAAGCATTCCAAATATTTCATCCAGTCCTCATAAAATTTGCAATTATCAACTATCATAGAAATAAGTTTATTCACGTGACCAAAATATCAAATATTAAAAAAGAATATTGAATAAATATTATTAATTAAGAAATGACAATAAAAATTAATGAAATAAAAAAATTAAAAATGATAGTACAATAATTTACTTTTAAAATATGGCATTTTGAAAAACGATTTACTTTTACTGCTACAAGAATTATAATAATATAAACTTTAGAAGATAAAGAATAAATATTGGTCATTAGACATAAAGATGTAAATGGTTAGTTAAAGTTTATACTTTATAATATTGATCTATGTTTCTGAATTTTTGATAGTCTGGACAATAATCAAACCATTAAACAACTACTAATACAATCTGCTTAGTAAAATCTTATTTCTAATCATGCTTACAGTGGTATCACAGTAACTGTTAAATTTGTTTTCAAATCCACAGTGGATTGCATGGATTTAAAAGTTATACAAGTGCTTTATAAAAGGCTTTTAAAACATACCCACATTTTAAAGTATAAACATTTAACACATATATGTAAATAGTCAAGTATAACTCTCAAACTGTACTCCAACCATGTATTATTTAAATAATAAAGCTAATAGTGCCCAATGTTAGATAGGTTTATAAATATTACAACACAGTCAATACATAAACAATATTAATATCAATAGCAATCAATAATACAAATTTGTTGTCAAGGCAACATTCTTTTAACAATCACAGTAAAAATCCACTTTTATCTAAGATGTAATAAGTTTATATAGACACTAATTTTATTCTCTGTTGATAAACTAATTAATTAAATTCTACATAGAAATGTTTATTTTAAAAAAAAAAACATCCTCAATTTTAAGTAGATGTTGGAAAAGGAAAACGTAACTAAACTTAATCACTAAATAATCTACAATATTTGTATGTATGAATGATTAAAATTAGTAAATAAAATATATATTATTTGAAGACCCATTGCACTAAATTTTATATAAAGTTGAATTATATATTTTTTATTATTCTCCAAAAAAATTCTAAATCATGAACATTAGATATGTGTATAGTTATTCCAATTTTATATAAAAGAAGTAAACATCAAAGTCTTGCATATTCTAGAATTTATATAACAATAACTATATTAAAATGAAACAAAGACATATGTTAATAAAATAATAGAAAAAAAAAAGAACTCACTCACTTGCAATTTGACCTCGTTACTGTCAACTCAGACATTTATATAAGAATTTTCATTGGTATTCAAATATAAGAATGCATTGTTGAAAAGGTTTAGTAGCATGGATCAAATGCCTACCCTTTTCAGTACCCACTAGCTATGACAAAAGGTCATATGCATTGGGAAAATAGTTGTCACTATTCTACAAGAATTCCACTTATAAAGTGTATTGATGATTTTATTTACCAAATTTATCCTGAAAAAAATTTACAAGAGAAAATCTTTCAGGAGAAAAGAAGGCTGTTCATCTGGAAATGAAATGTGATATTATCATTATGCCTTAATTAAGACCAAAAAGTTGTTTAAGTTTAACTGTTTGAGTTAGAACATTCTAGAAGACTGATCGTTATGTTAAAAATAAAAAACAAAGACAATTCATCCAGATTGAAGAAATAACCACTTAAAGCAAATTCAACTTTCACTCAAGATAAGCTTCATTGATTACAAAGACTTTCAACGAAGAACATGCTCATATAAACTTTCTGAGGAAGCTTTAAAAAAAATAAAAATAAATAAATAAAAACTTATTCCTCATGTGTCATAGCATCAGCCGGAAAGCGAACCCACTAACCAGGGACAACTGCTTGTAAAGCGGCTGTTGATGACTTCTCGTCCACCAATGTTGGAGATTTTAATTACGTGTGCTTATAATACGCAATTTATTTATACAATTTTTATATATTTATGGACACATACATTCTCAATATATAATTGAGTGAATGAGTAGAAAGGTATCAGATATATTATTAATATTATAATTTGTGGGAATAAATCCAAGGACCAACAACTTTATTGGGGAAACTTACGTAATCGCTTTTTCATTATAAAATGTAACTTTTATTTGAGCGTGCTTGCAGCTGTTTTTACAAATTAAACCTGGAAAAATAATTAGTCTATTAAAGTCATCCATTTCACTCATTTATTTTTCTGTTAACAGTGTCAAATAAACATGAATAATTTCCTTATTAATCAATTTATATTTGTATACTTTATCAAGAATTTCACTCATTTTGCATAATATTTTGTCACATGTTTGTTTGATTTATTATTATTATTATTATTATTATTATTATTATTATTATTATTATTATTATTGTTGTTGTTGTTGTTGTTGTTGCTGCTGTTGTTGTTGTTATCATCATCATTATTATTATGTGTCAAAAAGGAACTTTATTCCGACTAGAAGAGCAGATTACATTAATAATTTTCATATGCATATGTTTACATTGATATTTCTGAGGATTATATATATTGTGTCTGTCAAAGTTCTTTACAAGTCTTTACAGATATAAACTGGGTGAGCGATGGATTGTTTATTCTAAGTTATAATTCTAAATTCATATAACCTCTGTTAGTTTTTATTTAATCCCATTGGTTTTCTTTAAATTGTTTCTCAAAGTTATTTTATTTACATTTGGATAATTAAGATATATATTGAGCCGATAATTTCTATCGGCTCATATTATATTCTTTGTGTGTATGTAAATATATGTATATATACACATTCATTAAGTAGAAAATAGGAAATAAAAGCTGTGTGTGTAGAAAGTTTTTTTTGGTAATATTTATTAGTTTTTTATTGGGATTTTATAAAAAAAAGCAAAATGATAGATTAGTTATTTTTTTAAATTGGATTGAGAGATTAAATCGAAAGTGATAGAAAAAAAATTCAAGTTTTTGGAAACAATTTCGTAATTAATTATTTTAATTTTTTAATCTGAAAGGCAGGGAGAGAGAAAAGAATTGTAATTAATTCTATTGTCGTGACTTCTGGTTAGCAAGGTCTTAAAAACAAAAAAAATAAAGGAATGCAATCACTGACCAGGAACATGATCAAAAAAAAAAAAAGGACAATGAAGAAAAGAACTATAAATAGAGAGAAAAACCTATTGTGTAATCAATTATTAGTGTTCTTAATGAAAAAAAGAACTATTATATAAAAAAAATGGAAATAAAAATGCTCGAAGGCTAAACGAAATAGAATCCGTCCACAGCCAGGATACTGACCTATTCCTAGATCTTCATCGAACCATGAAACCACCTCAAGGAACATCAAACCTCATAGGAAAAAGTGGAGCTAGCCATGGAACAAAATTTGGTGGCTGAGAATCAATTCCCAAGAGATACAAAGAAACACTTATTGATGCGCACTGATCGATCAGTTGTAACGATAACTTTGTTTATTGATTGAACTATAGACATTAGTGAACTCTAAACATACGTTTAGAATTGCATTTAACCATTAATGAACTATGAGTTATGACAATAGAAAGGAATTTTTTTTAAATATTAATAATGTTTATATCTACATTAATTAATTTGTTTAGTTAAAATACATAAATTATTTGTATGTTTTATTTTTTTTTATGAATGGTTTAGTTAAATTTTGACTAAATTTTCAGAACTATTGGGTGAGGTTAAGAAGAGATAATAATCCCATAAGTGAATCCAAGAGATTGTTATCAGAATAGAAGTAAAAATGATTTAGAAAGCAAAATGAAAAACATTAAGGTTGAGAAAATATTGAAAGAGAGGGTAGAGTTTGTGTTATAACTTACTTCTAATAGTAAGTCACTTAGTCCCAATACCGGTCAAGATTTCGATCGGTTTGGACACTAAGTAAAAGCGCATGTTCCGTCGAGAATGAAATATATATTGCTCTTCACCTTTGTTTTTTTTTTTTTTTTTAAATGGAGAAAGATTACGTTAGTTACGTCAAGAGTAGAAAAAAGAAGAAAGAAATGTAGAGCGGTTATTAGTGATTTGTTTTGTTAATGGTCATGAATAAAGGAAGAATAAACTATAATAAAGCATATCATTGGTTAAAGGTTATGAAAGTGAATTTGTTTTTTTAGTGTTTGTTCTTTAAACAATAACACCTATTATTGTATTAAATCTATCCATATTGAAATGGGATTGTGGAGAGGAATTTAGTTGATCTGTCATACGTATACAAATTATCAACCGCGAATCTAAGATTTTTCTAATTTCGCAGTTCTAGGTTCTTTGCCAATGATAACAATTACAGATTTTCCAATATTTTAAACTTTCAGCGTACAATCATTCAGATTTAATAAAGTAGTGGCACTATATATATATTGCATTAATGTTTTGTAACAGTTTATCAGTCTTTAGATATTGGCTTGATGAAGCTGGGGTATGTTTCTGCTGGCAATTTTGTGTGTTTTATTGTTATCTATTGATTCATGAATTTTGTGATGTCTATTTTCTTGCACTCTCTTTTTGAGTCTATTAAGTGATTTGAGGAATGGCAGAACTATTAAAGATTTGAGCATTGTTTTATGAGAGGCCAAGTAGCCACAAAAATGTATGGGTTCTATTTTATTGCCTCTGTTTTTTAATTGTGCTAATTTGTTGTGAAAATTTGATGGATGTTGCCTTGTATTATTGCCAAATTCGTATGTGGATCATGTGCACCAAAATGCATAAAGCATGAAAGTTGCTGCGCAGACTGTAGGAGTGGATGTTCTGTGGAATACATTGATAATATCCTACAACGAGATGTTTGGTTGTCTCTATGTATTAGTTATTTCATTCCAAATATTGTTTAATGTGGAACAGTTGTAAAACAGATGTTGTTGAGTTTTTTCTGTTTGATGGCATAGTCTGCAGAAGGAGCCTATTTTTGTATACAAGCATCTGTATCTTAAGAAGTATGCTGTTGGTAAGGCATATAGATTTAGTCTAAGGAGAAAATCAAAGAATTTGGGCTCCATGGACCATTTTTAAATTTTTTTAAGCAACTGTCAATTGTTTATTCTGAGCATCTGGGTGGAAATATCTGGTGTCTGCCCTGGATATACCATTGCATAGATATGCCAATATGAATATTTTGTTGTTGTTTCCAGTAATATTTGAGTATGTGTGGTTGTAAACTAGTTTATAACTAATGATAGATAGCAATGTGAAGGTATGAAGGTTTGTCTGTAGGTATTATTTGAATTTGAATTAGATATTAAAGTTCTGCGAAATTTCTGAGGGTTGCTATTATATGATTTGCAGTCTTCTATATTTTAAAAAATATATTATGTTGTGTGACATTCCATAGAAGTTTATTGCAATATGAAGACATTTTTTGATATGAAAGCTTTGGAGAATTGAATTATGGGAAAATAGTAAATAATCTTGGTGATCACCAGCTGATTGAAAAATTGTACTTTAGCGTATATAGAGAGGTATGCTTCATCTTTTAACTTGTTCTGGATTTTTTGCTTCACTGTATTTGTTTCCATGTAGAAAAGAAAGCCAAAGAAAGAAGATGGTTTGCCTTGGAAAATTTGTGTGCATAGCTTACTGGTGTATGGTGACCAGGCAGCAGTCTTGTTCTGATTAAATTTTAGATGATGTGTTGATTGGATGTCTTGAAGTATTTTCTGTAGTATTGGTATCTGCTTTCTAGATGGAAGAAAGAATGTGATGTCATCCATACATGCAATTCAGGCTATATGTTGTGATGTACCTGGTATCTGGATGCCTTTGATATTCTGCTGAATTTTGAGTTTGAGAGGGTTGATGTAAAAAGTAAATAGCAGTGAGCTGAGGGGTGAGCCTTGTGGTATGGATTGTGTGGGGATGAATGGAGAATTTCTGTTCCTTTGTGGGTGATATGGATTTCTCTGCTAAGTAGTAGGTTTGTAGAACAGATACAGATGAGTTTGCGGAATTGTGGGGTCCGGTAGCATTCTAATTAATGTATTAATGTCAACTGAATCAAAAACCACTTCTATATCAAGTTGAACTGCAATTGGTGCATACTTCTTTCAGTTCCAAACTGAGTTCAAGAGCATTTTGAATATCATCACAGCATGTGCAGTTAATAATGGCTTCCTTGCAAACTGGATGTGTAAAATTAGTACTAGAATCTATGTCTGTAAGCTGTTTTTGAGTACTTTTTAAATTATTTTAATGGTATCTGGCCCCATTGAGATGGGTTGGAGGTTGGGTATTATTGATATGTGGACTTTTTTTTGTTGAAGGGGACTATTGCAATTGGGTATAAACCACTTCTGTGATAGGTGATTTGCAAGATCACACAAATATTGGCTAGTGAACTGACTAAGATGTGCAAGGACAAATTTGGGGATTCTATGTGCTTCTGGGTGACATGCATTAGATACAGTTGCCAATTTAGTAAAAAAATCTGTGATGTTAAATGGGGTGTGTGTTTCTGTTTTTCCAAAAACATAAGAATTAAATTTGACTGGGTAGTATGCTTGTAGCTTTTGTTTGAAATGATGATAGATACATTTTAACCATGTTATTTCCTGCATGTGTGAGCCCCTGATCTGTGAGTGCCATCAGTACTCTGACAGTGGATAGTTAGCCCAAGGTCCAGTGAATGTATTTCCTTGTCCATGTGTGTACAGATAGTTTTTCACATGGTTACAGATGTTACTGTATGCTTGTGTAAGATTGGGTATATGCTGTTGACTGGCATGTGTTGGGTTTATCATTGTAATCAGTCTATGTATTTTGCCAGAGATAGCAGTCTTGCGGGTGAGGTGGAGGTATTTGTGTGTAATGTGATCTATATTAAATGATAAAATGTTTATGAATGCTAGGTATCTTTGGATGGGGGTAAGTTGCATATTTTTGATTTTGTGAAGTGCAATTGTTTAGATTTCTGCCAGATTAATCAATATGATGTGTGCAGAGTGATTTAATTGATGTTTTGTATGTTATTGTAATTAATATTGTTAGCTTTATATACTTTTCTTTTATTAAGTTCTTTAAGGTAGTTCAAATGTTTTATATTTTATCATGTCAAATATTTTTGATGTAAATTAGATTATTAATATTTTTACAGTTCTTTTAATTATTATTTTTTTAAGTAATATTACTTAAATTATATTACTATTTTGATAAAAAATAATTGAATCAGACTGTCCTCACATTACTGACATATTGTAATATTAAATGGCTTAATAATGTAAAATCAAGTTCAGATAATTTTATCAAAGTTAGTGATTGATGAATGACCTGTTGTTTCAAAGATATTTTGTTAATCGTCACCATTTTTAATTTAATATTAGTATAATATTCTTAAATATTCATGAAATAATTACAAAAAATCAATTCAAAATATATCATATCAAATTTAAAATGATAACTATTAACAATAAGTACTCTAGCCAAATAATATTTTTGCACATGTATAAATGACTAAATATTTAATATCAGTAAGTTTAATATATATATATATATATATATATATATATATATATATATATATATATATATATATATATATATATATATATATATATATATATATATATATGCAACCTTCTATATTTAGCAATTATCATTCAACCTGTCTCACACACTACCAGATTGTATTCTGCAATCTCCAATTAACTAATCGGCCTACACGTTTGAAATAAATCCAACTATGTAATCTTCCCTTAGATGGTGGAATCATATATGAATCTGTCCACAGATCTCATGTCACCAAATCCACCTTTTGTAACCTACCCTATCCCAATCATCAAGAATATACGCCTAAAAAGAAATGTTACATTAAAGAGATGATTTCTTCATTGAACTAAGCTAGCATGAAACTGTAAAGCTACCGAAGATTACAAGGTGATTAATGAAGATACTAACTTCTGATTGACTAGCTTTAAAATCCACAACAAAATGTTATGGAATGAATTTAATATTCATCAAACCAATAAATAAATAATAATTAGATCGATGGAATGGATATGAAATTAAAATTATAAATTGAGCAATAAGTAAATTAGGATGTAAATGCTTAAATGGATGATGAAAATAAGTAATAATTAAATAATAAAATGAAATGAGTCTGAGAATGAAGAGAAAAGAATGAAGATGTATAAGAATAATGTATGATTAAAATGATGGTAGAATAAGAGTTAATGAATGATTAAGATGATAATGGAATAAGAGCTAGTAAATGGTGAGTTAATTAGGATAATGAATTAGGATGAAGGAAGAATGAAGAAATAAAGAAAATTGAAATGACAGATGAGAAGAATGATGATAATGGAAGATGATGTCCAGAATTCTAAACTTATATTGAATTAAATGATAGTAAGATAAACTAAATAAAATAGGAATTCCAAGCTTAACAAAACCAGAATATTCACCATAAAGTCAAAACAAGCTATACATTTAAGACAAAAGAAGAAATTTACACCTTAAAGTTTGGTTGACTTTCATAAAACAGTGAATATAACATAACTCAAATCCAACTGCAACAAATAACTAGATATAGAATTTACCATAAATTCAAATCCTACATTGCAAATTAATAACTTATTCTTCTCAGGGTTCAAACAACTTAAAGATTGTTATACAAGATATACTTGGATCAGTGAGAGGGATTTTGCCACTACCCAAATATAATGCACAAAACAACTCTTAATACAAAATTGAATTAACAAACAATATTTAGCAATTCCTAAGAAACTTTATAAACTCCATAACTATTATAAACTTTAAGCTTCAAGAAATAGGAATAACGTTTTAATAACCAAACATGATAACTTATCAACTTTCTTTTATCAAATAATTATAAACAATGTAATCAAGATCAGTGAATGATAGATCTGCAGGTTCAAATAAAATGATTAAATCAATATTAAGTGTCTATCTTTTAGTATACCACTTAAAATAATATGCACTCTAGGTTAATAATATTTTCATTATTAAGTGATGATATCTTAGATGTACTCATAAATTATACGACTTAACAAGATTATTATGATATTCCAATATATAGTTAATTATACTATATTGATTGATGATGATTTCAATATAATCAGATGATATGTCGATAGCAATAACAATAATAATGTGATTAGCAATAAGACTACAGACAACTAAATAAATTTCAACACAACAAGATTTATTTATACTATTCAAATTTATTTCAGACACATTACATGAAAGAAGATGAATACTTTAAATAAAATCAGCCATGGAAAATAATTGCTATCCCATTGACAACACACATAAATATAAGACAAATTAATACAGTGATATTCAAAGTATCACTATCATTATTGGCTATGTTTCAATTATTATTCTATCTTATAGAATAGGAAAGTTAAACTTTATATTTAAACTAAATAAGCACTCAAATTATAAAACAAAAGTGCATTTAAGTCTTTGGGATAGGTGCAAATTTTTAATCTAAAACTCAAAGTTATAAAATAGTGTAATAAACTGTAGCTATTTTATTTATGAGAATATGATAAGGACAATTCTCATATTCAGCACAATTAGCAATTATTATTATTTACTATGAAGGAATTTATTGTATTAATGTGGGGACAAACATCAGAAGTCAAATGCACACATGGCACCAAAACATTGCCCATGTCCACAACCTAATCATTCTACCAGTTAATCTATCTTAGTGATCCATCAGATAAGTACTGCTTGATGAAGATAAATCAACATTGTCCATGTGTATTTCTTGCTCTTTCATATAGAAGTTTTATAATCACTAGTAAGTTTTGGTTGGCTTGTTTATAAACTGATGAAGATAAAAGACACTATTTCAATTAGGCAAACACTATAAGTAAACCAGTGTCCATGAATCTAACTTTATCTTATTCTTGCTATTTAATTTTAAAATACTAAAATTTCACCATACATGGTGGAAAACTAATTTTATAACCTCACGAGTGATCAAACAATAAAGGGAGGCTCTACAAAACAACATGATAGTTGTACAATAATATGACCAATTCTAATACATTTTCATAGGTCAAAAAGTATGGTCATTGCCTCATCACAGGAAAATAGAATTTAGACCACGATATTATCCTCTCATGGGATTAACTATGCTAACTAAGCACTAACTATTGATCAGCCTTGACAATATCATCCTCTCATGTAATCACCAATGGGAGAATTCTCCATCTACCCATGCCTAACATCAATGATACTACATTTGATGCCATTATATGTGGCACATACTTATCGGCTGAAATCTGTCATGAATCCTTATCAATACAATAGCAAGATAAAATAATTCTAACAATAAAAGTGGAAACATAAATATTCCTTTTCACAATGCAGAAACTATCAGTTTATCAATCAACCAACATGAAAGTCAAATGACCATTAACTATTTTTAAAAATAATAATAATACTTTTGTTATAACAAGCCATACGTACACTTTATATTTAAAGTGGACATGTTCATTCATAGGCAAAATTTAAGCAATGCAAAATGCTTATATCAAATATTTCATATAATAAAACAATTGTGTCATTATGTGTATATCTTTGACAAATTTAGTGTATTTGTTTACCCTTCAATGAAATATTAAAATCTGGTTTAAAAGTGCAAGAGATAAATATCTCTCTCTCTCTGTCTAGATAAACGATATTTAATATTATGTTTTCCCTCAACTGGGAAAATAACAAAATATGTGTAATAAATGTATATATCTTTATACAGATCTTCATCCTTTACTAAATATATTTTATACCATAACAAATAAATAAAAAGATTCTCTGAATAATACATTACAAACAGTATATTACAATAATAAACCTAGGCAATAAACAAAAATAAATGAACATTTTCTCCCATTATATTTTATCTTTCTTAGTTCAAAGTTTGTTCCATGCTTACGAGCTGAGTGATATGGAAACTGATATCATGAGAAAACATTCATAAGTAATGCATATATCAATTTTTATGATTATTGTATTTGATGCCAGCATAGTGAAATAAAATTCAAACACTTCCAAGTGTAGCACAGTTATAATTAGGTTTATCCACACTTTCAATAGACAATTTTCCTTAAATGAATTTACAGATTTATTACAATCTTCAAAACAAACTTTTTAAAATCATTTATTGATTTAATTATTTCATTTTTCCATCCGTGGTAATATCTGTAATAATTTTAAATGATATTGGCATTTTTAAAACATTTTAAAATATTTTAATTCACATGTTACACAATAAAGATTAAAAAAGTAAATATTTATTTTATTTCATTTCTATCAGCAAATTAAGATGTGTTTCATAATACTAAGAAGAATTTATTCAATTGTGAGCAATTATAAATATGATATCCTTGGCTTATTTTTTTAAAACTGTAACTTTCCCATTTTCAATAACTAAGCAAATTGGTGCTAAAGCAAAACTTTATCAGACAAGTTTTATTTCTTAATAAAAATAGGAAATAAGTTCACACATTTTTCTTTTAAATTGATTGAACTTTGAATGACTTAAAATGAATTTTTAATTTGTCTACTGCATATTTTCACACTTTTCTTCAAATTTATTTAGAATTATATTTTATGAAGATTATAATTTATAAGCAAACATATTTTTTTTTTTTTTATAATAAAGAGCATGAAAACAAAACATTTTCATCGTTTTCTTTTCAATCTAAATAATTTATGTGTCATTTTAAATCTGAAAATTGACTAATATAAACAAAATAAAAGTAATTGCTTACACTTTCTGGAATTGTTCTTAGTTTGAACTAGTATTTGTTGAGGCAAATAATTATCCATATGGCTGTTATTCTATTTTCTCCAGTATGCATCTCAGGAATTATAAAATCAATGGAAAATAGTGATGAATGAATACAAGGTTTAAGGTTTCTTTACTGCATCTTCTTAAATACACATTATCCTGTAATTTTATTCAATTTAATCAACAAGGTTGTTACTTTGCAGCTTTTTCTTTTTTTATTTTATAGGTGTAGGAATTGAAGTCCTTGTATTCCAATTATTTTCTCTTAATAGCTTCCCCCCTACAAACTTTGTTATATTATTTATACCTTGTATTCCATTGCATTATGGTACCAAATGGACCAATAACTGAACAGGATGAATAAATTAATATTTCTCCATCTAGTGATAAAAAAAATTAGACTGTTACATATCAATTTAAATTAAAATACAATATATTTGAAGATTGTTTACAAAATTTAGAAGAATTATAAATTGTTTTCTTTCTTGTAATTACTGTTTAATAATAATAATAATAATAATAATAATAATAATAATAATAATAATAATAATAATAATAATAATAATAATAATAATAATAATAATAATAATAATAATAATAATAATAATAATAATAATAATAATAATAATAATAATAATAATAATAATAATAATAATAAAGTGCTAAATATTTTCATACTTCCAAATTGGTTTAATACTATTAAAATATTATTTTAAATATAACTGCCACTAGACCTTATGATAAAAATGTTTGGTTGTTTTACAATAGCATGTCGAAACCATCGGAGGGTGGGCTTTGTTTGTAAACAAAGATAAATGTAATGTTTCCAGGGCTGCCACTGCCACCGGGTTTGTTTATTATCACATTTCAAAGTAAAGTTAATATCAAATACATTTTTGAACATGCAACAACAACAAAAAAATATATGCAGAAATTAAAAAATTGAATTTAAAAAAGTACTTAATTTTTTTTTTTGTTATTCTTTTCATTACTTATATTTTTTTGGGGCCGGGAAATCTTTTTTTTTTATATGTATGTTTTTGATTTTTTTGATCACATTTAAAACCACTATCTATCAAATAAAATTTTTGAAATGAAAACAACAACAAAAAAAGGGTACATCAATTGAAATGAATTTTAAAAAGTAGTTACTTTTTATTTTTTTCATTACTTACATTTTTTTTTTGGCGGCGGTTGGGTATTTTACGACAAAATCAGCTTCTTTTCTTTTTTATATTTTTGTTGTTTTATAATAAATTACAATTACCAAATCGATTTCCATTTAATGGTACCAAAGATTTACAACCAAAAGGTCCAACTTAGGGAAGGGGGTGGGGGTGGGTGGTTACAATTCCTAAGCGAACGTAACGCTCCAACTCGAAGGTTGACCAACTTTTTACTGTAATTATCAAAAACCACATAAATATATTTACAGCACTTCAAACCAACTTTTAGGGCTGTTCAGGAACAGCACACATGCAGCTTCAAAGCTCTTTTGTTTGATAACTCTTCCAGCAGCAGTCAGAGAATCTTTGACATTCAGAGCAAGTTTTCTGATTTCAGCCATTCAATGAAGCTCACTGTTGTTCTCACAGAAACAGGACTTAGAGCATGATTTCATCCAAATTGTGCTTGTACCTACACTTGCCGAACTTTTTGAGCAGGAAATGAGGGCTAGGGAATCATGAGACTCTGCTGATAATTGTTAGTAGACATTCCTAAAAGATGGCAGATAGAGGGGGAGGTGGTCTTAATGAATATTAAAATAGTTTTGACAATCGGAATTCCAGAAACTCTCACCCAATACTGTAGCCAAAAGTGAAATGTGATCTCACATCAAAAATGCTTAGCACAAATCTGAGCTGTAAGCTGACATGATAGCTTCTGTGGCTGATTCAATGTCATGTTTCTGTGCATTAGCATAGAAATAGACACTTAGCAGCCACCCTGTACCAATGGACTATTTGTAGGCTTACGCATTAGAAATAGAATGTTCGCTAGCGGTGGTAGGCTGCCTAAACAGCATATTTTTATGCGCTATCACAGAAATAACGCCCTCTGGTGGTTTCAAAATGCTATTGTAAAACAACCAAATGTTTATGAAATTCATATCCACTCTATCAGATTTTCTAGTGTGTCTAAAAAGTTTGGGATGAAAAGATGAAAATTATAGAAATCTCTGTTCAGGTTTTATACTTGAGTGCTTGCTTGGTTGGCTATGATAGGATTAAAATTTGATGATGATAATTAACTCTATAATGTAATTTGCCTAATATCTGTTACTGAGATACCTATTTAAATAGAATACTTATAAAAATTAGAGTGATTAGAAATTTTCTTATAATTTCATTGATTTCTAATTTTTTCACAAAGATATCACTATTTAGTCTCCTAGATAGAGTGATGTCTTATGAGATGTAAATCTAGTACTCAGTTTTCTTGGTTTATAACAAGAATTAATTCACCGAAAACAGAATATTAGAGATTAAAGAACTGATCTATTTAAGTTCAGGGGTTAACTATGAAACAATATCATCAATAAACAACAGCATTGCAAGCACAAATTATGCCTGGATAAGACTATCTATTTTTCACTCTTATGCAATTTGGACAACAGGATGCAAACTAATTTTTGAATTTCCAACACCTAATGCGAAAGAAATATATATAAGAAATTTAATTAAAATTAAACAAAGAGATAAAGCCATTGGTCCTCAAAACATAGTTAATGAGACTTGGAAATTATTAGACATTCATGAACTACGTTCAGTGTAATTTAACTTACTCTCTTTAAACTCTTCTTATTTGTTTTTAAATACAGAACTCTTTACAAAACATATGTTTATCTTAAACAACTCTCATCATTATCATGTTTTAATAAAAAAAATCATGCAGAAATAGTTCATAGACAAATACAATCTGAAGCAGCGAGTACATAATGTATCAAATATTAGTTATTGATAATTTAATAAATCAAAGGTATGTTAATATTTTATATATAAGCTTGCACATACACACACACACATATATATATATAATGGTAGCATGATATATATTCGAAGTTAGAAGAAGATTAAAATAATAAAGTTATACCATTTATTGTAAAAAAATGTTATGTCAGTAGGAGTATTGAAGTTCATGTATTCAAAGAATTTTTTAAAAATTGGATGTGAGGAGGCATATTATGAGTTATTGTTGCTTATATACAATAGTCCAAATCATGAACTATGGTTATTGTAAAATTAAAAAATAGCATTAACTGTTATATGATGTTTTAAATAAAAATATTTGATCATATATTGGGAAAACAGCGTTTATTCCAAAAATGTCTTACAACTGCAAGGTTTTTTTTTCCAAAATTTTGAATTACTGAAACAGTTTTAAGGATTTAAACCAATATTCTATTATAGCTAAAATTAAGTAAAGTTAACTAAAATTTTGTAAAGCAATATTAGATAAAATTCATATTTACTGAGATGTGAGACTGAACAAATTATCTGCATTGTATTTTTAGTATGGAATTAAAATTTTCTGCCACAAAATATTTTATAATATTCCTAACTAATTATTATTTGTGTAAGATTATCAAGATTAGTTTCTAATTTAGAATTGGCTTATATTAAATAAATTTTGTTTATTTATTAAGTAAATTTTTTTTTGATAAGTAAGTAAGGGGATTTTAAAGTTCAATTTTTATGAAACCAAAAATATTATTCAAACATAAAAAGGAGAATATAATTTCCATTGTTATTTTATTGTATAACCAATTTGATTATTAATTAAATGGATCGTTAATCATAGATTGAGAAAAAATAAGATACATCAACATCGCAGGAAGTAAGTTATTTTTTGTTTCTCTTTCAATTCAGGAAACATAGATGACTGCATGAGAACAATGTAAAGATATATAGAAATTATAAATAAGAGAAGTAAAATAATATAACTTGATTGTCCTTTAATATTTAGTAGTTTGTGTTAGTTGCAAGTGATGCAATTGAAGGTCGAATTTAACCAGAAGCAGCCAGTGTTGGAAAGTGTTAGAAATATAACTAAATCAAAACATAGTAGAAATTTTATTTAAATGTAGTTAACTTCCAAGTGACTGGATAAAGTAATCAAAACCAGCATTATGAAATTCACTGAGTTGAATTATATAATGGTTTTCTAATTATCAACTTAATTGAGTCATTATTACTATCTAGAAATGATATTGCTGGAAAAAAAAGTGAAGCCATAAAAATGTCTGATAACAACTCTACTATTGTCCTACAAAATATTGAAACTGACATTGAAGAACAGCTGTATAAATCACAAGTTTTAGAAGAGAGTTTTAGGAAGATTACTTTCTGAGAATAGTTATTTTTTTTACCATTGTCAAAGCATTTATTAAAATTGTATCATACACAAGATTAAAAGAAAATGTAATTAAATAATGGTGAAATATAAAGGTAATACAAATATTGTCCCAGTAAAAATTTGGTAAGACCTTACCATTTATTACATCTCAGTTAATACACATATTTCAAGCCCTAGTATTTTAATAAAATTCCATAATTATTATTTTTATCTTTTCTGAAGATTTTATAAAATTTACATTTTTCCAATTATATTTTTTATACATAAAACATTTTTGTTATGAGATGGTAAACACTGTAAATTTTTTGCTTCATAAAATGTGTACATAATTAAAAAAATAATCTCATTCAATATATGCTTATATCTTTAAAATAAAAAAGGGGGTAGTTAAATAAAATACTGAACCTAGTTAAAGGTTTATACAAACAGACACACAATGTTAGGATAATGTGCATATACATAGATAGATATACAAACAATAAAATAACGTGAAAGGTTAAAACCTTTGACAGAAGTGCCTTAAAAATGCTTATGTGACAGCCATTCAGATGTAATAATGACTGCACATGGAATTCTCACTTGAAGAACACAAGCCAGAAGTATGAGAAAAAGATAGGACCCACCTTCTTTTGTACTTAAATTTATATCTGGTATATAATAAAATGTGCACGTATTTCCATTTTCTTTATTAGCATAATTTATTAATTCATTAAATTGTTGTTTTAAAATGAAACAGTAATAGTTGTGATGATTTCTTTATTCAAGTCTGAAATTGGTTGCCTAGAGTACAATTGATTTATACAAGTGATTGTGGCATATGCAATGCATAGAAAAGAGTTCCAAGTGTTCTGAAGTTTTGCTTTGCTGTAACTTACTAACATAGGGCAATTTCCTAAAGAATAATAGATAAAATACAAATAAGTCCTTCAAATCCATAAGGTAGAAAGCATTTTAATCTTCAAAACAAGTAAAACTGGTTTGGATTAGTCAATAAATATATTTATGATCATTCTAGATGAATAAATAAGAATGTTTATTGTTAATGAAGTAATGGCACTTTATCAATATTACTTCATCGAGATTATACTTTAAATGATCAATTTATGCATCCAATGAATTCAGCGGGATCGTTTTAGAAAATATCTAACACTGACCAATATTAAAATGAGAAATAAATGTTTGGTTATGAACATTTTTAGCATTGATTATTTAGTTTAATAAAGTGATCATTCAATATGTAATGACAATATAATAACTAACATATGAGATGATCATTAAGATGGAGCCACTTCAGCATTAGTATAGCTGTGATTATTATCCCAGAATTATTCCATCCAATATAGAGAATATTCTACTTATTGTTCCAGATATAAATATTCCTAGAATAATTAACCAGTTATAAACACTGCTTTTTAAAAATAAAATTCCAACTTTTTTCTGCTGTTTTCATTTTTTTTTACATCAACACTTACAGTCCACATGTGTATAATTATGTCTATTTACACAGTAATATTAAAATAAAATAAAAAAATGGGAGTAGAGATTAGAGAAAGAAAACGATTGCTATATTCAAAAGGAGTAAATTAAATTATATGATTTTACAATTAAATCGTCTCGCATCGATTTTAATAAAAAAATTGTATATGTCAATGTACTTATATCTAGGTTTGACTATTTTTTCAGTTTGTTTTCATCCATTTATTTTTCTTTGAGAATATCTTGTATTAATCGTTTCTTACAAAACTATTGCTTACATGGAATTTCTACTATTATTTTTTTACATTTCTGCTTTAGTATAGAAGTATATCTCTAAAAATAACTCTTTCATATTATGGAACAGGTCAGTTTCTCGATAAAGTAGATATTTATAAAATAGTTTAGAGTTATTATAGATATATATTCAGCTTGATATTAACAATCAGATTTATAAGCGATCCAATTACATTTCAGACTATTGTCATACAGGACTTTTTTAGGAAGGCTTGTCAACCATTTAAAAAATCATATTCGCTGATTTTTTTTTTTTCTCATATGTCATAGCATCGGCCGGGATGCGAACCCACAACAGTCTGCAAACAACTACTTGCTTGCAAGGCGGTTGCGATGACCTCACGGCTAACAACGCTTGACATCTTAAGCATAAAAGTCATAAAATACTTATACAGACGTCAATTTTTTTTCTTGGTGAATTTTTTCGTTTTAGTTAGTCTTTAGCCGTTATTAGTACCTTTTTTTTTTTATCTTACTATTATTTAAATAAATTTATTCTACTGCTGACTCTTTAGCTTAATAAGTTTTGATTAGTTTAAAAGAGATCAGCTCAATTTACAAAATTAATAATGAATTTATAGAGATTTTTTTAAAAATACTTCTCTATCAGTTGACATCACTGTCATCCTTATATTCGAGCTTTCTTTTAACCTTTTGTTTATTTATAAGCAAATTAATCTGTATAATTATTTTTAATAAGTTCCTATAAATGTAATTGTTTTCTTTCTTTTATAAATTTTACATTTAAAAAGTCAATATTTCAAATAATTATTATAGATAAGAAAATGGTCTATATTTTTAATAACTGCTACATGTATTTGCTTATTCACTTCACTAGATCAATGTTAATTTCTTTACTTCAAGTATTATGAATGTTAGACCACATTTATTTAGTTACATAAATTAATTTTAAACATCACCATCTCTGCATGATATTTTTGAAAAATAAATTGAAAAAGTGCGATTAGTATAAGAAACGTATTAATGTTATTAAATTGTAACAGTAAAACATGATTGTAAATTATATTACCTTTTAATTAGTTATTAGGTTGCAGATTAACAATATTACTCTAACCCACACATAAACTTTAAACAAGTTAAAAATTAATATTTGTTTTGTTATTATACACAAATATATGGCATCATTAAGCTATCTCACATCTCTTGTTCATGTGTATTATTTTTATATGTATTTAAAACTTCTGATCCATCATTCATAACTCTCAAGATGCATTTCATGATAAAACAGAATCATTTTCCTGGTCTGAGTCACATTCTCTTACATATAATTTCTTCATTTATTCAGTATTTATCAATATTTATTTATTACAATTTTAACATTAAATGTCATATTTCCATCTCTCATATAATATTTGATAGTACCCACTTTAGATAAATATATTAATTATGACTAATCATTTATTAGCCAAGAATTTATTTTATTACTCCTAACCCATATAAACTTTAAAACTCATTAAAGATTAAAATATGTTTAATTAATTGTAAACACATGGTACCATTAATCCAACATATCCTTTCATATGCATTATCTTTCTTAGATATTCTTAAAATTTCCTATTCATCACATGCAGTTTTGAAACAAAGGAATAAAGACATCTGAAAAAAAAAGATTTCTATATGCATGTCTGACTAACCCAACACTCTTTAGTTGACTTAGGTCCCAATCTCTTACATGTCATTATAATAAGACATATCATTATCATTTATTCAAAATGTATCATTATTAAATCACTACAGTTATATTGTTAATTGCATTGTTAACATGGAAGTATTATTATTAAAAGAAATATTGATTATGAAAAAATAATAATTAAATCATATCTAATTATGTTAGCTACTCAACTGTATATACTATTACACTGTTGAAACCCTCTGCTGTAATTTTTTAAAACTTAGATGATTTTACTCATATTTATTAAAATCTTACAATTACATATAAGCTGCACATTTGTTCTTGCATATTTTTTCTTGTTTTTCCATAATCCATTACATAGGAATCACTTATGTATTTTTTAAAAGTTAATTAAAATTCTGAATAATATTATGACACCTATCCTTAATTTATTTATAAGTTTAAGTATATATATATGTAAAAGTCATTGACATTGTATTTTTATGTATTTATATAGCTTGGCCTTAAGAACAGATGATAATGATGATGATGTGATTTGATATCAAAATGTTGATATCTTATAATATGTCTAGTTTATTTCAATATGTTTGATAATTATAAATATAGCTTTACTTTGTATTTTGAGAACTTGTAGAGTTGCAATCTAATTATCAAAAATAGGCAATTCAAAGACATGTATAATTTCATATGGCAAGCATCATTAAAAAGCATTTAACTTTCCTATTTCTAAATAGTAATTTGGTCAGACATTTTTTTAGATAAAGTAATTTATTAAAAAAGAATACATCAGTTGAAAATCTCAAAATAAGTATCTCTTTACAGAACATTATAGTAAAGTAGAATTAATTAATTACCTGATGCAAAACAGAATGTCAATAAACATAATTATGGATATTAAGATAATCAGCAGTTATCATTTTATGCCATATTTGTATATAAGGTCATCATGATATATTATAATTATTTGTTGACTTGAACTAAAAATTTTATGGAAATATATTTTCCAATAAAACATTTTTAATATAGTCTATCATAAAAATTTTAATTTTATCCAATACATACATATAAATATATTATTTTTTTCACAATATTTGAACTATGAAAACTAAATATTTTGAGTAGTACTGACTGAAATCAAATTTTCTTCAAAGATAAACTAATACACTATAATTCTTTTTTTAAAATTTAAAAGCTGATTGAAGTCTTACCTAACCAAATACTTAAAACTAATCCTATGAAAATGCAATAATAACAAATATCTGACATTACTGTGTGATTACAACTTAAAAGTTTTTATTTAACTTAAAAATTCTGTTTATATAGATCAAATCTTGTAAAAAATATCCAACCTACTTCTGTCAAGCTGATTTTTTTCAAATTTTGTACATACTTCAGTTTCAATAACACTGCTTACAATAAAGCAATCTTTCTGGGTTGTCCAGTTCAGTTATGTAGATGGACCACATATCAAAACATATTTGAATCAGTTTAGTAAGTTTCCATTCTTGTGTAATAAATTCTACAATACTTTTTTATAAAAACATTTTCTTTTAATTTGAGTAAGACATTTTAAGGGCATTTACAGTTAATTAAAATAGAAAAAAAAAAACTTTTTAAATTTACCTTTGGATTATTTATGCAAAACTTGTTTTTTCAAAATTCTGCCTTCATAAAAAAATCTTATAACTGAATTTAAATAATTTTATCAGATATATTTAAATGCTAAAACAAAAAACAATAATATACATCTATAAATAAATGTTTTTTCAAGAAATGATTTTATTTAATTTGAAAACTAATGCATTAAAACAAAAAAAAAATGTTTTGAAATACAATATTTGTAATTGTATGCAACTTTTAAATAAAAGCATTGGGAAATCCACAAAATAATTAATACAATCACTAGGTTCTATCTAACAGTAAATGAATTAATGAATTTGTGGATGTTCCATGCTTTTATTTAAAGTTGCAAAATGCTATACATTGGTTAGAAAGCAATCAGGTGTGCCTGACATTGCTGAAAAAATTAAAAGACTGAAGAGGAGTTGGGCTGGACACATTGCTAGAAGAACTGATAATGGATGGATGGACAATTGAAATCTTAAACTGGATTCCAAGAGACTGTATAAGACCCAGAAAAAAAACTACATGTGAGATGAATGAATCAAATAAGAAAATGTGCAGGGTGATTTGGAGAAGAGAGAATAGAGATCAGAGAAAATGGACTGAACTTGGAGAGACTTTCATTCTGCAGTGAATTGATAATGATTGACAATGATGATGATAATAATAATTCCCAAAATTATGATCCAAAAATAATTTTTTATTTTTTATTGCATAGTTCTCAATTTAAAACAGGCAAAACTCTCCATACAGTATTGTCACTCAGTGCAAGTCAGAGTAATCAATGGATGCCAGAAGGCTTGTGCATAAAATCCTCATCTAATGCCTACTCATCTAATATCCCCAGACTAGTTTCTGGCTTGTGGACTTTGTCAGTGAGAAGCCTTGGATCTGAGAGCACTGCACCCAGATCTTAGGGTAAAAAATGGTGATCATGTGATATTTATTGGTTTAAAACCAATCCTGCCTAATAGGACAGTGGTGGCTATGGTTATTAAAGAACAAAAAGACACCAAAATATATAGGTACTGAACTGAGTTCAGAATTATATGACTATATAAGCTAATGAGCTTAGATTGAAAATATTATTATGATTTCAATTTAAAACTCATTCTTTTGTAGTTAAGTAGAGATAAAAGGTGCTACTGGAGGGTTGCATTTAATCCTAAGACCTAGGTGCAGTGCTCTCAGATCCACGGCTCCCCACTGACAAAGGCAACAAGCCAGAAACTAGTCTGGGGATATTGAATGAGTATGCACTAGATGGGGATTGTATGCACAAACCTTCTGGGATCTATTGATTTCTCTGGTGTGCACTGAGTGGCAATACTGTATGGAGAGTTTTGCCTGTTTTATAACAGTTACAAGCAAGCATAAGAAATGATGATCATGTGATGTTTATTGGCTTATTCCTCAATTTAAATAGTATTCTTAAACATTATATGTATTATTGAGAATATAAACGTTCTTTTTTTTTTAAAAAAAAAAGTTTCTCTGTTCAAAATTTGTACAGTCATGTCTAATATAAACACACTTCATATTGAATTTAATTGTTTGTGAATATTTCTCTGCATTAATTTTGAGTCTAAAATTTAAGTATATGATTTCAAAATAATTAATGAATAGAAATATATTTACTTTACTATAAACATAGTCAATCAGACTCTTTAATATAATCTCTCGTATCCTTAAAGATATATTAAAAGATCAAACGTATCCGCATTTGAACTTTGAACAAAACTTTTTTTCTTTTCTCAATTATGATTGTTATATAAAATTTTTTTTTATTTATAATGAATTATTTAACGTACATAATTATTTATCTGATTTGTATTAATGTTTTAGGAAATGCTATAAAATCAAGTAAGTAATTATTTAATGCAATAATTACATAATTTGTGTATTAAAATGTTTATTAATAAGTATATCATTTAAAATGTCAAAATCGCTATTTGAAACCAATTTGCGTTCGTTAATTTTTGTTTTAAAATCGAATAAAATCTATTATTATATTTAAGTTTGTTTGTTTTTATATTAAACATTATTTCTATTAAAATTATCGTCCATATTACTAATTATTGCAAAATTAAATCTAAACATCCCTAAGCAAGCCTTCTTCTAACGTCAAATATGTATAATAATTTCGCAATTCAATGCATTTTTCAAAATATTAAAACACCATTGGTTATTATTAGTAATCACTGATTCCAATATTGTAACTATTACATAAATGAAATAACATCTCTTCCAACATTTCTAGCCAAATAAACTCAAGAAGAATAGCCAGTCATTTATATCTTGCAACGATGAAATTTTCTCATTTTTTGACTAAATTGAACCTGAGTGCTCTGCCCATATGCCATTTTCTGGTCTATCATAGAGTGTTTTCATGCTTGGACCCAGTCTGCTCTTTATGTAAACAGTATGATGACACAATAATACATATTCTGAGCCATTGTACATCACTCCAATCGGACAGAGATCTTATTGCATCCATATACAAACCTAGAGTGCCTCTTCTCACTGGACTGATTTCTAGCATATCCAATGGGATCATTCCATCCATAAGAATCATAATTTTTCTGTTGATTGCCTCCTATTGGTCAACTAAGTGCACACTCATTTATGGGAATGCCTTGGTTGACCATAAGAAATTACTTCTGGAAAAACTTCATGCCATTAGAAACAGAGATGAAAAATTAGCTCTAACATACATTTACAATGCTACATGGAGCCTTGTAGAAATGAACAATTTGTGATTGAACAGTTGATTTTTTATGCCCAGACCATTGGTATTGGGTTATGTAACCTTTATTATAATGTTTGTTAACAACATAATTCTGTTATTGCAATAATGTAATTCTTTGAGCTCACAATAAAATTTCTTGATAAAAATAACAAATACCTTCTCCCAATTTATTATTCATCCAAAACAGTATTTTATTAAAATGACTCTGGTTATAATACATCAATTCAATAAATATACAAATATAGTGAAATAAATTTTAATTAGAATTGCATGATTAATGTAAATATTGAAAAATCCCATGAAAATGCATTATATCTTATAAATAGAGAACTAACAATTAATCCTATTCTTAAACATACATAAAATTAAATAAAAACCACAGCTACCTTAGAAAATAGTCCAAATTAACCAATATATATATTTTTAGTCAAATAATCAGTCATTCACTTTAATGCAAAGACAAAAACAGAAAACACCTCATCATGATATATATTTGTCCATAGCAGAAACTAGGAGAATTTAGCAGATATAATATTAGCCCCAGTCAATACACAGACTAGAAAATTTAAAGTTTAATAGGAGTATCATTTGACATGTTTTTTTTTTTTTTAATTTGAGGTAACAATTTTTATTTATATTTAAAAATAACATATAGTTGATTTCTTAATATTAATTCCCTGACTTCTTGTTTATAAAATATAATGCAGTTGTGACATTTCTATGCTAAATATATTTTATCATATGTATATGTAGATAGAAGGCTTGTGCTACAACTCCAGAACCACCTAAATGAGGCCCTGCTCTGGATAAAACATGGGTTGTGATGGTATTTCTGTCATTGCACTAATATGGGTACTAGATATTATTTTGTAGTTTTATATACTGATTACCATTACAAACATTAAAATTTAGAGTGTTGTTAAATTTGTACCATTTTTGGTCTAGTAATCAGCATTTACTTATTTATATATATTTTCCAAGTATTTTGTCCTTAACAGTGTATTTTTTACTTAACTTCAATCATATCACAATCATCCACACCAGAAGTCAGACCATCATCTCACTCTGAATGCATGCATGTTAAAACATTCACTTATTTTTTTTTAATAAGTCATGCATAGGTTATATTGTAATTTAGCCCCATGTATACTTGAAAATCAAATTGTAATAATTTACTAATAGAGAGATATATGAGAGATGGTGACCTAGGTCAACTAATGAGTGCTGGTTCAGCATAAAATGCATATTGGGAGTCATTTCTTTTATTGTATCTTTTTTATATGATTTTAAAAGAATGTATTGAAGTGCAGAGGTTATTAAATATATTGATACATGTTTAGATATTCTTTATTATATATATATATATATATATATAAAGATATATCTAAACAGATATATATATATGAAATATATATATATATATATATATATATATATATATAACTTCTATTTCATCATAAATTCTTGAAGCATATGATCAAAGACATAAAAAGTAATAAATGCTTCATAAGATAAGTATTACAAGTTAAACCAGCATTTATCAGATGGCTCCACAGTCTGTTATTTATATCAACAGTATTTACAGTAGCAAGCTCTCCATATAATTGTGCCAACCAGTGCAAGTCATAGTAATCAAATGATGTTAAAAGGTTTATTCAATCATTGATTACTATGGCTTACACTAGATGGTATTACTGTATGGGAAATTTGCTTTAACAGCTTGGGTAAACTTCAGAAATGGTGATCATGTGTTTTAAATCAACAGCATATATTTAATATTATATAGATAGCAATTTACTATAATTTTAATGTGTCAAACATTCTACCCTCTTAACTTTGACATAAAATCACTTCAGCAAAATATATTATTGATTTTTACTGATCATTTATTAAACTAGAGGTTATCTCTAGCCCAAATATACTTTTAATTCTCAATTAATACTATGTTGCTTCCAATGCTTAAACTTTCAAATTACTACACAATTTAAATTTTAATATATAATAGTAAGCAATGTATGGATAGTCTATATAATATATGAAGCTTTTTATGTGCATTAAATATATAATATCATATGGGATTCACAGACATTAATAGAAATCAAGACATGCTCTACTGAATAAGACAAAATACAATTGTACATATGTAATTGCAGTATTTAGATTTCAGCATAAATCAAGATTTATTAAGGTTTCTATTTAATGTTTAAGTGTGAAAATATTAATGGTTGCACATTCTCTAACAAAATCATGTATAGACACTATCATGACTATATAAAACAACTTAGGAGGCAATTTTAATTTCATTTTTACATAATCTTAATATGGTTTTTTTACATTATTATGAGAACATAAACAGTGCATTAATCAATATGTGTTATAAGGTTTGAATCACATTAACCATGTAAAATCAGAATTATAGTAGTTGAAAGTAAAATTAGAGCAATTATTTTACACAATTAAAATCAATATCTTTCAATGTAAACAAAAGGTGACCAGATATGTTAATGGCTCAGTAATCATTGATGTAATATGATGGTTTTATTGTATAGCAACTAATTCATATTCTTATAATTTTATCCTCTAAAGAAGAATTTGCAAGATCAATCTTTCAAATAACATTATATATAAAATTATTAGCCTTTATAATTTCATTATATTGGTAAATTCTCGTATTCATGGAAAATGAGATTTTAAAAATAGAAATTTAAAACTCATAAATATGTATAGAACAAACATTTTCTGTGATTATTTTAAATTGTATAAAGTAAAAATGATACAGGAAGAAAAAAAGAATAAGAAAAGAATTAATATTATAAAAATTTGCTTAATTAACAAAGAACTAGTGTATAATGTATAAAGTATGGGAGGTGTACTGGGGGAACAAATAAATTCATTTTACAATTGCATGCTATTAACAAGAATTATACTTCATTAATTGCATATTTCTGCTCTTTATTTATTATTTAATGTTTTAAAAATTAATTAATATTATACTTTTGTTATTTATTATGCTATATTAATGTTATACACATATTTAATAAATGCTATAAGTAAACATTTTAAAAGTATTTTTACAATAATTAAATTCTTTTATTCCTGAATTTTAATTAAATAGCTGTTTAAAAAAAAGTTTCATTTTATTCATATTTTTTTTCACATTAATAAAAATGTGTTTTGTACTTTATAGGTAGTCTTACATATGTATATATTAGGAATGTGGAAATATTTAAAATATTTCAATAATAACATATGATAGAAGCATTAATAATTATATTTATATATACATTACATTCTTGCTTTTACCCATATTAATTAAGAGATTAAATAATTTGAAATAAACTTAAGTAAATTCTAATAAGAATGTAAAAAATATTATCATCAAATTATTTTTAAAACATTTCTTGTAAAACAAATAATAGATAAACAAATGCAAACCTATATAAACTGTGTCAAATGGTTTTCAGTTATAGTAGTGAGTCATAAAATTGCAGGAAAAGAAGTCAATTACAGAATGGCAGAGTAAAAGAATTATAGTAGCTAAAAATATTGGAAGATATGTATAGAAATAAAACACTTATAAATCAACTTCCTGCCCATCTCTGAAGCTCAAATCTCTCTGGATATTAATATATTCATCAAATGTATTGATTCAATCAGCTGTCTCCGCCAGCTGAAGCTATAAAATGATTTATAAAAAGCAATCAAGATATAAGTAAATAAATACACATTAAGGCAAATTTAGGAATTTTATATTTTACTGTTTAAAAATTTTTAATATAAAAATTAACATTAAATTTAGTCCAAGCTAAGAATAATATTGCTATAAATATATAGAATATTAAGATTATTGAGAAAAGGAACTAAAATGGTGCAAGTATCAAGTTTTAATAATATATGATATATTTTAATAAGATATGATCTATTTTAAATCATGTAATTAAAATATTCAATGTATGCAGATAAAATCATTTCTAATTTTAAATTAGTAGCCTCTGGAATGTAATTACAACTTTCTAAATATTTAATTTATCAATCACAATATATTAAAAAGGGGAAACTACTATTCTTTACATCAATAGAAAATTCATATATTAAAGAATATATTTTGTTTATTAAATACAGTTAAATTCTGATTTTTTTTTTATCTTTTCGCTCTATAAATTTTATTACTGTAGTTAAAACAGGAAGCAGAATAATTTTCCGGAAAAGAGTGACTTCTAAAAATAACTGTCACTGTTTCCTGATTTAAACTAGTTATTGCTTTAAATACAGATATCTTTATACACATAATATATGAATAACGTGTTAAATATTGCAACTCATCTTGATGTATAAATTATTCAGCATTATATTATATGTAAATATGACTTATATAAAATACATTTATATATAATTGTGTGTTACCTAGGTTTGGATAACATCTATGTATGTTGTTGCTTGTTATTTATATTGATTGTGTCACTGATTGTTAAGTTGAATCTTGATAGTAATTTAATCATAATAAAGACTCAATAAATGATGTTAGAGATATTATTATGATGAAAGTACATTATAAAACTACACGTAAAGACGTTTAGTTAATTATTTTTTAATTCCATATGATACATGTAAAAATCATATAACCATGGAACTTTTTTCTAAATACATTATTGATTATATGTATGTAAATACAGGTGAGAAGATATATGATAAAAAAGTAAAACATAGTAATAACGATTTGCTTTGTAATGCACAGTAATATAATAATTGCATCAAGATATAAAGATCATAGATGGAAGTTTATCCTGTTATCTCCAATGGTCAACTGTCACATGTTCTATAAAATTACTAAACAATCAATTAATATTTATCACTTTGGAATGTGTTATTTGCTTCTCCTCATAATTTTCCATTAAGGAGATCATAATTATCAAATAGAGAGCATAAATCCACTTTCACAGTGACTTCTTTACTAGAAATGTGTTGGATTAATAAGATCCTATTACCCTCACCAAAAATAATGAAATTAAAGGATGTTTTTAATAAAATTGTTTTCTAACCATCATTTTAGAAATTTTATTATCAAAGTCAATTACAATATTTTCCATACTAATAGTGGAATTAAAAAAAAAAAAGAAATTCATATTGGTATTAATAAGTATATATGATACCATTTCTAATCTTCTTATACACTTAACAATACTATTTTTATACCCAAACTTTACTCTTACAGTTTTGACTGTCCTGCAGTCATCATCAGAGCTACAATATCCAAATATATAGTCATACAATTAATACATTACATTTATATATGTAATCAATAACATACATCTTAGCCTGACCATTATAAATAATCATTTTCCATTTTATTATTCTAATCTTAACTAATTTTCTTATTTATAATATTTTATTATTAAATTATTCTAAATCAATTTTATTATAATTTTAAAACTTTAATTTTTAAACTCCATTATTTAATCTATCATTTTATTATCTTTTTAACTATATTTTCTTAATTACTTCTAAACTTTCTTTGTTTTTATTATATATTTAAATATTAACTTTTTAACTGTAAGAGTTAAAGTTTTGCATGTAAAAAATAGTATTGTTAAGTGTATAAGAAGGTTGGAAATGGTATCATATGTAAATATAGAAATCAATATGTAAAGAAAGAAACAAGAAGAATAAAATTGTATTAATAAGTATGTTTTACAAGTGATGGTTTTTTTCTACATTACTGTCAAAATTATTGCTGACGTTAAAATTTCTGATGTCACTGAAATTATTTGGTTGTGGGTTTTTAAGTTTATTTTTTTAGACATTTGCTGCTAAAAAAATATTAAAATTAGAGAGAAAGACATATCTATATTTAGGAATATTGCTTTTTAAAATGTTTATTACAGTTTTCAGATTTTTTTGTTTCTTACTTCATTTTCTGATTAATTTTATTTTATTTATGCAGAAGTTTATTTCAACACAAAGATTTTTAGTGCCATAAAACATCTTAATTGTTAGACAAATAAAAATCAGTATTGTGTTATAATAAAATTTTATCATATGATATTATAACAAAAGCAATCAAGCTTTCTAATAGTGTTCTGGTGTCTGTAAGTGACTACTGTTTATATAATACAATAAGTTTTCAGTTTTTTAATATGTTACAAAGAATATTTGAACACACTATTTAGTACATTTTTAGCTTTGAAATTGATCATAAAATTATTTTGATTTTTGAATCAATGTAGCTGCAGTGGTATTTTGAAGGATAGTTGCATAAGATAAACTTTTAGTCATACTATAAAACTATCAATGTGATGACTGTATATACAAAGTGTGATTGTCATTTGTAATTTATGGCTTTTTTTTAAAACAAAAAATATGTACTTGTCAAGTGTTGTTAGCCGAGAGGTCATCGCAGCCGCCTTGCAAGCAAGTAGTTGGTTGCAGACGGTTGTGGGTTCGCCTCCCGGCCGATGCTATGACATATGAAAAAAAATATGTACTTTTAAATTATAGCTTAATCAGGTTCTAAAACTAATAGATAGATAGTCAATTATCAATTTCTTCTCATCACTAAATATAATATTGCTCCCTTGCATCATCTTGATTTTCAGAAATATATAATTATTGTGAATTGTCTTAAAGGTCATAAAACTGTTTTTTATGTTTTGCATCATTAATATAATGTAAGAGTGTTTTGCTACCATTTATCAAATTCTTTTTTTCAAAATATTGTGGCTTTGCAGTTACTGATTACACATATAGGCTGATATATCATTGGATTAATTGCATATTTATGTGTATCTTTCATTCTCAGTCTGTATGCATATGATATATATATATATATGATTTTGAAAATAATTATCAAGCATAATCCAACTTGTTTTTGTATTTTTAGTTACATGAGTTGTGTTTGCAATGTGTGGACAAATTAATAGTATATATGTTTAATATCATCTTTCCTTTAATATTTTAACTATCAATAAAAAAATAAATAATAATTCTCAAATACTTTCAAATCTACTCTTATCTTTAAATCTGTCAACTTGATCAGTTATATTCTTTATTACATGTAATAATTTGCATTTCAACGGGTAATAATTACTTCACAATAATAAATTTTGAACATTATCTTAAGGACTAGGTTTAAACCAAACTGACATCATTAAATGTTTTCCATAAATTAATTCGATTTTTATTGCTAGTAAAAAAATTGAATTAATAAAACTGGTTCATTGATTAATAGAAAGATTTAAATAAATATATAAATGTGTGCAAACATGTGTAACATATGTACAAATGCATTAACATTTAATCATCAAAATGATGCCTGGTGAAAAATATTTTGGATGCTGTGTATTTAAGCACTATGATTTTCCGATAATAAAAAATTTGAAGAACCTAATTCATTTTAAGAATAAATAAATGTCACTAATGTTAAACAAAATTTAATTATTTTAATAGAGAGTAACTTTCTCTCCAACACTCTGCCATAAAAAATCAGTGGAGAAAGAAAACATTATTTATCATGATTTTAAATTGCTATGTAGAGAACGTTTAAGTGACTTTTTAAAAAAATTCTATATTTAATAATATTAAATATCCATCAAATGGATAAGTGAAGATGGATTAGCTATTTAAAAGAAACACTTATGCCTTCTCTATTTCAGATTCAAATTTGAGTTATAGACATGATAGATGTGCATGCCCATGCTACAACGTATTTTACAATTGAACTGTTTAGTGTGTGGAGATGTTGAATTAGCTTAAGACTTACATTTGTATTATATATGAGTTAAACTAAATTCATCTACTAATATCTAATTATTCATACACAAAGAAATAAATTGTTAAGCATAATATATCCTAATGAATTGTTAATCAGTTTTATTTTAATTTATAAATTTCTTTTTTTTTTACATCATTGTGGTTGTAATTTATAAAATAGCTTCATATTGAGTTTAGATGGGGGAAAAATCAAAGTGTAACTTACACAGTCTTCAGTCTTCCAGAATATACTTCCTCTAATGATTAACATTTTTTGAATTACCCTATATGTAAATGCATATATGTGTAATTGTGAGCAGATGCAAATAAAAAAATGGATTTAGTGTATTTAGAGAAAAAATAATTCAAATAATTTAATATACATATTTTTATTCGATTAAGCTGTTTTAATTAATATATTTATTTTTCAGTTTTATATCAACAATATTGTGATTCTGTGGTAATAATTCATCCATTGCAGCCATCTATAAACATAACTCTTGCCGATAGCAACTTTTCACAATGTAATATAACTCTAAAGACTGTTCCTACAGTTCAAAATGTAGTTTTAGTTTTTAAAAAAATGTTAATGTGTGGCCATGCTTCATTTCAAACTAACATCTCTCCTCTGTGGTCTCAAATTGCCTTTGAAGATGTTTGGGAAGTGAGTAAAGTTTTTGAAGGCATAGCACCAATTACTTTCTCTTATAGAAATGGAAATAATTGTAGTAAAGTAGAAATTATTGCAACAATTTATAGCCAAGGTAAGATTATTATAATAATATTATTATATTTATAACATTAACCAATGAAAATAAAAATTATATATACCTAAATACACATTGTGTACAAATGTTAAACTTTTTGCATTCACAATTTTGATATCTATCATTTCGGACAAGTTCTCAAATAATTATAACTAAAAGTTTGTTAAATTAGAGATCACCCATAGTCCACAAATAAAATGTAAAATATAGTTAAACAATAATATATCTGTGTGTTTGTTTGTTTTTTTAATGTAAGCACATGGAATAACTCAAGTTTATATCTTTTTTTTCCAAATATAATATCTTTTAGATATACTTAAAACTTCCCTTCACTATAAATAGTCAAAATAAGAGTCATAGATCACATGATCCTATGCTTGTAAGTTATAAACAATGAGGATTGCCAATTCCTCAACAAGCTTTGTGATAAATGCTTAGACAGAGAAAGCATTTAAAATATCTCTGTCAGGAACCCCTTTCCAACCCCTAACTATGGTTTTATGCTTTGAAACCTCTCTGAGGAGTGCCAAAGCATGAAACCATGGTCACGGGTTTGGATGGGGGGGGGTTCCTGACAGAGATATTTTAAATGCTTTTTCTGGCTAAGCATTTATCACAAAGCTTGTTGAGAAATTGGCAATCCCCATTCACTATATTTGCTTTTTTAGATATCCATAATGTATCATTGAGTAGAAGTTTTAAGTATATCTAATGTCTTTATAAACATTTCCAGTGATTAATATTATGTAACACATCAAGATTTCTTTCCAAAGAACTTCAGATAAGTCTCTATAAAAGAAATTGTGATAAAGAGAGAAAATAATAGGCTCTTTTCTCTAAAAAGTTTTGTCTTGTAATTTGGATTGAGAATATTTCATTTACTTAATAAACCGGTAATATGAATATAATATCGACATATATATGGCAGTGGTTTAATGTAACTAGCAATTATACAAAAGATAAAAGCATAAAGTTGTTTAACTGATCTTTGAGAAAAGCAGAGAAGTTGAAGTAGAAATAAAATCACTCATTAATTACGGAAAATAAAGTAATTGATTATGCTGTATGCATATCAAAAGTTATTGCAGATTTTATCTTAGCAATTCACAAAAAGTGCTTTTGTTTTATTCTGTTAATTAATTGTTGTTTTTTTTAAATTATATTTTGAAAAGTTTTTTATTTACTTCATTGAAATTAGGAATTAATTTATAAAATGGCTTGATTTTAAAATTTGTACCAAATGATTATTTAGAAATAAAAATTTTCAAAATATATTATCTCTTTTCTTTACAATTGTCAAAAACACTCTCAGAAAGAATAAACCTAATTTAAAACAACATATTGTACCAGTAAAAAATATATGCCTATCCAACAAGACTTAGAATCTAAGCAAAAGTACCCTGAATCCATTCATGCCCAAGATACTCAGGTCTAGAGCACTCATGGATTCTAATCTATTTGCCCATTCTCCAAATCTATGACACTACAGGCAATACCTATGGTGACACAAGGCAAATTCTTTATGTCCAGACCCAGTAAACAGCGTGAGATCTGGTTTGATGATGATAATCGATGAGACATTGAATAAATTTAACAGATAATTTAAAAGACATATATAAATAAGCTTATGTTATTTAATAAAGATTCGAACACACTTCATTAAATTTATATATAAATATTTATTATAGCAAATGTGATTAACTGCGATTACATATTTATCAACTTCATGCATATAAGTCTTTCATTTATTTACAAATATTTGAGGAAAATACATTAATTTATTTATAGAGTAACTTACATAGGTATCATGTAGTATTACAATATTAAATTTTGTTCAGAAATCATATTCTATTTATTTTTACACAAGCGGTTTATCTGGATGGTCGATGGATGTTATACAAACTGAAGAATCTTACATATATTTAATAACACGAGCTTTTGCTATTTCATTAACACTTTAATAGCCTGAAATGCGACATCATGATTGTCACCTTTAGATTGCTCTAACTCAGCCAATTTTTTAGTTACATTGATGAAAAAATATCCGTATTAAAGCTTAGAGCAAGGCCTATAAGATGCTGCGCTCTTTTGAATTATTTTACAAGTAAAAAATCAATACTAGGAGGGTTTTAAGTTGAACAAAAGAAGAAGGCCAGTTTTGATTGGTTGGATAATCTATTCCCAATTCTTATTGGCTGATGATTCCGTTAAATATTTTTTCACCGCTAAAATGAAAATATATGTTTTGGAATGTTTTTTTTTATTATGTTTCGTACATATTATAAATAATTTTCATAAAATCTAATATTTCTAATAAAAATATAGTTATTTTACAAAAGTAGTAAGGTTTTATTAAAAAATTGTATACTTTACACGATTGTAAATTGAAAAAGAAACCAGCCATAGCAGCAATTTTTGACATCTTGTCAAGAGGTTAGATTGCTCCAAGCTGTTTATTTGATTTTCAAACAAAGATTAATGATTTAGAATATTTTTCTGGCATTATAATGTATTTTTGGTGTATTTTTTTAATAATATGCTGAAAGTATAATTATTTTGAGAAAGATGTTAAGATTTTTCCTAATAAATTCTTAAAAAATTCATAACGTGAAATCTGGGAGGGATCTAAATGACATTTATAATGCTTCCAATTCACTCGTAATGTTTTCTTTGATTTTTCCACTTTTGAATATTTCTATAAAATACAAATAAAAATATATTTTTGAAATAACTTTCGTTTACTTTCTTAACATTACAAATAATTAATATACTTTTTGAAAACGAAACTAAAATTAATATACATTAAAAGATGAAAATATTTGTATCAAAAAGTTTGTCACTTGACCAATTAAAAGTTTCAGAGTTTTACTTCGCTGGACCAATAACAAACGTGATCCATGAAAGTGTTTTAATTCTGACATTTTGCCCTTAGCATTACAACATACAAATTTATAAAGGATTATTGGTTTTACTTCTAACATGAAGAGAATACCTTGGTATTTATACATATGCTAAGACAAATATTTTATTGCATTCATTTTAAACATTTTAAAGATTTCAAATAATTAGTGAAACTTTAGATCTGATAATGATTGATTTGAAAGATATTTAATTATAAAATCAGTGATTTGTTTTAAATTGAGAAGTAACATTAGAATATGACATGAAAAACTAATAATGTAGTGGAAATGATTATTTAATGTGATTATTGAAAATCTTTGGATGTAAATTCAGTAAATTTTTAAAAAAATAATAGTGAAACCTGATACCACTAGCAAATCAAAATTTCAATATTAACAAAAAAAAATTACATTCTTTTATTTTACTTAGAAATTATGATTATTTGATTGGCTCAAATCTTGCAACTGATTTTTAATATACTTTTTTTCTTTAATTATTAATTTAAAAAAAATTTAATATACTTCTATTGATTTTTTTTGAAATTTTATAAATTTGTTAAATGAAATACACATGGGTCTCGTTTTATGCGGATTATTTTAATGCGATTTTGAAGTTATGCATTCATATTTCTTCTTAATATCTTTCATATTTCACTATATTTATTGGATATCAAGAAATTTAAATTATTAATAACTTATTTTGAGTTGAAATACTTTTTTTCTTCAAAAATATAACGTTATATTAATAGCAGCTAATGAGAATATGGCCTGAAGCTGTATTTCGAACTTAGATTCTATGTAAATAACCTATTTATACTAATGAGTAAATAATAATAAAAGATTTATACTTACATATAAAAATATTGCAATAAATATTCAAAAAATTTAAACTTTTAAAACGTATTATGTTATATATAACAGAAATAAATAATATTTTAGATTTTTAAAATAAAAAACGAAGATTTTATAAACTGAAAATAATCTTTCTAATGATAATGTTTTGATTGCGATATCATTTTTTAAATTTAGAAACAGAAAACCATTTACACAGTACAAGACTGAAAATGGCGCTAGTTGTACATCACATCACAAATAAAAATAAAGTGGCTTAACAGGTTTCTCTGTGTATAATTGCTGAGAGATTCTTGACTTCGTTTAAGGAGAAGCCACAATACATTACATCACATCACATCAAATATGATTTCTTACCAGTTTACAAATGAACGCTATGAGACCCAGGTGTATACTAATTTAATGTTTCAGGGTTGCCCAGCCATTTGTCTAATTTAACAGTGTTCACACACAAAACTTCAAACTGCATTGATATTGGTTTAGTATGTTTTCAGCAATATAATATTTTTTGAAATATACTCTTTCATTTAATTTCATGTCTTAGTCACTAAAATATATATTACAGTAAATTATATTGGAAAGAAAAATACATGATAAATCATAATGTTTCTTGATTGTTAAACTAAAACTTGCTTTTTAAAAATAAATGCTACCTTCATAAACCCAAAAATATTGTTTACAATTTTTAATGCATGCATTTCATTTCAAATACTGGAAAATATGATAGTGTTGTTTTGATTGTTAGTTTTTAACTTTAAATGCAACAAGTATGTTACAAAATATCTGAATTCAAAAGCTAAAAAATAATATATATATAAAATATTTTATAAAAAAGTAATTTCATTTAAATGATCAGTATTTCCCCAAAAGCCAAATTATATATTTTTATTCAACCTTCATTTTGGTTATTATATGTAACTTAAAATAAAAGCAAGGGGAATCTATGTATTAATTGATTTAATCAGCAATTTTATTTCAATCATAGTTTTAAAAATAATGATTGAATTAATTAATTTATGGATATCCTGTGCTTTTATTTTAAATTATTTAATATTTGCAAAGTTCAAATATCCTTTTTTATAATATACTTTACTTGTAAACATAAATTTTTACCATATCAAGTCCAATATATTATATTTTGATATAGAATAATGGTTTAATACTAATATCAAATGATGAAACTTTACAATCTTTCACCAAAGAGAATAATTAAATCTTTTTTGTGCAGAAGTGTTAAACACAATATGGATTATTTTTGCCTAGCTTACATGAAATATAATTTTATTAATCCTATTTATTTAATTGAATAACTAAATAAATAACAAAATAACTTTAAGCCCATGAATCACTTAAAAGTATTTTCTATTGAGCAATTACATAAAAGTAGTTTTAGATTATAGAAATAATTAAAAATGCAAAAGACATCTAGTCAGTGACTCATCATTTTATATAATTTTTGCTAACCATTGTTAGTCTTATCAAGTACATATTATCAATTGTTTATAGGAAATAATATTTGACATTTGTGTATTTATATTATAAAGATAATAATTGTGTAACTATGAATTTTATGGTAAAAATAGTCTAGAGAAACAAAATACTATTTAATTATTTAAATCACTAAATTGAAATAATAAATTTTAGATAAAAGTGAAAAACTTGGTCAATGATTTGCACCCTATTTCTCCCATGTTCCCTACCAGTCTTTAAAATATTGATAACATATAACAACCATACCCAATTATAAATCCAATATGATGTTATATATATATTAACTAAAACATATTCAAACATCAAAAATAAAGCATAAAATTGTCATTAAAATATATTATAATTTTGCTGGAATGACAAATAGGCAAAGGATTTGCATTCATTTTTATTAGTTTTTAATTAATTATTTCATATTTTGGAAAAGGTTCTCAGCAAATTTTTCTAAAAGATGACAATATTCTAACTACAATACTACAGCTTATGATCTTATAGACAATTTACAATCATGGCAAAATTTGTCTGTTGCACACATGATTATATCTTTGTTAAATAATGAGCTAATAGAGATGCTTAAATATGCTTATAATAAAACAATCAAATGATTTTATTGTTTGGAAATTCATAAAACATTCAAGCACTGGAAATGAGAGAGACAGTCATGATCCATGTACCTTAAATTTCAGTGTCCGCCACTACAGGGCAATGTTCTCATAACATTATGAGATAGACATGTCCAACCAATGGCCTAAGGGGCACATGTGGCCAATGAAAAGTCATAAACTTATTTAAAACATTACGAGATATTTTTGTCATTATGTGACACAACATATTTAAAATAAATACAATATCAAACTGCCATTAGTTTTATCTTTCTTTTACTTTTACAAACAAAAGTATAACTGAAACACAGGCTTATTATATACCTGTGTCTATATATGTAATATATAGGGTATATGAGCAGAGACTTTCACACCACCCACCACTCTCCACTGGCCTTTGAGTGTTCCATCATCAGATTTTCAGTTGGATGGACAGTTGAAGAGTTGGAGTGTGGAGTAGATTGAAGCCTGTCCATTAAAGTATGAATATTGGCTATCTTAATATATATCTGAGCACTTATAGCATATATGTGTAGAGATGGTAATCTGGACCAACTGATGATTGCTGGTTTAGCATGAAGTACGGATATTGGTGATTATTTATCTTTTCAACATATATGTATTCAAGTGTATCAGTGTTATGAGATAGAGTGGAGAGTGGGGGTGGTGTGAAAGTCTGTGCTCATATACCCTATATATTAAACAAAAGTATAAAAATTATTTCTTATATATGTACATTTTCTGTAATAGTGATCACCAAACTGGAGCCTCCTCAATGATTTTAAAGGACATTTTGAATGGATTCCTGTATAATTAGTATGATTATTTAAAGATGTTTTTGCTTATATGTGGATATCATAGAAATGTTAAATAAATCTTTTTTTTTGCTCATCAGCTTTCAATAATGCTTGAATATTTAATGCATGGTCCAAGACAACTCTCCCTTTTTCTAATATGGCTCAGAGATGTCAAAAGTTTGGTTACTTCTGATTTATATAATTGGTTATATTATGTGCATGATTATTTTATTTCATGAGGCTTATATAAAAAGAAATTAATTAACATTTTACATTATTTGAATATATTTGTGCACATGATTATTAATTATGTAAAAATAATACATTAATAATTATAATTTCATAAGTAAAATAACATATTATTTATATATATAAATTAATGATAAAATTCATCAGCAAATAAAATTGATTATAATTTTTACTTACTGAAAATAATTTTGCATGAGTTTGTTAATTATGAAAAGTATCACATTTAATAATGATATAAGTTTCACATTTCACACATTGAAATAACACAAATGAAATCTGCTTAATATATGTAAAGCACAAACCTATTCTTATTTGTGGTTAATAATATTGGGACTTGACATAACTGATGAAATTGGTTTTTTTTAAAACTGAATCTGAGAGCTTTCTACTCTCACAGTTCCCAACTCAGAATTTGACTAATACATAACATTTTACATCTTAATATAAGTGTGTATTGTATATTAGATATTGTATTCAGCTAATATAACTACCATTGAATGCAAATTTGTGTAAAATATAGAAGTTTTAATATTTCTGAGCATTTTTAGACAAATTTAAAATTTTCATCATGCAAATAAATCAAAATCATTCTAGAGAAATATCAATCATTAACCAGTAAATGGTTGTCTAATTATTTTTAACTATAGCTAAAACAAAGGAAGGGACTACACAAATGCCTACCTTAAAGACTACTGATTTTTTTTGAAGATATGTTTTGCTCTGTATTGAAAAATTTAAGACCAAACCATTTTATATATTAAAAATAAGGGTTATTATTTTATGAAAATATAAATTTGAAATGCAAGATCAAATTATATTAAAGGAATGTTAAACAATCAGCTTGAAAAATCTAATGTTGTTTACTTGGAATATTCTCAATCAAATTTTAGTTATAATTTATATATTTAACCACATATATATATATATGAATGTGAATCATGTGTTAATGCATAACTAGATATATAGTAAGAATGATCAGGAAGATAGATAGATAGATAGATAGATAGATAGATAGATAGATAGATAGATAGATAGATAGATAGATAGATAGATAGATAGATAGATAGATAGATAGATAGATAGATAGATAGATAGATAGATAGATGGATGGATGGATGGATGGATGGATGGATGGATGGACAGATAGATGGATGGATGGATGGAAGGATAGATGGATGGATGGATGGATGGATAGATAGATAGATAGATAGATAGATAGATAGATAGATAGATAGATAGATAGATAGATAGATAGATAGATAGATAGATAGATAGATAGATAGATAGATAGATAGATAGATAGATAGATAGATAGATAGATAGATAGATAGATAGATAGATAGATAGATAGATAGATAGATAGATAGATAAGGGTATAGTGTAAAACAAATAGATTACATAATTCTTTGGAAAATTATTCATCAATAAAATTTAGGTATTTTTCCCATAAAGAATGAAAGTAATAATTTAGTTTTATTTCAAAGTTAGGCAATTGTTTCTTAAACTTAATCCATACTTTGTAAAAATTGAATGACTATTACAAAATAATACATTTATTCAAATTAGCCCAAAAATATGAAAGATGGGAGGAGCATTTTTATCTTTTGTTATTATTATAAAATAAATGTTATTACACATTTTTATATAAATATATACAAAACTGTTTTTATTAATTGCATTTAATTTTGACTTTTACAGTAAAGCTAAGTTAATTAAATTAATTTTGGTTGTCTTCTATTCCCTGGTGTCAGCCACATGACAGTGCTATTTTGAGGTCAATTCCTAGAAATATACCATTACAGCAACCTACAAACAACCTAAGAGGCTTTTTTCTATGATAAAACACAGAAAGAATCCCCGCTGGGCCTGGTTTTTTCTATTTTAAAAGCATAGACAAATGCCTTTATTGGCTGCCATAGTTGGTTGTGTTATTAACTTTATCGTAATGCTAGAATGTCTATTTTCTTTATACTTCGGTGTGGAAGTGTGTGGATTTTAGTCTGTCATAATTATTTACACAAGGTATTTTTTTCAAGTGCTCTAACCTACTCTTACATTGTAACTTTATTAACAATGTCCTGAAGGTTCCATTACGAATGGGTAACCCTCAAAAATTGCTTTTAAAGGTGTGGCACTGCAGTATTTCAATGATCACATGAAAAGTAACATTTTCACGATAATTTGTCCATGACAAGTTACTTTATATATATATATACACAAACAAAAACAACCCAGTGTCTGATTATTAGTAATTATTTGTCCAAAAAAAAAAAAAAATCAGTCGGGTATTATTTTTTTTACATTTACTATTTAAATAAGATTAGTTTTTATATCTACACACTAACAAAAACAACCCAGTTTCTGATTAATTACTGTCCAAAAAAAAGCAAATTAGTCGGGGTTTGATTTTTAAATTTAGTATTTGAATTATGGTAGTTTTTATATATACACAATTTTTCCAAAAAAAAAACCCCACTTTCTGATTAATTACTGTCCAAAAGAAATGCAAATTAGTTGCGATCATTTTTAAATTTAGTATTTAAATAACAGTACCTTTTTATATAGTTACACTAACAAAAAGAACCACTTTCTGATTGATTACTGTCCAAAAAAAAAAAAGAAAGCAAATTAGTCGGGTATTATTTTTCAATTGAGTCTTTCAATGATGGTTCTTTTTAGATATACACTCTAACAAAAATAACCCACTTTCTGATTAATTACTGTCCCAAAAAAAGGCAAATTAGTTGGCTATCATTTTAAAATTGTAGTGTGAATTTTTTCAATGTTGTGAGTAAATTGAATAATGTAGAATTGCATATTCTTTTCAATTGAAAAAAAGACCGTAACTTTATATATATATATACACAAAGACAATAAAACTCTCTTTCTGATTAATTACTGTCAATACCCAAAAAAAGTTATTCGCAGGTATCATTTTTAAATTTAGTATTGAAATAATATTACGGCTTTTGATATCTACACACTAACAAAAATAATCCACTTTCTGATTCATTACTGTCCAAAAAAAATGCAACATAGTTGGGTATCATTTTGAAATGTAGTATTTAAAGAATGGTACTTTTTATGTATATACACTAACAAAAAGAACCCACTTTCTGATTAATTACTGTCCAAAAAAAAAAAAAATTAGTCGGGTATCATTTGTAAATTTAGCGTGAATGTAGCAATTTTGTGTAAATTGAAAAAAAAAAAATGTATAATTGCGTCTTATTTTCGATTAAAAAATCCCATAACTTTTGTCAGATACACACAAACAAAAACAACCCATTTTATGATTGATTACTGTCCAAAAAACATCAATTATTCAGGTATCATTTTTAAATTTAATGTGAATTTCTAATTTTTTTTAAAATAGTAATATTATTTATTATTAGTTCCTCTAATTTCCTATTACAAAAACTAAAAAAGCCCATATTTATATAGGATCACAGGCTCTGCCTGGCCCGAATTCATAATATGTATGTGTTTTTGATTAGCATCAATGCCATCAAACGGCTGGCATGAGGGAATAGAAATCAACCTTAATTTTTAAGTAATTAGATATTTTAAAATTGGGTGGATGGATTGCACATAATGAAGTTGAGAAGAACAATTCATACATAAAAACCAAAAAGCACTTGAATGAATTTTTGTAGTGAAATTATTCTTTATTTTACCACAAGATGTTGTCAGTTTATACAAATTAATTTCTCCTTTGTGTGAGAGTTATATAATGTTAAATATATCACTTTCAATACAAAAATGGAGATTCTGGTGTTGAATAATTCTAGTTTACCTGATAAATGAAGGTGATTTATGAAATAAAAGTATAAGAAGAGAGTATAATCTAATTGTCCACCCTGGTGGGTGATTACTATAGAGTGAAATTGAATCAAGAGTTGCACTGATAAATGAAAGAAAAGAACTTAAACAGTATTAATATTGATACATTATCAAACATTATCATTACAGTATTTTCAAATTTTGTATTGTGCTGTGAAATGTTGTGGATCATGAAAGTGGGCACTAATAAAACAAAATTAAAGTGATACATTAATTTACATAAATTATGATGCTGGTAAATGCTATTGTAATATCATAAACACTTATCAATACAAATAAGTAAGCCCTAATGAAATTAAGTCTGAACTCTTATTGAAGATAGAAGAGTTTTTTTCTTCATCATATTATGAGATCATGTAATCTATTAATCACTATTATATACATCTACTATTATTTCCATCATTACTATTCTTGAAAAATATTATTTTATTAGTTATAACTGAGATAAACTATGAATAACTGATTCAGTAGATAATTTCTTAATGATAGGTAAAACATTTTTCTCAGTTCTCCTATACTAAAATGTAAAAAAAAAAGCTCAGAATGGATAGTTGATGTAGATGTTTTAATACATATAAAACCTATATTCACTAAATTCATGTTATTTTAAGCTGAGCCCACTTAAAAATATGATTAATCATTTGTTTTGTTTTTTTAAAAAAAAAACTAACATTAATTGCAAACCTTATTCTATTATTAAGAAAATCTAATATCAATAAATCAACATAATAGAACTGATAAACATCACATAAGTAATTTATCTAATGGTAAGTTACATATTTTTTTCTTGAAGAACTATAATATTAAAAGTAATTGTTGAAATATTATCTCCAAAATCTTTGTTTTTAAAAATCGGCCTTTTGTACTGTCTAATATTTTTGGTGTAATAATAAAATGATAAGTACAGCTAAATAAATTTATAAATTTGTAATCACTTTTATTTATATGTATTAGTAATTTATGTATAACTATAATGTTTAGCTCCTTGTTCAAGTAAAACATTTCGTTGTGACAATAATTATTGTATATCTCAAGATTTAAGATGTGATGGCCATAATAATTGTGGAGACAGAAGTGACGAACTTAAATGCAGACCTGGTAAAAAAATTAAAATAAGTAAGTTTAATGAGATATTAAATGTCTTCCTTTTTTATTTAATTGAATATATAAAATGCCTTTAATTATAAAACATTACTATTTAAAATATATATATAAAAGAAATATCTCATTTCAAATGATTTACTGCAATTAAATTTCACTAATTTTTTTCAAGATGTGAAAAACGAAAAAGTAAAAACCCAAAATATTAAAATAAAATGAAAATAATTATTCTTTTAAATCTGGAATTTAAACTTCCTGAGTGTTAAATAGCAATTTATGTAAAACTGTTTCTGTTTCAAGTTTCAATTTTACTTTAAATAAAAACTTGATATCGATTGAGATGAAAATTTGGAGTTAAATAAAAAAAACATTCTTGGAAATCTATTTATATATATAAAATAGAATTTTCCAAGAAAAAGTTTTTTTATTTTAAGGAACTGAATTTATTATTACTTTAAATAGATAACAAAATTTGTCATTAAATTAGTATTTTATTACTTTTATTTAGATCATAAAGTATATCTTGTAACAATTTTAGATCAATCAGATAAGTTCTGATGCAATCACTATTAAAAAAAGTTGAAATTTTAAGAAATTTTGACCACAAATATGAGTTATTTTATAGATATTGGGTTTATAATTATTTTATATTTTTTCAACTAATAAAAGAATAGTGGCTAAAAAAATTTAATTGCTAAATATAAGGTACTAAACTTTGCCGTTAATATTATGCAGTAATTTTTTTTTAGAATATATTTCAAAAATATATAAATGCATTCTTACTGTCAAGAATATATGTACTCAAACGTCATTTGATTTCATTACTGAAGTAAAAATATTAATTAATATTACAAATTAGAATTACCATTACTGCTATATCTAATTATTAAATTGAATAGTGCTGGCTGTTGGTTGATTATTGATTTTACTTTTTTATTATCATCTTTACAAATCATATCTTGGACAAAAATTGTTTCTTTTTGTTTTCCTATTTTAGAATCTCCGGAGTGTTTTGTAAAATAAAAGGTGTACATTACCCTGAGTTTTCTCTTAAATCTTCAACTGCCTCTTACGAGGCATCTTGTCGACATCTGATGTCACTCTTACTCTGCTAGTTCTTATGCTAGAATATTTGTTTGATAGTTATTGATTAGGTTTTTAAAAGTTCTGTAAGATGGTGCCCTCTTCCGAATTATTTTACAAGTAAAAAATAAAAAAAACCGCATTTTAAACTAAACAAAGAAAGAATCTTGTTGGTGATTCGCTGTCAGCCAGCTCTCAGCCGAAAAATACATTCTGATTGGCTGGAAAGAACAAAGAAACTGCCTGATCAAAGAAAATAAAGAAAAACGCTGAGATTTTCATTTTGAATGCAATTTAAGTATTAAAAAAATATAATTTGAGAAATCAAACTAGTTTTTTAAAAAATATACCAAAAAAACAAAATTATTTTCGAAAAATATTGAAGATTTTAGTAAAAATATTTAAGATTTAGCAAAAAGAAATCTTTACTTTTCCATATCATAAAATTGAAAAAAAGTGTTTGCGTCACCACTTTTTTGTTTAGACATTCACTTTATATTTGCCGAAATTGAATATATTTTATAATAAATAAATAGCAATTTATTTTTGAAAGAACTTTCGTTCTCTTTCATAACCTGAAAAATTAGTAATATACTTTTTATAAACGTATCTGAGTTGAATTTAATATTATAGGCGAATATGTTTTAACAATAGGCTTTGCCTTCAGTTTGTGAGTTGGCCAATTATAAGATTTGATTTTTACCTCACACAATCAATAATATAATTAGCGGTTTAAGGGTTAATAGTGTATGCAAAAAAAATAAAACGATCAATATTTTCTAGATTAGTAAAAAGCTTGCTTGTTAATGAAATAAATAAAAACAAATTAATCATTAAAACATATATTAATTTATATATATATAAATGTAAATATGCATATCACTAAACCGAAATTTAAATAAATAAACTACTTCAAAAATATTAATAAATCATTATCACTTCCGCAGAAATATTGTTTTAAAGACCATAACATTTGTCTTCAGCTGGTTTTGAGTAATTTCTGCACTCTCACGTCATACTAGTATCTTATCAACTTCAGTTATTTTTAATTCTGTATTAAGCATGTCAGAATACAATATAGTAAGACTACAACATAATCTATTTACAAGTTAAAATAAGTTACGTTTATGATATGGGAATTTAGTAATTACTTATATCCAGCTGAAGTTGGGTGTTTTAGGGTTAAAATAAATGTTCTTAAAAGTAGACATGATATGAATGTTTTCAGATTGCATATAACCAAATGAAAACAACTGTTATGAGCTTAGAAACAATTGTCCTTAAGAAGGATTGGCAATATTTTTACTCTATATAATACTTTGAATATTTGATGTAACAGCCTGGATGTTTAGCATTATTTGGAGAAGTTTCCTGGCTTCTAACATTTATTAATATAAAGATTTGTTAGAAAAAAATTTGCTTCTTTCTTTTTTAATCAATTAGGATTTTAAACTTTTAATGTCATGTTTTATTTGACTTACCTATGATTTCTGTTACTAAATTTCAACACTGTCAGAAGGCTAAGGTTTAAAAATAGATGGATGCAATCTATTATTAATAATTTTCTAAGATAATGATGATGAGTGAATGAATTTATTCACAGACAGAAAGAGATTATTATACTTTCATTATTTATTGATGTATTTATTATACTGGGGATCTGGTGATACCTTTTTTCAAAACTCACTACAGGTGTTTTTCACTGTTGGAGGAACTGCATCATTCAGGCTTCACTTTGTATACTTCAGTTGATTAACACATGGTTGCCATTATTTCCATTGTTTATAAATTTACCATTATAGCTGTGTTTAAGTTAGTATTGAAAAAATATTACTCATTGAAGCCAAAAATAACCACAGAGTTAATGGAAAGGCAAAGGCAACTGATATAACAAGAATGTTCCCAGTTGTGGCAGGGTTGTTTTAACTCTTTTTATGCATTTTGACTTTCAGTTAAACATCTAAATTTTGCTCTCCTTCTACAGTATAAAATCTATTTTTTGTTGTACTTTGTTTTCTCTGTTAATTAACACTAATCAGCTATTTTTTCTTTATTTTAATTACATCAGGTAATTATCATTAATTAGATATTTTTCATTTTTTGTTCTAACTTAAATTACATCTGGTAATTTCTATTAATTGAATGTTTTTCAATTAACAATCAATTAAACTATTAAACAGATTTATGATATATATATATATTGTAAGGGGTGGAAAGATCCACCCTTTCTTTTAAAGTATCATTATAGGTTTTTTTTTAAAAAAAATCTCTTTGATTTGGTTTTTACGTAAGGATTTGTATATAAGTTGTTATTATTGTTAGTTGTTGTTATTCTTATTTGGTTCATTTTTGTTTATTTATTGTTGCTATATGCTTTATTTTGCAATGGTGAGATTTTGATAGCAATGATTATATATAAATTTATATATGTATGTGTATATAAATATTATATATAAATAATAGCATATAAAATTGTTACTATATATTTATCTTGTATTTTTATTTTTGGTAGTTGTTTATGATATAATGTTATTATCATTATTTTTTATACTTAAAAATATTAGAAATTGTTGTGTTGAAGGTTTTTTTAAGTTGGTGTGTAAAGGTTTAAAACAATGAAAAGAAATTATTATGACAACAGAAAAATAAAAAAAGATCGCCATTGAAAAAGCAAGCAAGCAAAACTTTTACATTAGTCTTTTAAATACAACTATTGGATTGAGATATAGCATTAAAATGGAGGGCTAAATCAAAGGATTACTATACAGAGTTTTTGAGCCTATCTTATTCACCGTTAAAATCTGGTGAAAATATATCAATTCTTACCAAGACAGCATTTGTAAGCAAACCTAAAAAAATAGCTATTTTTTAAAAAACTTTTAAGATTCTTTTAATATCCAAATCGATTTATTTCTACAGTTAAATATAAAGAGAATGCCAGGAATTAATTGCTTTAAAAAGAAAAATCTATAAATTCATGCATCACTAATGTGTGTATATATTTTAAAGTTATTTCCCATACTAAGAATGGAACCAAGACCAAAATATTTAAAGTAAACAAGAGACTGAAAACAATGGAAAAGTTTGTGGTTACGGGGTAACTGAAATTAATTAATTTATCTATTCATTTGTTGATTTTTTATTTATTTCTAGTTTTCTTTATTTTAAAACTTATTGGTTTTATTTTACAAAACATTTTATATAATATTTATTAAGGCTATAACCTTAAGATTATGCGCATGAAGAAATGACGGTAGGGACCTCTGCAAATCTTTAACACAATATTTATTTAAAAGACTTGTATTAAAGATTTGCAGAGGTCCCTACTGCCATTTTTTAAGTGCATAGTTTAAAGGTTATAGTCTTAATAAATATTACTTTAAGTGACGAGTATACACTTTATAAATATAAATATTAAAACATTTTAAGATAAATATTACATGTATATGGTAAATTTGAAATATAACAAATCGTTATAATTTAAATATATTAGCTTTTCATAAAATATTGAAATTAAATTTACAAAGATAGATATATAATGTTTGTAAATATTTTTTTTTAAAAAAATGTTTTGATTTAACAGAGGTAAATGTAAATGTTAAAGGCTATTCAATAATTAAATCTTCAGTCTTTAATAATTAATCTTATAAACATAAATAGCATAAACAAATCGGTAAATTCCAAGTTTTAAAAAAAATATTAATTGTTTATATTATACATCAGTGGCTAATGAAATTTGTTGTGATAAAACAAATATATTACAGGTATATATGTAAACACCAAATAATAAATGAGTGTACGGATTGAGTTAAAGAATAAATAAATCATTATTTCTTGCGTGGAATCATTTATATAAATATACAATATAATAAATTTAGGTCTCCAAAATTTTATCACTTTTTTAAATAAATTTTCTTAATCATTTGATTGTTATAATCTTATTAACAGATGTATTATAAGGGGATGGATCAGGTTATAATTATTTAACAATGGAATATAAGTTGACATTCTCACGTGTTATTTAGGAGTTATTTCGATATGTATTTTGCTTGTCTCTAAAAGTAGTATAATATAGTTTAAAAATATGTATATTTCATGGTAGATATTTAATAAAGCCCAAGTCAATGAAGTCATAAATGGAATATTGAATTTTGCAGGCTAAGATAGAAGCTTTATTTAAATAATAAATGTAGATATTTGGTGTTCATGATAAAGATAATATATAGACATAGCATGGTGGGAAAAAAAATCTTATTATGTTTTGTGGTTGCCTTTTAGATGACCCAGTCTTAAGAAAAACATCTGTGATTTTAAATTATTAGCTCAACAAGATATTATTAATTTACCAAATTAAGAGGCAAGCAGCAAACGTTAAGATCACAGAATTATGGGAAAGTTAGCATTTGAAAGCTTTAGTTGACACAGATTACTGGCATAATCGAAAGCGCTCCTAAGTGGATAAAATTTTTTAATTATTTAGTTACTGTATTTACAAATATTCAGTTATATAATTACATATATATATATATATGCTTTATTTTTATTTTTTATTACAGTTTTATGCATAAAACTAATGGATGATTCTTACACAAACATAAAATTCAAATTATATTTATTGCTCATAAATATTTATGTTTGACTTATGTTTAACAAAATTGAAGATATGAAAAACCAACTGATTTTATATTTATTCTTACACACACACACACACACATATATATATATATATATATATATATATATAAAAGATCAAACCACAATCTAAGAATAAAGCATATATTATTTATTTTATAAGAAATGACTTGGTGTTTTCATTTGAAATGTATTAATATTTTTATTTTCTCTTTTTAGTGCAGGAGATATTAATTAATATGGTAGATTCACAATCATGATGTTTTGGTTATTCATTCACTTAAGCCATCATTAATTGAAATATTAAATCATATATAATCTTGCTTGTAAATATGGGTTGGATCCAACAAAATTTCCTTTGCTTTCAATCTGTATTTAGTAAATAATGAAATCATTAGTTAAGTTAACCCTGAGAATTAACCACTTAACATGCCTTAGTCAATACTCTTTAGTATCCAGGTTTATTTTTTTATGGCTAGCCAAAGTAACAATATAAATAGTGATTAAGCGCATTCACTCATGTGTAATACATTTTCTGTAGTATAGATAATTTACTAACAATTACTTTATAAATAAATAGTTTGTTTAAATAAAGTTAAACATTATAACTTAGTTCATTGTATTTTATATTCATTGGTTGGATTCATTTATATTTTGTTATATTTATACTTTAATGAAAATTAATCAAAATATGAAATACATGATGGTAGAAGTAGATTGTCCATTTCAATTAGTTCACAATTATTGGAGTATTTTCATTTTTATTTATATGTATACTATGTTCTATTACATTTGGTATCCCAATTGGAGCTTTTTATTACATTTGTTGCTATCAATAATTAGGGCAATTGGATATTCCATTACATTTTGCAGCCCAATGATTGGGACAATTGCATCTTGTCAAATGTAGCTGTTCGATTACAAAGTTCAGACTTTCAAATTGATAGAAATGTATTTTATAAGTGCTGACTTTTGAGTTAGTATTTTAGATCTAATTTTTAAAGTCCCACTCCTCCACTGAGGTGAGAAATAAGCTTGAAACCAATTGGTCTGGAGGTAGGGACTTAATGATAGAGATTTTGAATTTTTTCTCTTTTGGCACTTATAAAAATAAAACTTGTTTAGAGCTATTGATAAGCTTTATCTAGTGATCATTTAAATACAAGCTTAAAAGCAAGTTATTAAATTTATGACTTGTATTATATATATATATATATATTGTAACGAGCATAGACGTTCGTTACATTGTTTTTTTTTATATTTATTAAACATGAAAGTAAATTAAAAAGTTCGCATTTAAAAATTTTCTTTAAGAATTAAAAATTGAAATTAAATAACATCTTAAACTCGTATATATTAAATTGCACAGATAAAAAAAATTATTAAAATAAAACTGTATTAAAAATAGAAAAGGTATTTTAAAAACAAAAACTTAAAAAGATTTGGAGATAAAATTATATCTTTAAATTTATCTTTAAATATATCTTTGATTTGGAAAACAGATTAATTAATCAGAAATGGAAATGATAAATTTAATTAGTCAAATGTAAACCAGCCTTGGGCATTTAAATGTAAAAACATCGGTCAGATAGGAAAACAATAGAAACAAATAGCCAATGAAAGAAATCCATCGGAAAATCGGACCTCAGCGAAAGGATCATCACATCGATGACATAATGCCAAGTCAATCCTTCGAATACGTATAAAAGGAAAATTTGGAAATTATTAATGAGTGAATGATTATTATGATTAATTACGATGTGAGAGATATGTGTTAGTGCGGAAGTGAAGGAGAAGGGATTGAAAAAAGACGCACGATTCAATCCCTTCAGTTTTGCTAGGAAAGAAAGAGAAATGAACTATCGTTTTTCTACATTGAGGACCAGTTAAAACAAAAACCTCCGGATGGATAAATAAATCGGCCAACAGAATATCAATCTTAGGACGGCATGGGAATTCACGTTCATGGCAAGCAACGGATAAAGATGAACTGTTTAAACCGTAAGAACTTTATAAATAATGAACATTAAATTAAAATTTTCTATATTTAAATGATTGCAATATGATCCTATCTGACCAAACTAAATTCTTTATTAATAGTGTTATTTGATGTATTTTTTTTCTTATTTATGTAAAATCATTTCCATTTATTTATTTTTTATTCTTTAAGTTTTTATCATGATTTTTTTTTGTTTTTCGTTAAATTAATTATATAAATGTTAAACTTAAGTCGGGCGTGAATGGCTGTATAGATTTGTAAAGTTATATTAGAGGAGGGTAATCTTAGGTTATTTGTGTCGTTGTTCGATTGGGTCAATGGATTGGATATATGGATGTAGTTAGTAGATGTAGTCGGAGATTCGCTACTGGCAGAATCGCTTCATACGCCGCACTCTCCCGTTTTGCCTATGGAAGGAATTATAAGATGCAGAGCGCAGTTCCTTTCTATGGAGTTTTTTTTTTATTGTTCTTCTCATTGGATAGAAGTAATATTCCTATCTAATGAAAGTCAATATCTTCTCTTAATCTCTTTGGTGCTGCCGTATTCCGTATTACATTGAATACATCGATGTATCAGATGAATTGATGCCAGTTTGACTGCGAATTTTAGCCTAAGGTTAAATAGGGATAGAATATTTTATTTTCAAATGCAAATCTATGTGGTCTATTCATACTTGACCCTAAATAAAAATGCATTAAATTTAAGTTGTTTATAGACGCTTGCATGGATTGGTTATCGGTTAAGTATGTTTTGGGTTTCCATATTTGATCAAAATATATAGACATTCGATAAATAATGATACCTTATGGTGAGTATCTAAAATGTATTTATTCGGATGTCTTTTAAATTATTGGTGACAATGCAAGTATCTTATGGTGAATACTATTGGGTTACATATAAATTTCTCTCCGCAATTGTCAGTAATCAATAATTTTGTATTTTGATCGTTTATGTTTACTTTGAAATGTTTTTGACCGTGAAATCTATGTAACCAATCTATAGTCAACATTATAAACAAGCTTTCATAAATTTATCTGTGCGAACTTAATTAAAATGTAAAAGTAGAATATAATAGTAATTAAATGTAAATTAAAGTCAAAAATCAAAGTTAAAAATAATGTTAAATGTTAAAATGTAAACTAATACTAAAATAATTTTAAATCTTATATATATGTGCATAAATAAATGTTTGTATGCTAATTACTGGCAGTGGCTTATTTTATTTATTTTTTAATGTTGAAATCTAATTAGATAAGATATGATATTATTAAATCTCTGCTACTCCCTGAGCTAGTGACATGGGCTAACGACCGGAATCAAAATAAAAAAAAAAAATTTTTTTTTTGACTGACGTATCTGCCTACTTTATAAATTTTTCTAGGTTCAAATGCCTAGATGGCGCCCTGTAGTGCAGTTTACATTAAGTACTATTCCCCGGATCGTTACAATATATATATATTCTAAATACAAGAATTTGCTTTTCACTTTCAGAAACTCATGCTTAATTTATTTAATTTGAACATTATGCAGTCTTTACATATATACGTATCCATATTCTTCATCCCTTCTATAAAAAGATATAAATTATTCAATTCTAATAACCTCTTATGCTAATGTCCACAGAATAGAGAATACATGTGATTTCTTTATAATTATGTGTATTATTTTTATGATATGATGTGCCAATTTTATAAATATTTTTTTTTATTGTGATAAATCACGTTTATAAATAAAAATATTATTACTACTAATTTATTTTAGTTCCATTACATAATTAGTTTTAATTATATATACTTGTAACTAAGTGTCAATCATCAATTGAGAGAATCTTTTCTTTCCATTATTTTTATTTTGTTGCTTTTAGAAAATGTTTGGTCCATTTCTTTATTTGAGTTTAAAGTGGTTTAAAATATATGTCAACATTGTTCTTAATGATAACATCATAAACATTTTCATATTAGTTTTTTGTATGTAAACTCTATGTATTCACTTTAAAACCAACTTGATTAGACTTATCAATTGCCTTAAAGAAAGTTTGTATTCTCCAATTCTTTGCTGTTCCTTATAAATATGTTTTTTTTTTTCCATTAGATTACTCAAACCAATTTATTATACAAATTTAATTAAAATATAGCTAAGATTTTCTTATGATCACAAACACACTTTTATCTGATCGTGCTTTCTTTTAAAATATAAAAATATGTAACTTTTTTAAATTCTTCGTTTTTGTCTTTCTTTTCAATCTAAAAGATCATTGGTTGACGAATTATAAACATTTACTTTTCATTCAATAACTATTCTTAAATACCATGGATCTTATTTAATTTAAATTTTACACATATGTTATAAATATTTTAAGCATTTCTATAATCTTCTTCAATAACTTCTTGTATATCAGTTGATTTTAATGAAACCACAAATTTGAACAAAAATGGCCAATACAACCAGAGATTATAAAGATAGATTATACAACTTTACAAGGACCCCATAACAGAAATGAAAAGTAAGAATTAGGAAGATCACTGATATGTGGGGAAAAAAGTTACTGGAGGAAAAATTAACATCTATAACTTTCAACAACTGATCTTGACAAATGGAGACAAAAATGATGAATTTAAAAAATAAATTTATTCTTATAATTTATAGGAAAAACAGTCTTCTTGAAGTGTGTTCATGATTACATGAAAATATTAACTACTTTTTAATTTTATTTGTCAATAAAATGTTTTATTTTATTATATATTTTCATGCATGTTCTCAATGAACCCAAGGAAATAAAGGAGACAAAATTTACTTTGGGAATTTAATAAACCTAATCAAAATAATTTTATATAGAATTATTTTTATCAAATAATCATAAATATTCATAATTTAATATATCCAACACACAGTTCTTTTTTTCAAAATAGTTCATATATATCTAATAGACAAATAAAACAAACTAACTCCTTTTTTTTAAAACTTGATTTATTATGACTATAATCATGAAAAAGAAATCCGACGTTTCGACTATTTTTTATAGTCTTTCTCAAGGCACACTAAAATAAAATATATATACACAATAAATATCACATATTCCAAAAAAAAAAAAATTAAATTAATTAAAAATTACAAAATATATCCATAACCAAAATTTTCTTTTTTTTACCTTATCTCACTCCCCTTTCCTATTACAATCACAACTTAAACACAACTAATTCCTTTTTAAAATTCTATATATATCAAATAAAAACTTTTAATTAAAAACCTATTATTTTCTTTTATAATAGGTTTTTAATTAAAAGTTTTTATTTGATATATATAAAATTTTAAAAAGGAATTAGTTGTGTAATAGGTTTTTAATTAAAAGTTTTTATTTGATATATATAGAATTTTAAAAAGGAATTAGTTGTGTTTAAGTTGTGATTGTAATAGGAAAGGGGAGTGAGATAAGGTAAAAAAAAAAAATTTTGGTTATGGATATATTTTGTAATTTTTAATTAATTTAATTTTTTTTTTTTTTTTTGGAATATGTGATATTTATTGTGTATATATATTTTATTTTAGTGTGCCTTGAGAAAGACTATAAAAAATAGTCGAAACGTTGGATTTCTTTTTCATGATTATAGTCATAATAAATCAAGTTTTAAAAAGAAGGAGTTAGTTTGTTTTATTTGTATATAAACATTCATATATATATATATACAATTATTCATGAAAATATTTAGAACAATTTGGGTAGGGTATTCTGCACAGTTCTGAAAGTTTTCATGAATTTAATATGTCCTTTTCTCATGAAACTTTTCATTTGAATATATATATTAAAATAATAAATTTAATGGTTTACAAACTATTACAAACAATCCTTAAATCTGAAGAAGTACTTTCAGTTAATTTCTTAAACCTGCCTCAACTGCCATTAAATTTAAAAAAACAAAAGCGGAAGCAAACGTCATCAATTCAAATTCCACGATCGTATTTTAATGGTTTAATGGATCACTTTCGTTACTGGTCAAGTGAAGTAAAACTCTGAAACTTTTAATTGGTCAAGTGAGAAAATTTTTGATACAAATATTTTCATCTTTTAATATATATTAAATTTAGTTTCATTTTCAAAAAGTATATTAATTATTTGTAATGTTAGGAAAGTAAACGAAAGTTTTTTCAAAAATATATTTTTATTTGTATTTTATAGAAATATTCAAAAGCGGAAAAATCAAAGAAAACATTATGAGCAAATTAGAAGGATTGTAAATGTCATTTAAATCCCTCCCAGATTTCACGTTACGAATTTTTTGAATTTTTTAGGAAAAATCTTAACGTTTTTCTCAAAATAATTATATTTTCAGCATATTATTAAAAAAATACACCAAAAATACATTATAATATTTAAATGAATGCCAGAAAAAGATTTAAAACATTAATCTTTGTTTGAAAATCAAATAAAAAAGCTTGGAGCAATCTAACCTCTTGACAAGATGTCAAAAATTGCTGCTACGGCTGGTTTATTTTTCAATTTACAATCGTGTAAAGTAACAATTTTTTAATAAAACTTTACTACTTTTGTAAAATAACTATATTTTTATCAGATTTAATGAAAATTATTTATAATATGAATGAAACATAATAAAAAAACACTCCAAAATATATATTTTCATTTTAGCAGTGAAAAAATATTTAACAGAATCATCAGCCAATAAGAATTGATAATAGATTGGGAATAGATTATCCAACCAATCAAAACTGGACTTATTCTTTTGTTCAACTTAAAACCCTCCTAGTATTGACTTTTTTACTTGTAAAATAATTCAGAAGATGGCAGCAAGTTATAGGCCTTGCTCTAAGCTTTAATATGGGTATTTTTCATCAATGTAACTAAAAAATTGGCTGAGTTAGAGCAATCTAAAGGTGACAACTGCAATTTCATGGTTCAGGCTATTAAAGTGTTAATGTTAGCAGCTTTACAATTTATCAAATGCATTTTATTTCTGTTTATAAAAATTGCCTCTTTAATTTTTCTTTTACTATAGTTTTTCTCTTCATGAAGAATTTTCACATTTTCAAAATCAAATTTAAATTTATATTTACATGTTTTTTCATGATCAAAGCAAACTGAAGGAGATATTAAATCACCATTATTTTTATTTTTTACATGCTTGTATGAGAAAATGACATTTGATAATTTCTTTTGTTGCACCTCCCTTAAATACATAGAAAGATGTTAAAACAGATTACGAAAATAAGTTTTTGAATCAATTTCTCTACATATAGCTGCAATAAAAGATAACTGATCATGTACGACTAAAAATTATTGTCTCATGCTAAGGTTAAAGAGTACATTAATTAACAGTGGCAACAATTCATACTTTATTAATCTTCCAAGATTTATTAAAACAGTCTGAAAAAACTTAAAAGCTTGTTTAATTAGATAACACCTAGAAAGAAAAAAAAAATTATTACTTTAAAAATAATACTGGAAATTTATTTATTATTTTAGATATAGATTATAAATCATATAAACTATGAATTAAAGTAAAAAAATAATGGATTATAACTCTAAAATAAATTACAATAAATGTTAAAAAAAAATAATATTAATTACTAAAAAGAACAGAAAAACAATATTTAAAAAATAATTTTTTAAATATCTAAACAAAAAAATCCAAAGAACAACCAGAAATAATTACAACCACACTAAAACATGTTTCAAAAGTAGTGAAAGTAAAAATAAACTTGGAAAGCAAGATGAAATCAAAAGCGAGATCCACTCTTGCATGGATTTATTGCAAATGCTAATGAACAGATTAAAAAATGTGAGGATATCAATTGAAGATGGAAAAATACCCAGGTCTCTACAACAATATATTCAACAGAACACTTTGTATTAAGTTATTAACAAAAAGAAGGCTTTTATAATAAAAACATCAGATTGGCCTCAAAATTGTTTCCACCATTCTAAGATAACAGGCCATATGAGCTCACATGAAAAAAATTATAAACTTTGAAGTAAAATAGTAACTTTCTAACCAATTTATGCCATTAATACACAAATCTGTTCAATCAGTCTATATATTGGAATAAGTCAATTTATTATTTATGACAAAAAAGAAGTCTTAACAAAGTGGGTGATCTATCATACAATGCTCTTCTGATAAAAGGTACATAACAACTGCACGTGTGCATAACAACTGCTAAAGTCATTGAGAATTTACTATAATCTTATACTGAAACAGAAGCTGATTTAACAACCTCAATTAATGAATCATTTCAAGTGCAATTAGCTTAGAGTTTTTCAATAGCAACTATGGCAAAAACTTAAGATTAAATGTTTATTATGCGATATTTAATACAACTAAATTTGTTAGATGTCAGTATTATTTAGTCAAAAGTAAAGGAAAATTCAAAGAGTAAATTCATTATTTTGTTCCGTCAATGAGGAATATTTTAGATGTAATTTAACTACCTTCATTAGGAAAAGATATCTAAAAATTTTTCCTTCTTTATTATTTTTATATTTGAAACTTATGTAGAAAAATTTAATATTTAAAAAATTATTCACTTAAATATTTTTTATTGTTTGAAATTTTTCAAAATAAATTTATTGGCATTTGTATTAGCTAATGTTTAAGAAAAAAGGATATTATGTTTATATAGTTAATATATATATATATATAAACTGTTTCATAAATGCTCAGAGTTTGTGTTTAGATCTAGTTTCTAAAATTCCTGTCTTTCACTGACGATAGCAAATAGTTTGAAATCATGATCTGAAAGTGGAATTAAAGTTAGAGATAGCGAATGCATGCTCTGATGTTTATGTAAACAAACGCTTGACGATGTTTTTGGTAGAACGCCATCTGTTGACATAAATACAAGCGTTAGCAAGTTTTTAACTTGTTTTTGTTTTTCATAAATGTATGTTTGTGGTCTTTTTAGCAATGATATATATTGCAGAGGCATCTACTATGTGGTGATGCTGAACTGAGATCAGACCCATGTAGCTATCTGGCTTGCTATGCTGTGTTTGAAGACATTACGTGTCTAAAAGATTCACGCTTACAAGCTGAATAGAAACTGTTTCATAAATGCTCAGAGTTTGTGTTTAGATCTAGTTTCTAAAATTCCTGACTTTCACTGACAATAGAAAATAGCTTGAAATCATGATCTGAAAGTGGAATTAAAGTTAGAGATAGTGAATGCATGCTCTTACGTTTATGTAAACAAACGCTTGATGGTGCCATAAATACAAGCATTAGCAAGTTTTTAACTTGTTTTTCATAAATGTATCTTTGAGGTCTTTCTAGCAATGATATATATTGAAAAGGCTTCTACTATGTGGTGATGCTGAACTGAGATCAGACCCATGTACCTATCTGGCTTGCTATGCTGAGTTTGAAGACATTACGTGTCTAAAAGATTCATGCTTGCAAGCTGAATAGAAACTGTTTCATAAATGCTCAGAGTTTGTGTTTAGATCTAGCTTCTAAAATTCCTGTCTTTCACTGATGATAGCAAATAGCTTGAAATCATGATCTGAAAGTGGAATTAAAGTTAGAGATAGTGAATGCATGCTCTGACGTTTATGTAAACAAATGCTTGACGGTGTTTTTGGTAGAATGCCATCTGTTGACATAAATACAAGCGTTAGCAAGTTTTTAACTTGTTTTTTTTTTTTTGTTTTTCATATATATATATAAATTAAATCTTGATTCTAATTTTATATCATTTTTTTTTTTAGGAACACACATTCCTTTGATCATTGGCTTAACTTCTTTCTTTATATTTGTTGTTATATTTGGAGCAATGTTTTCTTATTTTTATACCCAAAGGAAACAACACAAACATAATCAAGGCCTGATCATTCAAAACAATAGTCATATTCATATCATAGAATAGTTCTTTGGATTATCTTCATAGTTATACTTTTTTCATAGTTTCTCAGCAATGTAAAACCTATTATCAATAATGTCTAATTTTTTGTACGTTCATGAATATCAGAAATATCTATTTAAACAAATAAAAACAAAAATGAACTAAAATGTTATTAAAATATGTGAAATTATTAAATGTGATATATATTTTAATAATTTTAATATTTCTATAAATAAAAATAGTTAATAATTTTTAAGCTGATAATATTTATGAAAAAATAAATATGTGCATGTATACATGGCATCACAATAATTTACAAGACTGATTTCTTGCAGTCATTTGAATAAAGTTGCAAATCATTCCCTCTTTTATATGAATGCTAATTCATTAATCATACAAAAAGTAAACCACTTTGATCTAACTTTTATGTTATACAGATAGTAAATCAATTTTTGAAATTTGAAGAAATGAAATATTATATTAGAGGGAATTTTCATAAAATCCCAAACCGGATCACAGTCTCACATAATAATTAAAATATAAATTCTAACAATTTCTAGAAACTTGTAATAAACAGTTGTTAATAAAGAAGTAGCACTTAAAATATGTATTTATGAAGAAATAATCTTCCATGGTACACCCATAAGAATAATGTATAAATCAGTTATTTTAATAAAATTGAAATATGTAACAAGTATTCTAAAAATAAATTTATTCTTTTTACTTATTATCAATATTTATACTTAAACGCTATATTCAGAATTTTTTTTAATACTAAATTCTTACTTATTGAGGCTTAGTGCTTTCGAGAGCAAAGTATGCTCTCACATTCATAGCATTAATGTATGCATAATAGGATATGTGTAGGTTGTAAGTTTATTTAAATTGATGTAAATTGAGAGGGAAGCAACAAAAAATAATAATAAAACGCTTTAAAATAACCTATTTCAAAATGAAAGCTACTCCAACTGAACCCCCTCCCTCAAAGAAACAGAGAAGGAAAAATATCATTCACCAAACTTTCTATTGATAATAAATGTTTTGTATTCTTGCTTTACCATCAAGTTAAAAAATATATATACACGTGGCAAATTGAGTAGGCTACGAATCTAAGAATTTAATACTTCATCAGCCTAAAAGTGAAACCAAATATATAAAAGAGAGATCGTTAGGCTACCTTACTATAACATACTATGCATCTTAATATACATATACACTCTAAAGCTAATTAGTCACATTTCAGAAATCATAATCTTCAGATAATGAAGAAAAAAATCAGTTTCCAATTATTATTTGAAAAATATTTTAATTATTTCAAATATATATATAATTAATGATTACCCTGTTAATCAAAATAACCAAGCAGAAGGCAATATTACGAATAACACCTTTTACACAGTTTTTAGAGAGATGGGGATAATACTGACTTGTCTTATAATGTAATACAAAATAGGAATTTGGACTTACAATGAACTGTATATATAATCGTTTAACTGATTAATTTTCTTATTCAGCAGATTGACTAAAAGTTTGCTTAATTTTTAGTGTCAATTAAGATTGTGTCATGTTTCAATTCATAAAAATATTAATTATACAATAATCAGAATTGTTTTAATTTAGCTTCTAAACATAAAATTATTTTACTTCAATTTGTTTAAATGTAATGAAAAATTAAAAATAAAATTAATAACTGATAAAAAATATTTAAAAAATCATAAGAATAATGCCTGCAGTTAAACAAAATAATTATTTTTCAATTATAATATGCAATCGCCATTTATTTCTCATGTCTTAGAAGTTACAAATTCTGATTATTCACTTTTGGTGTCTTTTCTTCATTTAAAATTAAATATTTTAAATAAAAATCTAACTCTAGGTACATTATTAGTCAATATAGTGTGAAAAATAGTCATAAATACATAAATGTTTATGAAAAGTAGTTGTGTCTTGCTAGAGGTCACCGAATGTCATGGATATGCAAATAGCAGTTGAGCATTATTCATTTGTTTTGATTATGTACAGTATTGTAAAAAATTAATTATAAATGTAAAAAATTATGGAAAATATATTTATTTATGTTCAAAATCTATTACAAAAGCATAAAACATTTTTTTGAGATTTCAAACTTTGATAGAAACTTCTGGACAACAAATGGCTGAAATTGACAGTCCACACTTTGAAGAACCATATAAGGTAAATAAGGATGGACAATCAGTTCTTTGTATGACAATATATGTTTTAGCAAAAGTTGATTTGTTTGCAAAAACACTGTGAAATGCAGATTTTTTTGGAATTAATTTTTTAAATATAGGTTAAGGTAAGAATTTACTATAAAATAAATGTATAATAATGAAAATGTGACCAAAAATTGCCAATAGAGGGTACACAATTTAAGTAACATTTCTTTTTTTATAATAGTCAGGCAACTTTTAGAGAAAAAAATTTTTAGTCAGCTGTTTAAAAACTTTTATGTCTGCCTATATATGGCCTTTCTTACTAAACATTTATTTATTTATTGTATATATGTATGCAGATTTATCGTCTTAGTCAGATTGTAATTATATTACAGATGTATTATAATTATAAAATGCCCCAATATAATAAAATAAACTATTCAAATGTTTTTAGGTCTCATTGATTAATCATATTTTGTATATTTTGACAATCATCAATGTTTGTGCTGTTATTAACATATTAGAAAATTGTCACAATGTCTTTGGCTCACACACGTAGCATAAAAATTTCCATGAGTCACTTAATCATAGATAAGAGAATTCTGAGTTACAAACTGTCTTTTATTTCTTCTAAATTTCTGATAGATCTTTTCAAAGAAAAGCCAGTAACTCAATAAATTGCTCTTTGAAGAATTTGAGAACAAAATTTATTCTCTTTTCTTCCTACTTTGTAATAATGATTAAAATCATTAATAAAATCTTAGTTGACTGGTAAATATAATATGGTAAATTAATGTAGGTTATACTTTTTATAACTGACAAAATAATCCAAATACTGAAGCCATACATGTATGACACCTTATAAAATTGATTTTCGTTTTTGTAGCACAATACTTCAATTAATTTCAAAGATGTAAATGCAATCTAAAAAAGACTCTTCATTGATTTCAATTCTTTAGGTGTACAATGCCCTGAAGAGTCTTACAGTAACTAATTTGGTGAATATTTTGTGCTCTTTCTTTTAAAGAATAAATATTTATTCTTTATTACATATTTATATTTTAAAATGTGATATAATTTAATGTGAAAAGTAATCCCTAAAAATAATATATCAATTTTAATAGTAATAAAAAGCAACTCATGAATTAATATGGCCATTTTAAGTAAAAAAACAAAACGGAAAGAATGGAAAAAGAATAAATACTCTGGACGTGAGGTTTTCAATTATTGTATAAACCAGAATTATTAATAATAAATATGATCACATGTTGAAATATGCTGGTCATTTTTTTGTTGTTTACTTGATATTTTCGTATCTTTTAATTTCTTCGGCAGAAAAGTTTTCTTTCTGAAATACTTCAACAACATTTCAAATCATAGCTCTCCAATATATTCTATATCTTTCTGATAGAAACATTTGAGATTGTACTTTTTTTAAATGTCTTTACGATAATCCTTATAATGTAGGCAGAGTCCATCTCTTCCATGAAAACCATGCTAAAGTTCACCCAAAAAAACTTTTTAGAAAAGTTTGCATTATTTGTTTTTCACATCCAATAATATCACATTCAGAAAGTTGTTGAACCTATTGATAAATTTTATGATTTTGCCATTGTATTTTAAAATTTTGAAGACTGATCATTAAATGAAGCTTTTTCAATGCCTTTATATTATGCCAACAGAGTATTTAAGTCTGTTTCATGCAATAAATTAAATGAAATAACACATCTATATACAGCGATACTTGTAGTAGTTATTTTCCTGTGATTAAATATTTTATCTTTTAATTTATTAAAAGTGGCATTAGCACATTAGAATCTACGTTGTACCACAACATCTAAGTACAATCTTTCTATTTATAAAACTATCAATATACTTAAACTGGTTTACATTCATAAGCTGATAATCATGCAAGCTAATAGTTGCTGAGAATTATCTTCTATCTAGGCTAATAAAGAATTGAATTTCGTAAATATTAATTAATAAATCAAAGTATTTATATGTTTCATTCAAAAAAATTAAATTGTCTTTTAAACCATCAAAATTTATCACAAATCATCAGCATATTTAAGTCCAGAATCCAAAAATAATAAGTTATTATTTTCATTTTTAATCAGTCTTTATTAAAAATTTTGCCATCAAACCTGCATCCATCTTGATCTCTTTTTCATTAAGCTGCTTATAAACAATTCCAAAGATCACTTTTATAAAATTGATACACAATGTTGGAACATATACATATCCTTATTTAATACAGTTCTCGTTTCAAATGCCTCAGATTTTCTACCTATAGTTCTTCTCAATACATCATGTATATGCTGAATTATATGAGTAAACTTAGTCACAACAATCTAATTTCAAACAATTCTATGCATCTATCAATTAATGAAATCAAAAGCTTTGATCTTATCAATGAAAGCAATATGTAAATCAGTTTTTTTCTCCATTTGGCTGGCAGCAAAAACAATGTTTCTAATGCTTTTGATTCTCTAAATCCACATTGAGTATTTGATAATCATTCATTAATGATGAAGCAGCATGTCATACAACAAAATTCTTGGAAAAAATATTTGCTGTGGTACATAATAATGATATTCCATGGTAATTATGGCAATCTCATTTCTTTAGTTTTAAAAAAATAATACAATAAAAGCATCCTTAAGATCATTAGCTCAAATTCATTAATCCATATATTTCTAAAAATGTCCAATATATTTGAAGTTTGCATATCATCACCATAGTTTAAAAATTTCCAGACATTTCACCTGAAGATTTTTTATTTTTAAGATTACAAAAAGCTGGTTTAACTTTCACTAAACTGGATATTTTCCCCAAATATAAATAAATAGATAAAAGGTTATGTTTCATTAAAAGTTAACATCTCAAATCTTGTACCATTATCCAAACGATGATCAAAGTACTACTTTCACCTGTTTAATACATCATTATCATCATATAAAAAAGTACATTTTCTGGATTAAGTAGTATTGTGATATTAGTTGTCAGGTTCATACATTGCTTTCATTGCATCAACTTTATAAATAAAAAACAGGAGGAATATACTGAATTATGTAATCAGAACAATAATTTATTTTAGCCTTTAAATAAACAAAATATTTTTAGCAAAACAAATTAGTTTCACTACATTTTTATCAGTTAAACAAATTTTAGTATAAAATACATTCAACAACAACATTAGAATTTTATTTACAAAACAAAATGACACAAAACATCAACTATGATCATTTTTGGCAATAATGGCTTCCTGTTTTACATTATTATATTTGTGGGATTTGTATTATTCTAAAATAGAAATTTGTTGAACTTGAATCTATATTTAAATATCATTAATTAAATATTAATAGGGTTAATGCATAATATAATACATGATTGTATATTATACTTCTATAAAATGGATAAAATATTTCAAATAATGAAACCATTCATTTGGTGTACATTACAGATTTTCCCCACAACAAACTGTTCAGTTAATCACAGAGATCTAGAGTTATTCTGAAAAAAAAAAAATTCATTCATTTTAATGCATCCAAACCTATTACATTAGTTATATTATAATATACAGTTCAAACCTAAATCTTAGGTTCTGTCATTTGTAAGTTCTAAATGTTTAATTAGGTAAATATAATTTCATTAGCACACAAAAAAATTATGAATCATTTTGTCAATTCTAAAGGTCTGAATAAAAATTATGTTTTTACCACACCTATGCATATAATCTCCAATAACTTTGACCTGTTTCCAAATTACCTGTGTTTAACAGATCTACATAAAGCTTATCTGTGTAATGCTATATTCTGTAACATTCTGAAGCTTAAATTTGATATTTTTTAAATATATAGTAATAATGACATTATGAATATCATTTCAATTTATGGAAAACATTTCAAACTACTATTATAGTTTACCTTTGAAATACAACAGCATCATCTACCACTGTGACTTTAAAGCCTTTTATCTTTGAATAAAAATAAAACCATAGCCTATTTTTTCAGAGAGCTGATATTTCTTAACTGAAATATCAGATGAGTGTTTTCAAGAATATGTAAATCCATGTGTGAATAAGCATTCATATATATATATTTATCAATCATGTTATGACCCTCACTTTTCAATGATGACTGCCGAGAGGTCATCGCAGCCACCTTGCAAGCAAGTAGTTGGTTGCAGACGGTTGTGGGTTCGCCTGCCGGCCGATGCTATGACATATGAAAAAAGTATCTATCTATGCCTTCATGACATTTTATTTAGTTACCTGCAAATATAGATTACTTTCAGAATAAAAGTTTTTATGAATTGAAAAAAAAATCTGCCTAACATTAAATGGAAAATTGCTATATTTTGTGAAATTAAAAAAAAATGGGAAGATACGATTGGCTTAAAAATCGGATATTATTATAAAAACATAAATGTTGGAGGTTTAAATAAAGTAGGATATACTAGAAATAAAAAATTATAGATTAAGATTGTGAAGATAGATGATATAAAAGATTCATTAGTAACATTAGTTACTCAACTTTATGAAAGATTCTAAATGCAAAATGTTCATATTTATGCCGAACAAGTTCTTATTCTGTTGAAGAAGTTAGAGGATTTTTATTTACATGTGCAAATACAGGAATTGGAAGACAGTCAATTGAAATATGAAAGTGTCATGGGTAAATTTGAATATGGAGCTAAAAATATGAGGAGAAATATGCCGAACAAGTTCTTATTCTGTTGAAGAAGTTAGAAGATTTTTATTTACATGTGCAAATACAGGAATTGGAAGACAGTCAATTGAAATATGAAAATGTCATGGGTAAATTTGAATATGGAGCTAAAAATATGAGGGGAAATAAATTTGTGGAATTTTCTGGGCTGGATGTGGGGGCGGGGAGGTCTATATCCTATGAATTATTTCTATGAAACGTGTCAACTAAGGTATATTTTAAAGCAATAATGTGCATAATAGATTTAATACAAGAAGTAAACACCGATTAATGATACAAAAGCTATTTTAAAAAATAATAGTTGCCATTTCTAATTTAAAAATATTTCAATAAATTTAGGATAGAATTTAAAATGCTTTCAAAATATTAATAGGTTTAAATGATGAATTGTATTTAAATCTAATGAATAAGAATATACCATATTTTACTAAGAACGGATACACAGATTGCAGGTAAAAAGCAGAAATTCACTAGTAAATTTTCAAACAAAAAATATAAACAAATAACTTACTTACAAAAACCGAATAAATGAAATTCTGGATGATAGTGTAAAAAGGAATTAATGTAAAGAAATATAACAGTGAATTGACAAAGAAAACTATGGAAAAGAACACATATCTAAAACTATAAAATAATTTATTGATATTGAAAGAAAAATTATTGCAGCAATATATTGCTAAAAACAGTGAAATCATAAAGAATCCAAAAATGTTCTCCAACAAATAATATAGTTGTAAAAAAAAAACAATATAAAAAATAACACTATTATTACTATCAATGACTTTTGTAATCCAGGGTCTCTTAAATGAAAGATGAGACATGATAAAATCTATTATTAATATGTGAGAATAAAAGGTGTAAAAATTGAAAAATATTAGGTCAAGCTGTAGTTCAAATTTCTAAATGATAAAAGTTTTGCTAAATAATTGGAAGAATACAATAGTGATATTGATATTTTAAGAATATAAAAAAAAAAAAAAAACATATAAAATTTTAGTCTTCTATTATTAGCTCTACATAAGATTTTTACTAAGATTATTAAAGCTTATTACATAAAATTTTAATCTCAAACCAAAAAAAGCATAAAATATACTTAAAATTATATCACATCCAAATATTAAAGAAAGTTATGAAAAGAATCAATAAAAACAAAGTGCATTATGCATTGGGTTTGTAAATTGTTAAAAGTAAATATTTTGAAACTTTATTAAAGCTTTCAGTATCAACAAATAGTCTCAGGATCTTATTAAATTTTGAAGATTATCTATCATGATACAACAACAGTGATTAGGTTGTATGATGGTTCTAAAATGATTAACATTATGAATGTTATATCTCAAAATTGTTCATGCCGTTTTAATGTCAAGTATTATATGAATTAAAATTAATATTTAAGAATAAAAAACTCAACTTAAGCTATCTAGATTTTGCAAGTGATGTGCTTGCTTTTGTGCAGTGCTTCAGTATTTCAGGAAACATTACAAGAAAAAACTATTAAAAGTAAATGATAAAAAAAAAAAAAAATTAAAGAAAGATTCAGTGAATTTCCATTAAAAAAACATTATAATAATGAATTAGAAATTAATAAATACAAATATCTAGTTCAGACTATTAAAATATATAATTGCATAATAAATGAAATTAATTCTAGAGTTAAATTTGGATGGAATGCTTGTTATAGAAATAACTTAATATTAAATAATGTGTATCTATATTTTAATAGATATATATGATTCCCAATTCTTCTATAGGGATCTGAGACTTGAAATTTAAATAAAAAACAATACAATAACTACATGTCAGACAATAAATTATGAAGAAATGTCTGTCACAAATAACAAGAATGGATTGAAGATGAAATACATTTGTGAGGGAATATACAATTATTACTGATATAATAAAAAAAATAAAAGACTAAAATAGATGATATTATAGATATTGCTAAAAATAATAATAAATGATTAATTAAGAAACTTGAACTCAGTTTCCTGAGACTGTAACGAACATTGGAAAAACTTGTATGAGATTGATGAATGAAATATGAAAAAATACTGGAATGAAAAACAGAAGCTGAGTCAGAGAAATTACATAATATTTAATGAATTTAATTCCACAGGAAATTGGCAATTGTTAAAAATAATATGATGATGGAATGATAGATCAAACGGCGAATATCTTTTCAATGTAAATTGCACCCAATTTTTAAAACAAGTACAATGAGCTCCAGATAGATCATTTTTCAAAAGGCATAAAAAATAAATAATTGAAATATAAAAACAATTAAATGAAAAACTATAAAATTCAGAGACTTTTAAAAATGTTAATTATTGACGGAAAATATTGTACACATAAAGTACAACTAAATTGTTAGCTTTAACTATAGATCTGATATTATAATTTAAACTATTTCATATTTATTATTTCAAAAATATGTCTATATAATATTATAACAATCAATCCTTAAACTATCAACAATGTAGTATTATCTTTGTATAATTTTAATATCAAACTCATATTATTTGTAATGGTTAAATAAGATTATATGTTTTAATATATAATAATATTTAACAGTCAATTTATAATAAAAAATAATTGAATTATTTTTTAATTGTACAAATAAAATCTAAAATCTAAATAAACATTGATTTGCTTTAGATCAATTTTAATCTCACTTGATCTCTAATGGGTGCATTTATTTGCAAAATATTTTTTAAGATGTAAATGCATGCCGACAAACAAAAAAACTTTTTTTCCCCAAAAACGAATGTAGCAAAATGGAAAAAAAAGTTGGGTGATATTACTCATTTATTAAGCATTTCTAAAAAAATTTAAAAAACAAGTTATTTTTTGAATTAAAGAAGATCAATAATGTTTTACACAAAATAATAAAAAAAATGTTTCAAATTAAAAAAAAACATCTCCATTTTTGCAGAAAAATATTGTACAAGAAGAATACATTGATAACATTAAATATGACAAAATGGCAAACAAAAATTATGAACTTGCAAAAATAACATTTTTTTCCTATTAAGCTGATTCTGGAGTCAAAAAACTCAGCTGATGGATGCAGAATTATGAAACGTGTAAACGTTTAATCAAAAGTTCACTCTAGTGCAACTATAAGAATAAAAAAAAATAATTTCGTATAAATGTTTTAAAATGTCAAGATATATGCAAAAATATATAACAAAAATATTAACCTTTTTTTTCATACTTATTGCAATGAAATTTGATGATAATAAATTGCAAAAACAATATCTAGGGTATTTTAAATTCACTGTCATAATTACTTTTTACCATTACTGATTAACTGTCAATTAAAAATTCTCTAATACTCCAATTGTTCTGATCTATAGTTTAACCATATCACTTTAGCAAAATTCTATTATTTATCTATCCATTCGAAATGTTGTTTCTTTCTAGGTCTTTTAAAATATTTTGGAATTGAGTTTAAAAGTTTAATTCTTTATGCATTATCATATCTTCTACATGTTTATTCCAGTTCCACTGCAATTCTTATGACCACATATTTCACATTTGATTTTTTTTCTAGTTACTTCTAACAATATCCCTTCACTTGATTTATTATACGATATAATAGCTTGTCCTTCTATTTTTTTAACTATCCAAGTTTCTGATTCATATGTAAAAATTGATAAAAGAAAACATATTTATTAATAACCTTTTTTTTAAACACCTAAGCATATATCATTTTAATATTAAATTATTTCTACCAAAGATACCCCATCCACATTGAATTTTATGATTAATTTTAACCGTTGTATTTCCATTTGTATTAGTAATCTAAGTTATCTGTAATTGTAATTTTTTTTAATTCATGTTAATCAATATTTAGTTTTTCCTTGGATTAAAAAAAATATTGAATATTAGTTTTTTAGCCTACTTTTTTGCTTTCATCTGATTGTTCTGGTAACGTTTTACTAAGCTCTGAAATATTATTTGCAAAAACAATCACATTATCTATAAAATGTATTTAAATAATTTTCCAAGTATTTTTATTTCCTAAACATTTCATTTTAATTCACAAAATATTTCTCATAAAAATGCTGTAAAAAGTTTTGGAGATATCAAATTAACCTATTGTGTATCTTTAATATTATTAATCTCTTGTATGTATATAATCTAATTATTTGATTTTGGTTTGATAAATATTTTTTTTAGAATATGTCGACATCTGGGTCTATGTTTTGGTTGTCTGAAGCTTTAATTATTGTGGAAATGTTTGTATAATCAAATGTTTTTTCATAATCTTAAAATTCAAGGCATAATGACAATTCTTATTCATTGGTCATTTCTATTAACAGCTCTAAATGTTTAGATACTGCTACAACCACTTTTAAACCATCTTGTAGTTTTGATTAGTTTGAGTGCAGATTTGTTTGTATATGAGTTATATTTATCTTAATCAAGATCATGTAAAGAATTAAAGGAATATTAATAATCTCTAACTTTTAATATCTCTTTCGCATTTTTTAAATATCAATATAATAACTTCAAAATAATAAGTTATTATTCGCAACTTATTTCAATGGAATGTGATGTTTTGCAATTACAGTGTGATGCAGATAGTGATTAAAATGTAAAAAATAAATTTATTTTTAAAACTGATTTTTAGTTTTTATTATATTTTTTTCAACACATAGGTAAGTAAATCAGTGGATATTAATACATATTGCCTCATTGTATTTTAAATAGTTCTAGATTTTTGATAAAGAGATATAATCAATATGATTTCTACAATCAGTTAACATTTGAGTATCCTAATATTAGATAAGCAATTAAGAATTATGTGAACAATCTTATAATGACTTTAAAATACTCTGAGTAATTAACAGTTGTGTGAAATATCACAAACATTCTCTTCAACTATTTTATTATTTAATCTTTATTTCGCATATATTCTTAACTAGCAAAAAATGCTACAAGAAGTCCATTCCTGTCATTCAAAATGTAAAGATTTATTAATTTTTTGACTGTATAATCTGATATTTATTTTTATAGATATAAAAACAAGTATTCTCGTTAACATTAAGATTTTTCAAGATTTCAATAAGGTTTTGGTCTCCAATTTACCTAGATAAATCTCCTTGGCATATAAACTTAGATTGTAGATTTCTACTTCTTAACTGCAGATTCATAAACTTTTATGAGAATATCACAAATCTTTTTTATGAGCTACTGTGAGTATAAATCAATGTAATATTTTAATAAAAAAGAGTTGTTTAAAAACACAAGTTTTATAATTTTTAGTACTTCTGTGGATGATAAATTTAGAGCTTAAAGTTTTTGAATTAATTTCCAGTGAATATTCTTCATTTTTTCAGGTGAATATAATTGTATATTCCAGCTGTCATTTTACTGTGTAAACATCTACTATAATTGTATTGTTATGAGGTAGTCTATAATATTATGATCAGAAAAAAAAAATAGTATATATTTGGAATAACTATAAAGACCTCTGGAAAATAGTGACTTAAGCACAGTATGCTAATATCTATTCCAAATTTTTGCAAGCTACATTGTTTTTGATTTTTCATAATCTGCTTTTAAAGTCATATTTCTATTTATACTAATATAAATTCTGAGTGCTTCATAACATGTCTAGGATGATGATTTTTATGCTGATATTTCAATAAATTGAACTTGAATATTTTACATTACATTCTTCAAATGAGTGTTTTTAAATTCAAGTATTTACAATTTTAATCATAGTCAGGATTTCTGATTGAAACATTTTTAAAAAGGTAGCATCAATATTTGATAACAATGTATATGGAAATAAAGTTTGTTTTATAATTTTCAGTTCATTATTTTGTTTTTTAAAATTCAATTTATTTTACCATCTAGGATTCATTTGATTGGTTCATTTAGATTTGGCAACAACCTTAAAGCTGTGTAGTGATGAGCATCCAGAATATATAATATCATTTTATTACCAAATTTAGCTAGTCTAATTAGTCTCTTCAATTAATAGGATATGGTTTAATAATTTAGTGTAGAGTTAGGGGTTTATTATAAACTTTGAAAGATACCTGGATCTCTAGATATAAAAAAGATTTTAAGGCAAATACCTAAAGCCCTAAATCTTTTATCTAAAATCTTGTAGGCATATACTGTACCATAAATCATTCAAAAAATTTAAAGCAATAAGGATTTTGCTTTAAAAGTATTATCTGATGATTCAAGCAGCTTTTAAAACTTATAATAAACTGAATCATTAAAACATTGTCTAATTAATCAAAGAGAATAATTACATGGGCATTGAGCAATACTCTCCATTTCCAAGTGGTCATCACCTAATGAGTATTTTCTAAGCATTATCAGATAAACACATTATGAATTAATAATGTTTACACATGTATAAATATAACTATTAAAGATTATCTGGAATAGAACATTTTGTGTAAGAAAAGAACATTCTTCTGACACATCTAATGACCTAAACTTGAGTCAAGACCAGAAAATTTTGAAGATTTTTCAGGTTTAATTTTGTTTGCATTTCCTCCAAATACCTTACTCACATATCCTCTATCTAATCATACATTATTTGACAATAAAGAGCAAAACCAAAATGACTATAAATTCTAACAAACTGGTAACTGGCAAGTCTTGTAGTAAATCTTCTCTGTCTTACTATGGTGATCTTATGTTGTACAGTGTGTGAAGTTGGTGGAGCATTCAACTTGGGGTCAGGTGGTCCCAGGAAAGATTCTGTTGCTCCTGAGCAGTAAAGCCCTTAGCATTTTTGCTCTGCATGGTTTGGCTTAGCATAGTTGGAACAATGTTTAACTTGGGATGGAAGTCCCATGATAATTCTGACACTAACAGATCTGAAACTCAAATATCTTATGAACTCCAGAGCAATAAAGCCATATGCCTTTTGTATGGTGTTGTTGAGAAGGCCTTGCACTACTGTGAACTATTTAAAATGTTTTACATTTTTATATTATTTGTGTATACACAATAGTATAAAAAATGCTTATTTAAAACTAAAAATAATTGCAGGTAATTAGTAAAAAATGTATACCTTCAACCATATTTTTTATTAGTTTTCTTAAATAATTGTTATAACTAAAACACAGGCTTATTATATATCTGTGTTTATATATGTAACATATAGGGTATATGAGCATAGATTTTCACACAACCCACCACTTTCCACTCTATCTCATAACTCTGATACACTTGAACACATATATGTCAAAAAGATAAATAATCACCAATAGTAGTATTTCATGCTAAACCAGCAATCATCAGTTGGTCCAGATTACCATCTCTACACATATATGCTATAAGTTCTCATATATATATATATATATATAGCCAATTCTCATTCTTTAATGGACAGGCTTCAATCTACTCCACACTCCAACTCTTTAATCATCCATCCAATTGAAAATCTGATGATGGAAAGCTCAAAGGCCATCCTGAGGCTGAAATTCTTGTCACACCCATGTTGACCTAAGGTCAATCTGACCCCTCATGTACAGGACATAATCCATTTAATATATATATATAATTGTTATAAAAATTTGTCATTATATTTTAAAGCGGGAGGATTTTTTATTTTTGTAAATCAACAACAATAATCAAATATGTTTAAATATATATATATATATAAGCAACAAATATTACAAATTATAAAATTATCATAGAAAAGCCTTTTTTGGCAAATTATGTTTTTTGCCCTTTTCAATATGTCTCCATGATTTAAAGCACATACAGCAACATCTATATCAATACATGAGAGAAGACAGATAAACAAATGGACATCTGACATGATCTATTATGTGATTTTTTTTTTCCTAAATTCTACTACAAAATTATTCTGTTATATATATTGAATGGATATATATCCACATATATTAATTAATTAACTATCCATTCTTTATCCATTAACCACTTATTATTTAACTTAATGGATGTTTTGTATATATTCATACAGTTGTTTTTATTATACATGATATAGTTTGTTTCATATATTTTACGTCTATTAACATTTTTAATATAATCAAGAACACTTATATTATCAATACAATTTATTTTATGTCCGTACTGCAAATAATGAACATATAACGCAGACTTATCATCTTTCCTAGCAATAGCATCATTGTGTTCTTTAGCTCTTTCTCCCAATTGCTAAAGAACACAATGATGCTATTGCTAGGAAAGATGATAGATCTGCGTTATATGTTCATTATTTGCAGTACGGACATAAAATAAATTGTATTGATAATATAAGTGTTCTTGATTATATTAAAAATGTTAATAGACGTAAAATATATGAAACAAACTATATCATGTATAATAAAAACAACTGTATGAATATATACAAAACATCCATTAAGTTAAAAAATAAGTGTTAATGGATAAATAATGGATAGTTAATTAATAAATATATGTGGATATATATCCATTCAATATATATATAACAGAATAATTTTGTAGTAGAATTTAGAAAAAAAATAAATAAATCACATAATAGATCATGTCAGATGTCCATTTGTTTATCTGTCTTCTCTCATGTATTGATATAGATGTCGCTGTATGTGCTTTAAATCGTGGAGACATATTGAAAAGGGCAAAAAACATAATTTGCCGAAAAAGGCTTTTCTATGATAATTTTATAATTTGTAATATTTGTTGCTTATATATATGTATTTTTAAACATATTTGACTATTATATACTTGAAGTGCAACATAAAAAAGAATTGGTTTTAATTCTGATTCTTTTTCTGTATAGTAAATCAACAACAGTTGTGCACGTTTTATCGTTTTGAAAAGAACCGCTTTCGTTTTCAATGCAATCCCTGTATAGACAATTTTAAAAATGTGTTTCAAAGTTTAATTTCCTTAGTAATTAGAGATAAGTTAACATTGTGGCTAGATGTGAATAATCTTTTATCTGTTGAATCTTTACATTTTAAAATCCGTATCGCTTCTGAAAACAAGTAAATAATTTATTGGATATTATACATTTTTAATATCTTTATCTCCATGGTTTTTTTTTTAATAGTTACAATGTAAATAGGATTTTTACATAAAAAAGTATTATATAAGATAAGCATGGGCCTATAAAGTTAGATTTTTAATTCCAAATTATTTATTGTATACATTCCATCACTCCTTTTTTTTTTACTTAATTTTATATTTTGCTGTAGATTTGCTTTCTGTTTATTATGATTCATTAAATAAATAAGAATTATTGACGAAGGTATTCTTAAATGAAGGTAAAATATCAATTTTGCTCACTATTTTCTATTGTTGTGATGTCTTCTACTTGATCACTTAAACTGAAACTACAGTGATTAACAAACTATGAAACATAATCCATTGCAGTTGGATCTCTGTTAACAACTTTTTCATAAATTTCTTAATGTTGAACAGATAGACTTATTTCACCATTCAGTTTAATGTAGGTGTGGAGTGAAATGTTTGAAAATTAAACGTTCTTGTATCCAAACAAAGCAACTGAGTACCTGTGGTACTACAACGCATAACCCGCTGAGCAGTTAACCACTCAAGTAATATTATTAATAGAATAATATTTATTAGTTAGAAAATTACCATAAATGTTATATATGTAATATGCATGGGGCTATATAATCTAGCAGCAGAAGTCTCACATTTTTAACTTAAATTGAAAACACCCAAATTTTATTTCCTAACTAAAACTAGTTTATTTACTCATAACAATATATAAGTTAGTATTAATAATTAATAGTTCAACTAGCGACTTGCTATTAAAACGGCAATAAATACTAGATCACGGAACAGTTCATATATCTATAAACAAATAGATAGATAGGTTATATTTTTAAATTTTATCTTTACTAGCTATTAAAAGTTTTTTTAATAATACTTCGTTTCCTTCAACGTTTATCATTTAACTACTGTAATTTCAGATGGCCATTCATTAATAACTTTAATATGCATCTTACTGCTCACCTACATCTCTGAATCAGTCTTATTGGATCGAACTGAATTTCTTTTTTTTTACTATGTCTTGTCTGCAACTTCACTATTAGCTGTCATTCTATTCTCTACTTTCACTCGTCTGCTTTTTCACTTTACTTCTATTCCTTTTTCATTAGAAGTTTTTGATGTATCCATATGTATGATTATATACACTAAGACACAATGTTTTTAAGTAATCAGAATAGTGAATAGTCTGCAACACTCTATGTTCAATTCCCACGATGTTCTCTTGCAATGAATGCTGTGCTGTTCTCTTGCAATGAATGCTCTGCTGTTCTCTTGCAACGAATGCTATGCTGTTCTCTTGCAACAAATGCTATGCTGTTCTCTTGCAACGAATGCTCTGCAATGACTCTATTTCTACCATTCGCTAAAATTTAATTCCCTTGATGTTCTTTCAGGCTGGCTGCTACAAAAACAGTTCACAATGGGCATAACTTCACCCCAGTCTAGTTTAGCTGTACACGAACTCTTCGTAGTAAGCACTGCAACTGACCTTAAGCTCCTTACAGCTTCCATCTCTGCAACAGTCTACTTCACTTGAAAAATGCTGGAAACTCAACTCTTTATTCAGCTGCTATCCAGACGGTTTCCTCAGGCTGTGGTCTCCTTCAGCTATACCCGTGAACTACATTTCCACTGGCGCTGGACATTAACCACAAGCACTGATGCTAGATGTTTCCTCTGGAATTGAACAGTAACTCTACTATAGCTGCACTCAAATACTGTCTGCTACTCCACACCACTTACTCTGCTCTACCTAGTTGTTATACAGTCTTTCTTATCGCTTTCTGATAACTGTAACAATCAATTACATTGTCCAATCAGGTAAGGTCTCTTATCTAGAAATATTTGCAATCAGCAAATATTTCTTGGAATTATTGTCCACCATTACATTAATTAAATTCCTCATTTATCAGTGCACGATCTAAAAACAACCTCTCGAAGATATATTAGTTTTTCTGGAGTGCACAAACTTGCATTCAATTTTTACAAAATACAACACCTTCCCCCATTTTAGAAAAACTCTTGTTCCAATTCCTTGATGTTTCATCATGTAAACAGCTAAACATGTAATTCAAAACTTATTCGCTACTCACAGGTTCCAAATGCAACTGCGCCATTGATGTATCCATATGTATGATTATATACACTAAGACACAATGTTCTTAAGTAATCAGAATAGTGAATAGTCTGCAACACTTTATGTTCAATTTCCATGATGTTCTCTTGCAATGAATGCTCTGCTGTTCTCTTGCAACAAATGCTCTGCTGTTCTCTTGCAATGAATGCTATGCTGTTCTCTTGCAACAAATGCTCTGCAATGACTTTATTTCTACTGTTCACTAAAGTTCAATTCCCTCGATATTCTTTCAGGCTGGCTGCTACAAAAATGGTTCACAATGGACATACCTTCACCCCAGTCCAGTTTAGCTGTACATGAACTCTTTGTAGTAAGCACTGCAACTGACCTTAAGCTCCTTACAGCTTCCATCTCTGCAACAGTCTACTTCACTTGAAAACCACTGGAAACTCAACTCTTTCTTCAGCTGCTATCCAGACGGTTTCCTCAGGCTATGGTCTCCTTCAGCTATACCCATGAACTACATTTCCACTGGCACTGGACATTAACCACAAGCACTGATGCTAGATGTTTCCTCTGGAATTAAATGGTAACTCTACTGTAGCTGCACTCAAATACTGTCTGCTACTCTGCACCGCTTACTCTGCTCTGCCTAGTTGTTATACAGTCTTTCTTATTGCTTTCTGATAATTGTAAGAATCAATTACGTTATCCAATCAGGTAAGGTCTCTTATCTAAAAATATTTGCAATCAGCAAATATTTCTTGGAATTATCGTCCACCATTACATTAATTAAATTCCTCAGTTATCAGTGCATGATCTGAAAACAACCTCTTGAAGAAATATTAGTTTTTCTGGAGTGCCCAAATTGCATTCAATTTTTACAAAATACAACACTTTTATAATAAAATTTTAATTACTCTGTTAATTTGCATATTGTTAGACATTATTGTTATGCAAATTAGACTGCATTTATTATTAATAGAATGACAATACTGCCTGCATTGACCAGTTTTGTACACTTATATATATATATATATATAACCAGCCAATACACAACAATATGACATTTCAATGTGTATTAAGCACAATCTTTTATTGGGTTCTCATGAAGCTACATATTTTTAAATTATTTTATGAACTTGTGAAATAGTTTTATTTTGTGAGATTCAGTAAAACTGCAAAAAAATTATTCGAGAATTTTCTACGTTTTTAAAATCCTATCATTCTGAAAGTTGAAAATTGTAACGATACCAAATACTATGAGTAAATAAAACTTGATAGAGGATAACTTATAACAACTTTTTAAAGACTGAAACTGGCTACAGTTAGTAGCAAATTAAATGATAATAAATCATTTTTAATAATCGTCACATTATTATAAATGAAAGAAGTCATAGCTTTAGTTCTCAGACTTTTAAAAACAATATAATATTGAGAAGATAAAGTATATTTCAAAAATTAGTTTATATTAAATCAATGTAGATCACTGCTAACAACCAGTCAGAACGTGGCTTTTTTCTTACAAACGTTAGTTTGCAACCTGTATTGTAAATGTCGATTTAATCTTAATATTACTTAAATAAAACTCCTCATGCATATTGTTTTTAAAATGTAGCCGAACTTAACTTACACGAACTAACTTTTGATTTATTGAAATTTTTAATATCCCATATTACGAGTAAAAAAAATATAAAATAATTTGAAAATCAGAAATAATTCATATCATCTTGTATACACGTAATAATATATAACATCAACTTTATGAATGACATATGTCGCGCTTCTATTTGTTACATATCTGGGTAAACACGAAAAAGAAAAGATCAGTCATTTTTTCCCAAGCAGATAACCAATAGACAAATCAGATAACCACTATTCATTCTTAGATTGAAATTAAGCAATAGTAAAACAGTTCTCTGACACATCATCTTTAGTAAGAGTCAAACTTGTTGAACGATACTTCTACTGGATAGATGGATGAATTAGCAGATAGTGTGAATTGGTTAGATATATGGATAGACAGACAGACAGATAAACATTGAGATATATAGATGAAAATATATAAATAGATAAGTAGATAGACAAACAAAGAGACTGATAAATAAATATATAGATAAATAACTGGATAATTTAAAAAGTAGAAAAAATAAATCTCTGATAATGCACTATTTCTTAAATATTATAAATTTCCATGCACTCGCTAGCCGGTTAGAATGTACATTCTATATACACCAACTCCTACAGACCATGCTTAAATCAGGGCTTGAGTCTATTCATTGTACAAATCTATTTAATCCATCAGAGGAGAAAGACAGTGTGTCATTTTTAACCACCTACAACTAGACAAACCTGACTTATAGATGTAAATCTATATGTAGATATATGAATGGATAAATAGATTCACTTAGTAGAATTAAAATAGAAGAGTGGAAGTAATTAATATAACAGACAATTAATGTTTATTCAGACAATTGTTTTCACTAATTACAAAAGCAAAACATCATATATTGTACCACAATTTTAAAACCATGTTACCTATAATATTTGAAAGTCAAATTATATAAGTTTTCCAAAAATATTCAATAATTTTTTTTAGAAAGATAAGGATATTAATTTACACACTGTATATTTCATCATGTTTTAAAATAAATAATAGTTTGAAAATATTTGTAAAAATGCAGGTACAATTTGATTTCTCATAACAGATGTTCTAATAATGATAAATATTCAAATGTTACAAGGGAATATTTAGTTGACGTGATTATATCTACCTTTATTAATTTTTCTTAGACAAATTGTAAGTCAATTATAATCACTAGGAATGCTAAATAAAAAGACTTATGTATAAAAGTTTATTATAATTTTATGCTAAGTGCTATATGATCTCAAAACCAAGATATGAAAGCAGCTTAGAATAAAATTGTAATAAATTTTTACACTAATTTGGTGCTCCTAGCAGTTATAATTGAATTATTATGATATGATAAATAAATTGATTTTTTTCCATATGTCATAGCATCGGCCAGGATGCGAACCCACACCTGTCTGCAACCAACTACCGGCCCACAAGGCGGCCGCGATGACCTCTCAGCTAAGAATGCTTCACAAATAAATTGATTTTTAGACTAATCTTAGAATGTTTCTCCTGTTGCAATTGTTTAAAATAAAACTGATAAAAATATTGCCCTCCTTATTATCATGAAATATTGTTATTATCTATGCCTGCACAAGTTGGCATAGTGATAGGGTGATATACTTTTCAGCTTTGCTAAGTCCATGGATTGTGGCTAACTCTTTATTGTCATACAATCTGCTTTCAATAATTTTATTGTTTAACTGCATGATGAGTAGATACCAAAGGCCGAGTGTGGTTCCAAAGAATTGAAAGAACTACAGAGAAAAATGCAAAAAAAAGTCATAATCAAAGATATGGTTTAAATATATAATGTTTTATTACTTAGACAAGGCTGTTAACTCAGTTAGTCATTAGATTTGTAGCAATGTTTGAAAATAACTGATTGTGCATAAATATATTAATCTTATAGTGATTTTCTTAAATATGTATGATTGTATTTTCCCTAGTGGTGAAAAAAATCAGGCAAATGATGTGAAATATGGTAACTAACAAGTATATGCACCAATTCTTCTTTTGTTTTTTGTAACAATCGTTTTGAAACTGATTTGATAGTAGAATTTTTAATTTTAACATTTAAAAACAAAATCAAGAAGTTTATTTTTTTAACTTCTGTAATTATAATTCTTTAATAGTTCTGTTAATATAGCTTCATGCAATTTATCTCTAGTAACAGAAAAGTATTGTCAGTAACTTTTAACTTAGATAATTATCAGCTTTAGAATGTGAATTAATTTCAATTATGTGGCTGCATTTTAAGATGAAATGCAATGCCAGTGTAGACTTTAAGGTTAAACCCAGAAACAAATGCACTTTTTTTACATTTAACATTTTAAAAAATGTGTAACTTCATCAATAAAATGTACTAAATCAAAATCAATTTATACTAAATTTTACACATTGAAACATATAGTGCTGAACATTCAATATATATATATATATATATATATATATATTATTAAGATGAATTGCTAATCTCAAAATCTAATTTGTATGTCTGTTGGCTAAGCAAACTTAATTGTAATTTAAATTGTGTGTTTTTGTGTGTGTGTGTTTTAGTGAGTGTGATAATAGGTACATACAAGCACACACTAATGGTAAAAAGATTTTAAACTTAGCTGTATATTTTAATGTAACTATTTTTATTTTTTAAAAAATGAACTTTGTAACAAATTTTATCTTTTTGTTGAAAATTTTTTTAGCGTCTAAAAATGATACTTAATTTGTAAAATTTTCTCTTTATCCATTAATCTCTTTTATAAATATAGTTTCATTTCCATTAAGCATTGCCATCTGTAAAATCCTTTAATTAAGATAATTAATCTGGAAATTTTATAATTAATGTAAAAATGCTGGCTTATCTGAAAATATATAGCAATCATTGGTTTGCTGATAAAGAGATTCTTTAAATTCCTGAGTGGAATAAGCAGTGGAGCTACATAAAAGACCAACTAAGATTATCAATATTTTATTCTATAGTATTCTAATCTATTCAACTCTGCTGACTTTGTTAGACTGTGCTTTAATCTGCTTGCACCATATTATAAGTGCTCATTTATAGAAATTACTCCATAATAACTCCAATTGCTATATCTGAATCCATGTGATTCTAAGGTATCCCAAAGGATGAACTTCTCTGCAGCATGAATCCCACCTTTGCCATCATACACTAAATCTGCCTACCAACTGACTTCATGAACTAGATAATTATGGTATCCTAGAACTTGTTAAAACAAAATATTTCTCAATAACCAAGAGACAAAGAAGATCCAGTGAAAGCATATCAATCTGCCAAAAGTACATACTCATTTGAAACTATTATATATATATATATATATATATATTGTAACCATAAATTCTTGATGGCCAGCTAATGGCCACCGAAGGCCCCTAAATTGTAACCATTTGATTGTGTGGTCCCAATTACGTAATATAAGTGCACTAGGAATTGTAACTTCGATCACTAATCAATTCCCACTGTACATTGTCAGCTATTAAGAGCTGTATCCAAAAGCATATCATGCTATCTATTTTATGCACCAAAGACCACAACTACAGACCAAACTAATGATCTAACATAAACTTTTTACAATTTAATTTAATCGCAGCCAGGATATACCGCGAAGACCTATCATAGTATTATTATAAAATAATAATACTAATTATAAGTGCAATGTTATTATTTTCAAACCTTAATTTGCGATTTTTTTTGTATGAGACCCAATGGCCGACCATGTACAAGATGGCGTAATTTGTGGAACTACATAAGATTATGAAATTTTAAACCATCTATATGATTTTTAATACGAATGCTAGTCCAGGTAAAGCTTTGCAATAAATAAAGATAAATACTTGGGTTCTTTTTTTTATAGTTTACTATATTATTGAGACTCTTATTATACTGACAAATGACAATTTAAAAACGTTAAGTAAATATATTTAATCATATCATTATTTGGTAAATCTGTTTACAAGTTTAATAATTAATTTATTTTTATACTAGAATCAACTACGCAAAGCCACAATGATGGAAAAGGTAAATGGGATTTTATTGCACCTTACTCATCATAAACTACCAAAGACGAAAAGCATCTAAATGTTTTCTCAAAAAAAAATATTTATAAACTCTTATATCATGTTGACGATAGTATGTACTTCAATGTATGCTCTACAATGTATGCTCTATCCAAAGTTTATGATTTCTGATGTTATGAATGACACATAGCAACGGCACAGTAAGTTTAATTATAAATCAACGTTTATTTACAAATTTATGAACAATAAGTAATTAATTTCAATATTCTAAATAAAACATAAATAAACAAATAAAATAAATAAATGATAATTCCATTGACTTTCTTCAATAATATCTCATAAGTACAGTTTTAAAATCTAATCATACCTTATTTCAATCTAATATAATGAATATTGATGAGATTATACGAAATTCAGCATCAAACTCATGAAATATTTAACGTCATTTCCAGATTCAATAAATCCCTACTGTATACCTATAATAATATAATAAATAATATGATGTCTGTATGATTTAGCTATAATGTAATCATTAATTAAAGTGACAATTTAAACTTACGTTCCTGTAATAATAATCAACCAACAGTTAATTATTATGAAGTACTTGAATAGAATGTCCTGTTACCATTTAATAATCTAACCGATAAATTATGCTTACAAATGAAGAAGATGATTTAGCAGATTAACTAAAATACCTTGCCCAACTTATATCTGTGAAGCAAAACATATTCCTGTGGATGCATTCATCTACACGTAGGAATTAAATAATACTAATCGTTTTGTGTATTTAAACACCATCATAAAGTAATACGTATAATCACACAATTCCGCGGATTAACCACCGGCGCAGGAATGTGTGTAAAATACAAAAATGGCAATTAAAATAATCTGCGGATTAACCACCAGCACAGATTAAAGCCCTTTAACATTCTAAAACAACATTATTATTTACTTCACATTAAAGTGCAAAATCATCCTCCTCAGTTTTTCCGACTATTCAGAATACACTAACACTTTAGCCAATGTGGGTTCTTGCATAATAAAATGTTACGCTAATCAGGACAACTAATGTACTACTTATCTTGCTTAAAATAAACATGTGTAATATAATATAAGTAATATTGGCATAGGAATATAAATCTGGAAAGACTCACAAAATATCTCATAAAGATTGATATATCTCATGAATTCATTAAGTACTTTTAAGCTTTTCCGCAAGCGCTATTCTCTTGAATAAATATTTTATTCAACCCTTATTAATTTAAACTTAATAAATATAACTTTTGAACTTCACATGCAAGTTCATATAACGATAAAATTAAATAAATGTATTATTCATCAAATATATAAAATTTAACGGTGTGTGTGTGATAAAACTAGATGTACAGCATTTATAGTTCAATACATGAATTTTAGCAGATGTGTGTATCACAAATTGGATTGTATAGCATTTTATAACTCGTAATGTGATCCGTAGAATCCATGTACGATGTGTCAAACAATAAATATCCGAAGCAATAGCTATATCTGTAGTTGAATTCCATACATGCAATTTTATCCGTTTGTATTTGTTATTATAATCACTATTAGATTAACGATTTTACGTGGCTACATAAACATGAAACAATTTCAAAACATGATACGCAGAATTTAAATGAAAATGTTTTTCATAAAGTTATTAATCTCTACATTTCTTTATTAAAAGTGTTCCAAGTTTATCACATCCATGCAAGTATTTATTTATCCACGCGTTAATCCAGGAATACTAATTACAGCAATTAATTTATTCATTTCAAACCGATGATACAATTATAAAATAGCTTTGATTAATTATTTGAAAACTGTTTATTATCCAAATGTTAAACAAATTAACTAGCAAATATTACTGGCATTGTAAAGTTAAATATCAATCAATATTATATTTTATTAGAATTAAAAATGGAAATATTAAAATATTTTGATAGCTTTAACATTTTACTTTAACTTAAAATTCTTCTTTTTTTTAAAAAAACAAATTTTCACATTCATAAAACTTCTGTAATTAAAATACTTATTTAATTTTTCCAAATTGTAGAATAATAAATATTTCAAAACATACCAAAATCTTGTATTTAATTCTTTCAAACTTAAACTGGGAAGCTCCGACATTTTAAAATGTAATATTGTAAATTATTACCGGTGATTCGATCCACTTGGCCAGCCGACTTGAACAGACTTTTAAATTTAGCAATTCATCTTATAATTAATTACCACTATGTTATATTTACGTTTATAGCAAATTTTGTGGTAATCCGTTTACTTATTAACTATTTTAAAATTAAGCTTATCAAATTTACACCATTTGCCTTTACCATTTTCTTTTCTTTCTCCCTCCAAAAGCAAACTAACAGACGATCTTCCCTTAAATTCGCGCTCTTTTCTTTTATTACATTGAGACGCATACGTAATTACTGTATTTATTTTTAATAATTAATTTTAATTGAACAAATGGTTTTTTAATTCAATGGAAATAATAATTTAAGATCATTTTAAACAAATAAAAATAAAGTATTATTTTTAATACTATTTTACCAAATTTTAATGTGTTGTCAAATTTTTAAAAAGTTAAACATTTTGATATAAGTTAGCATATGGAACGAAGCAAATTTAAATCTATTAAAATAATATAAGAGAGTAATCTGTTCAAAGTGCAACTCAAGCCAATCAAATCACTAAAAGAAGAAAGAGAAATTTTTATACTAGTTACATCAATTAATATATTTTATACTAAAATATATGGTTACAATATATATATATATTGCAGATTCATCCGTGTTAAAAACTTTTAATATTAATATACTAACGTTTCGACTTGGTCACACAAGCCATCCACAGAGTTATAAAAGGTAGAAAGACGGTTGTAGAGGCGCCTCTACTACCATCTTTCTACCTTTTATAACTCTGTGGATGGCTTGTGTGACCAAGTCAAAATGTCAGTATATTAATATTAAAAGTTTTTAACACGGATGAACCTGCAAAATATGTATTTTATATATTTAACCCATGCAAATCTTCATTTTAACATATATATATATATATCAGTAAGCCAGTGATCTAAAAGTGTATATAAATTTAGTTTCATTAATTCCTGTTTTATATTCCTATATTTCTTAAGGTATATCTTGTTTTATATTTCAATTTTTTTACTTCATTGGTCTTAGCCTATTGTAGATTATAAATATTCTAGTTTTAATCCATTAATGTTTTTGATGATTAATAAGTCAGTTAAGAAAATGCTATAGTTTTTTTTTTCTAGAATTAATTATTTTAAAAAAAAAAGATGAAAGTATTATTAGAAAGAATTTCTTGACTGCTTATTAGTCAGTTAATTTCCTTCATAGTTGAAAAATGCTATCATTTTCTAAGATTATTTTTTTTTATTTTTAAAAATTAACAATTATTAAAAGAAACAGATTTTCTTTTCAGTTTCATTCTTGATTATTAAAAACAAAAGTAACATAATTATTGTAAGCTTTAAAAAAACTAGAGATTATTATTTTTTATAAAATTCTCATAATAATGTCTTAGAACTTGACCTATTCATTTTTTACTTGATGTATGTGGATATCTGTATAATCATTTTATATATTCATTAAACCATTAAAATAATAGCTTTTCTTGTGTTTATATCATATGTGCCTGAAAAAAAACAGATTATTGACTTGTGTGTGCATGCATATAAATGATCCCTTTTTAAATATCATGGGGAAATTTATTTATCTATTTGGCCTTTTAGTTATTTTTACTTAGCACTGGGTTCAGCTAAGTTTCTTCCCATGCTGATTTATATATTTTTTAATAACCCATGATTATTTACTGCCTGAAATTAGAGGTCATTATTGCTTTTACATTGTGTCAAGTGTAATAAAGCTTCCCACACCTTTATATATATATATATATATATATATATATATATATATATGTGTGTGTGTGTGTGTGTGTGTGTGTTTCACTGTTTTAACACAGATTATTTAGGGTCACTTTATTATTGTTCAATACATGTTTTCTCTCATGGTTTGTGTCTTACATTGCATATGAGCTGTGTGATAAAAATTCAGCATGTGTGAAATTTCATGATAATAAAGTCTACCTATATTTAATTAATAAGTAATATTTTTAAAGATATATGCCCACATCTGCAATTTCCTAGTATATGGAATTCTATGATATTCACATTTAGTTATTTAATGAATAAAATTAATTCAAAGAGGACAATTGAAACAATCAAATGATGAAGACAATAACTACTTATTTAGAAGGGTTTATACTAACTTTTAATATGATTGAGATAACTATAGTTTAAACCCATTCACAAATGTGAATTATTTTTTTTGTGTGTGTGTTTTACTATTGTTATTTTATTCATAAACAGTGTTAATTGTTAGATTTGTATGGTATTTATTTACTGTTGTCTGCCCTATCAATTCTTTATTTTCCAAAAATCTCTACTCTTCCTGATTTAGCAGCAATGATTAATTTATATAATAAGTGGACAGCTGTGTAGATCTTAATGAATACCTAGGTTAACCAAAAATAAATATTTTAGACTAGAGAGGCCTAGTGGCACCCTCTGTTGATAAATATTCAGTGCAGGCTGTCCAGTATAATATATATATATATATATATATATATATATGGTTATGTGTAATTAATATATATATATATATATATACACATAAGGTTCATTAATTAAAGCTATTATAATAACAATAAAAATAATAAATATACTTGTAATAAACTATTATATACAGTCTTCCAATCTGCAAATACCTTTGGTTAATTCTTTAACCTACCTCAACTAACTTTAAATTCAAATATAGCAAATGTCTCACCAACTCAAATCTCATGATTCACAAAGTTTAAGGATAGCAGCTTATCTATTAATTAAATTTATTTTATTCCTATTTATGAAAAAAGCCTCCTAAATTTTTCTTTTATTATGGTTTCTCTCTTCATGAGGAATCTTCAATATCAAACATAAATTTATATTTACAAGTCGTTTCATGATCCAAGGTAACTGAAGCAGTCATTAAATTACTATTATTTTTACTTTTCACATGCTTGTATAACAATTCATGCTCCTTTAATCTTTTTTCAATACTGCACCTCAATTCACCTATATATAATAACATACATCCACAAAAAAATTAACACACAATATTACTTTTCTGCTTGAAAGTTTGACATTTTTAGAATTATTCACTAATTTATTAACATTATTTGTAACCTAAAATAAAACATTAAACATATTCCTATATAAATCCTTAAAAAATTTCACTTGAGCATTTGAAATAAATGGAATAGATATCCATTTTTTGTTATCAATATTCAACTCCTTAAACAATTATAACTTTTTTAAAATCCCATCTTATAACAAACTTCAAGCAATTCCCTGGCAAATATCTCAGTATTTTTTATTTTATTACACTGGTAAAGACATGTAATATTTCATTACAAAACAAAAAAAGATCTAAAACTTGACATCTTTTGCATAATTGGTACTTTTGATTTACAATTTATAAATCCCCTTTTTTGCAATGGCTCCATTATTACTTTATAACTTAACATACTATTATATCTTATAATAATTAAATCTAAATACTTAATACTTTGTCTTGTTCCTTTTCAATAGTCCATTTCAAGCCATTTAAATTATTTAACTTCTCTATGAGCAAATTTCTAGTATTGGTATTTCTGCACACAAAAACATAATCCACATACCTTTTATATAAGCACATCAAAAGTAAAAATAAAAGTGGTTTAAAGACTGCTTCAGATTTTTTGGATCATGAAAGGACATGTAAATATAAATTTAAGTTTGATATTGAAAGTGTGAAGATTCTTCATGAAGAGAGAAACCATAACAAAAGAAAAATTAAGGAGGCAATTTTAATAAATAAGAATAAAATGAATTTAATTAATAGACAAGCTGCTAATAATAAAATTCGGGATTTATGGGATTTGAGTTGATGATGTTTATTCTTTATTTTGCTATTTGAATTTAAGGGCAGTTGAGGCAGGTTAAGGAATTAACCAAAAGTACTTTGTGGATTGAAAGCCTGTATGTAATAGTTTATTACAGTTATATATATTATTTTTACTGTTGGATTCGAATTCAGACTTTCACAGGACTCACTACTCTCAATGCCATCTCATATTGCTGACCCACCTGATCGCACACATGTTGAAAAGATAAATAATCACTAATATATATATTTCATGCTAAACCAGCAATCGTCAGTTGGTCTAGTTTACTATCCTCACACACATATATAATCAGTGCTCAGATTAATATTAAGATAGCCAATCTTCATACTTTAATTTAAGCCTGTACAATGTATTAATTTATATAAATAGTGTGTAAAAGGTCTGCCCATCGTATAAATGGATTATTCTCTTGTACATGAGGGGTCAGAATGACTAGTATGTCAACATGGGTAGGATGCCAACCTTGGTACTAACAAGGGTTTGAATGTTCCACTATCAGATTTTCAATGAATTGGAAGGCTGAAGAGTTGTGAGTTGGAATAGTTTGAAGCCTGTCCATTAAAGTATGAAGATTGACTATCTTAATATAAAGCTGAACACTGATTATATATATGTGTGAGGATAGTAATCTAGACCAACTGATGATTGCTGGTTTAGCATGAAATACGTATATTGGTGATTATTTATCTTTTCAACATGTGTGTGATCAGGTGGGTCGGCAATATGAGATGGCACTGAGAATAGTGGGTTGTGTAAAAGTCTGAGTTCGAATCCCGCATATATTACATATGTAAATGCAAGTTTAAACCTGTAAAATATATTATTTTTATTGTTAAATATATTTCACAAGGGCATTAAGCATTAAAAATACATTGATTGTATTTAATATTTTCTACGTGATTCAATTATCATGTCCAAATAGTTATTAGCATTAAATTTATATCATTTTTTTTTTTAAAAAAAAGATTTTTCGTAATGATATGTCATTTCAATTAAAATTTATTATATTTAAAACTAATATTCTACCAAATTTAATGCATGAATATGAGACCTTGGCGTCTTTCAGCTTAACATAAAAGTACAGTAAAAATATATGTTATCAAGATTGCTAAAAATTCAATAGAATGATTATCCATTTCTAGTTATGATTATATTAAGTCCATTATTGCAAAAACACCTCATGAATTTGGCAGTTTAGCATAGTGTAAAATTGTTGGCTGAAGCCCTCTTTTTTGTAATTGAAAGAAATAGTGATAAATGAATGGAATACTTACTTTAATTTGTCACTTTGATACTAATCTCATAGATTCTGAATACTTAGCTGGGCAGTTATTATTTAAGGATTATTTAAGTGGTTTAGCACATAAAATAAGTAAATAATAATATACATATTTTATAGTGAAATTAAGAATGTTTTTACAAAAATGCAGATTCTGTTTATCTTATAAAGGTTACCTTAAAATATAAAAAAGAATCGGTATTATTTAGTTTTATAGAAAGAATATGGCAGAGAAAATAATATGTAATCTGTTGCAACTAGAGATCATTGTTGAATTATTTTAGAAATATAAGTTTGTGCCATAATTTAAAAAAATCACAATATGCATGGAAATTTATTTGCGTTTTACAGATTGGTTAATATATTCATCATTAAATACATTTCTTATCATTTCATTTTGTCTTAGTTACTTTCTTGTATTCATTTAATAAAATAAGGTATAAATAACTGCCAATAAGTTGGAAGTACATGCCTATATCTAATTTAAGATTTATTAAAGTATTGTTGTAAGTGTCATATTTTGAATTTATCTACACATTGAATCATAAATAATTAATGAAATAAGATATAATTTAATTTTTATAAATTAATTTACAAATCATACTTTTATTACTTAAAAATGTGTCTATATTACATTAAGTATTATTTTTTTCCTAACTCCAACTTTATTGTAAATTTAACTCTATAAATTCAAACTTATTACTTATTATATACATACAATAACAAACTTTAGATATGCTGAATTTAATATTTCTGTGGGTATTGAGCTGCCGGATATTGTACATATCCACCTTGTTGAGGATAGGAAGGAGGGTAAGTTTGTTGGGGATAAGCTGTTGGGCATGTAGGGTGTGTCCCGTAAGTGTGTTCAGGATGTGTAGTTGTTATTGTTGTGACTGTATCATGATGTCTTCTTGTACAGCACTTAACAAGAATGACTGATGTAATGATAACTATACATATTCCAGCTATTACAACTCCTATAATTCCTCCAGTTGTTAAACCTAAAAAGATAGCATAAATAAAATTTAATTTACTGACAATTTTTTATCAAATATATAGCATAATATTTTTATATATTATACTAAATATAAAATAATAATTTTATTTCTAATATTAAAATGACATACAAAATGACATAAAATAAATATGTAAAGTAATGCAATTTTATGCTTTTTTAAAAAAATTGTAATCATTTCATTTTATATATAAACAGCCAACAAAAATATAATAAATTTTAGACAAAAGTAATCAATAATTTCAGTACCTGATTACTCTAACCTAACCTAGTTGTAAATAGGAATTTAGTTAGGTTAGAATTATTAAAATCTTTACATACCTAAAATAATTATGAAATAAACTTAAAACATTGTATAGGAAAGCAAAATATTTTATTTTCTAGTATACTCATTTATTTTTTTGGTTGAAAAGCAAAGGAGGGATTAAAATATTTAAAAGATGTTTGTCATTTAATTAAAACTGGTTAGAATCTTATCTCTGAAGAAATGATGTGTGTTTTTCAAATTAGTGTATAAAATAGAATGATTTGTTTTTTAAATAAATAAAAAAACATCATCTGGCGTTGGGATTCTATTTCTGAACATGGTTATTATCCAAAGTAAGTATATTTAAAATTAAGATGTTTGTTTTTTTTAAAAGGAAAATCAATTGGTCAAGACTTAATGTATTTTGATTGATGTCATAGTTGTTTTTTAAAAAAAGCAAAAGATGGCATTAGCAGTGAAATTCAGTACCAATTCAGCAGTAATGAGAAGAGCAGTCAAAAATTCAGCTTATAAATCTAATGCTAAATTGGTCATACTTCTTAGTTAAAATGATATTTACAAAGTAATATAATATGAAGTTTATAAAAACCATACACTAATTTTTACTAAAAGCCAATTATTTGCTGTCTCTACAATGTAACCAATTTCACTCAAAGAATTGTAGGAAAGTGAAAATATATTTATCTATCCCAAATCATGACAGTCTCAATCTATGTTAATCTGAAATAAAAATATTTGCTGAACTTCAAATTGAAAGTTCAAAAGAAGGAGGAAAGTTAAATGAAAGAATTAAAATGAAAATACTTGTTAAACTAAAACCTGAAGCTACAAATAAAGAAAATGTAAATGAAAAAAAAAAAGGAAAATAATTATTTAACCAGAATCTGGAATGAAGAAAATATAACTTTTAAGATAAATAATTGCTAAAATAAAAATCTAGAGTTACAATAAGAAAAAAATTAACTTTAAATTGAAATAATTGTTAAACTGGAAACAGGTTTATAAAAGAAAAACCAGTTGAATATGACTATTTTTGGAACCTGGATTCAACAGGTTGACTAAACTCTCTTCTGCAAGAATTACAGGAAAAGTCAATCAAATAACCAATTAGATTAAACATTCATGATAATGTTTAGGTGATGTTTATTATCTTCATTTATAAATGTTACATTGTAATGAAAGTAAGATTGAAAATAGTCAATAATTGTCTAGTATTTTTGTTGCAAAAATGTTCTTGAATTGGATTAAAATTGTATGGGGTATCTTCATTTTTTTAAAAAAAAAATGGGGACAAAGGTGCAAGTTAAAATTATTTTTTTTACTATGAAATATTATTAAGAGTTTGATTATTGTAGGGGAACGATTTATTTAAATTAAATCAGTTATTATTTCAAAAGAATCAGAAGGCAATAATCATTATGTGTTATATACAATCATATGTATTATATAAAATTCTGTATAAAACTATGAATCTATCACAGTACTATCTTCTATTTTTTAAATTTTTTAGCTAAATTTACTAAATATTTATTTAAATAATAATAATTTCTGATTTTATTTTTTATGCTTTTTTATTCTTTTGTCTATCTGTTTTGAAATTACTTGTGTTTGTGACTAATTTCATCATAGAAGTGTCTTTATAGGTTGGAAATTATTTCAGTATTATAATTTAATAATATAATGAGTTGAGCATGTGTATTTTTGTTCACAGTTCCTTGAAGATCATTGTAATCCCCAAAGCTAATATATACAATAATAGTAACTGTAATATATGATTGAGAATGGCAATGTGGACATCCATTTGATTTTCTATAAAAAATATTTGGATTGCACTAATATCTTACAACTCATTTTTAAAATCCACCTACTACTCAAATCACTTTGCTTTGTATATTTAATAGCAATTTTATAGTTGTCCAATACACTCAAAGTATCAAGTCATCAAGGATATTGAGATAATAAGCATTGATACAATTGCACCATCATTCTTGATATATTTATTATTATAAATGAAACATTGAATAGTTTTATAATTTGCTCTATCTAAGTTTGGCATTGGCTAAATGATAACCTAATAATTTCTAATATATCTGTTTTAGATCAAGTTAAAAAAGGTGGCTGTTGATCCTTGATAATAATTGTTAATATCATATCTCTTATTTTTTATTATTATTGTATATTTTATTCATTTTCATTTTTATGTTATCCTCCTTAACCATATCATTTTTATATATATATATATATATTATATATATCTACATTTTATCCACAATCCCCAAATCTGCCACTTGTTTATAATTGCTTAGCAATAACTAAAAATAATAGCTTTTTATCTTTATCAGTTTATTTAAGATTATTTACAAACATGTATGTTTCTTTTATGTAGTTATCAAGGGAGACTAGTTAATGTTTATATAATTAAAATAAAATATATAGCAACTAGCTAATTGTTACAAAATAATATTTTATATAATATGTTTGTATAATGTCATGTACAATTTCTGGCATAAAGAAATAAAGCAATGTTTGCATATATAAAGAAGGTTTAATTCTTTATTAAAAAATAAAATGATAAAGATTTATTGTAAAGAATTCTAATTAATGTCTAAATTCATATTAAAAACTAGACAGCATATATTAAATTTTATTATAATATAATTAAATTATAGAAAAATCAGAAATTTATATTAGAGATAAATCAAAATAAACTAATTAATCTTAATACTTTAAATATAATCTGGTATCTGCAATCTATAATTTTGCTTTGCCATATATATTATATTTTTTGAGTTAAGTATTTCTTTAGTTCTGAAATTGAAATTTGTTACAATATTTTTTTTAGTAATTAATTTTTTAACATTCCATTAGATGAAGATTTAATACAAAAAAATATAAAAGAAATATCAATTTATTTTATTTTTATTTTTCATGCTGGTCTTAAGTCTTCATAAAAATTCAGAGACTTTCTAATAATTGCTTAGGCATTTGAGGTATTATGATAGTGCAGGTACAACTTTCAGCTTTTTTTTTTGCTATTTTGCAGTTATTCATAATGTTAATTTACCATACAATTTTTTTGAGTAGAAATCATTACTAAAACAAAGCTTAAAAAGTGAAGATATCAGTATTGTACAGATCTCATACAAAATTTAAATACAGAAGTACACCTGAAATGTCCTGATTGGTTGTATCATAATACAAAGAAATCAACAGCATCACTGATTGGTAGATTATTTAGCTCCAAGTATTTCTTGAATAGGTTTCATTATTTTAGTATTTCTGAAAGAAAAATTGCAATTTTGTGTTAATTTTTTATATATTTAAGCTCATTGAACTATTTCATTAAGAATAATCATGCCAATTATAAGTAAATTGACTATAAGCCAATCTACTATTCATAACTAATAAACATATAATACATATACTATTCATAACTACCATCAACGGAAACAGAGTCTGACAAAATCTTTTTTTTTTTAATTTGTGGGTAACCCAATTGAAACAAAATAATTAAGGCTAAGTAAATAAAACCAAGGATTAGGCATTGTAAATTTAAATAATAAATTTTGATAGCCCAGAGTTCTAACATAAAATGTACACAAAGAAAAAATACTTGCAAATAGCCATGAAAAATTGCTGAGCACTCGACTATTATTCTTCTATAATCTTAGATAATCATTTAACAATTTGAATTTATAGGTTTTTTGAACGAATTTAAAATGAAATTTCAATACTTAAAAAACTTAAAGCATTATTTTATGGTATTATTTATGTATTTATTAACACTCATTCATTTAAATTAACAATTGTTGTGTATATGTTAGAAGTAATGATTTTTAATTTGCTTAATTATAATCATTTTAGTTTAAGATTTGAAATGAGATAGAATTTTGGGGATTATATCATGATTCGTTGACAATTATTTAAAAATAAGCCACGAAGAATCGCTCATTATTATGATAAGTCCATGTTTTATTATTGTTATTTATGATATGTAATATTAGATGAAGAATAAATTAAAATGTGTGTATCAATGGGGAATCATTTATTAAAAAATACTTTGTTAAGAACAATATTACAAAGAAGAAAATGCATAATGCGTTTTGTTTGTCTATGATTAGATTAAAGTAGAAACTTCAACTTATTAATTAAAAGTTTTTAAATAGAATTTCGTTTTTTCTTAAATGTTTACATAGCCAGTAAAATATTAAAGTAGGTGTTTGAAGTTTGTAGCTTATTCAAAAAAAGTTACCCGCTTTATATATATATTTCGAAACATACGTAGCATAAACGATTCAAGCTCCTTGTTCTTACATCTTAAAGTAGAATTTAAATATTTGTAATAATTATTTATGTCCTTCATTTCATCATCATTTTCAATCATTATCTAAACACTGCAAGTTCAAGGTTTCTCCAAGTTCATTCCATCTCCGATCTCTAGTCTCTTTTCTCCACGTCACACTAGCATATTTTATTATTTAATTTATCCATCTCACATGTTGTCACTTTCTAAGTCTTTTATAATATCTTGAAATCCAGTTTAAAATTTCAACTATCTATATATTATCATTTCTTCTAGAAATAAGTCCAGCTCATCTTCAGTCTCTTAATTCTTTCAAAAATATCAGTAACACCTGTTTGTTTCCTCCTCCATGTATTTTGTTTTTGATCTAATATTGTTACTTTTGACATACATCTCTCCATGCTTATTGGAGCAGTCTGAAATCTCTGTAATGTTCTGTAGTTAAGTGTCCAAAATCTCAGATCCATTAGTAAGAACTGATAAAACACATTTATTAAAAAACTTTCTTTTCAAATGCAGACATATTTTCTTTTAATATTACTGTTCTTTTCTAATAAAAGCATTCCAACCAAGTTTAATTCTTTGATTTATTTTAATCCAACATATTTTCATCTATAGGAATAATCTGACCAAGATATTTATAGTTGCATTCATCATTATCAATTTTTATTTTCTTCTTTTGAGAAAATCCATTGAACATTGCTTTAGTCTCATTAATATTATTCTTTAATCCTATTTCCTTACTTTCATCTAATAACTCTTGCAACATGTTCTGGAGCTCTAAAATATTACTTGCAAAAACATCTACATTAGATGACTGAAATAATCTCCATTTACTTTTAATACCTTAACTTCCCATTTTAATCTACAAAATACTTCTTGCTAAAGTGTTCTACAAAGTTTCAGAAATATAGAGACACCATGTTGTGCAGTATTCTTAGTGTTATATGTAATCTAATTGTTGGCTGCTGCTTTTTTATAAATATTCTTCAGAATATGACAATATCCTTGGGCTACATCTTGGTGATCCAATGTTTTAATCACTAAGGAAATGCTGTTAGTAGAAAATGCCTTTTCATAATCTACAAATCCAAAGTGCACTGGCAACTCATATTCATTGGTCCTTTCCATAACTTCTCTCAATACTTAAATATAATTCACTTCACTAAAACAACTTTTAAATCCAGCTTTTTTTTTTTGCTTTGTTTAAACCCAAAGTTCCTAAATGACTAATTATTTTTATAAACATTTTGTGTAGAACTGATAAAAGACTTCTAGGTGTGTAATTGCTGATATCACCCTTTTTAAATATTAATATTAATATTGCATTCTTCCAACCATCTGGTACATGTTTATCACTTAAATATTTAGTATATATAATTTTACTCAAAAAATTTTTACTTTTTACCTGCTTCTTTTAAAATATCGATTATAATTCCATCATTACCTAATGTTTTCCCTGTCTTTATAAATTTAATTGTATGTTTCCTTTCTCCATTTAAAATCTTGGGCAATTCAGAAGATATAGTAGTGGTAGGACTTACTCTTCTTTGTTCTTTATTGCTATATAATTCTTGATTGACCTCTCCTTCTACACATTTCATGACCTCATTTCTCTCTCTTTAGTAGTACTTTCATCTTTTTTTTTTATTAAAAAATGTTTTCTACCAATACCAAAATGTTATTTTATACCTTGAGACTTTTCTTTTCTTTTATAAAATTCTTTGCTAATTTACAATTATACTTTCTTATATCATTATCAATATTTTTTCACACCATTTTGCAAAATTCAAGAGATTCAATCCTTTTTAATGGATCGTTTTCATATACTTTTGTATTCCTTCTTTTCTTCATAAATTGTCTTATCTCTGTAGAAATTTTATTGGCCAATTGCTGCTTTTTGTTTTAGCTATTTTTGTTGCAGTTTTTAAAATGCATCAGTTAACTTCATATTGATTTTGTTCAAATGTGAATTATATTCAAAATCTGTTAATATTTGAAAACAATTTTCAAGTTTAAATTTAAATTTATTGGCATGTTTTTGAAGGTTGGAATATCAACTGTCAATATTGACTTTCTTAATAATTTTTGTCTTTCTAATTTTGCATTAAGATGTATCTTGTAAGATGTATCTCATTAATTGATGATTCCTTCATGTTTGAATTTATTATGAATATTAGAATCTTGAAATATATATTTCCTGTTAATCAAAATATAATCCAATTCTGCTATACTTTCATTTGGATGTTTTCATGTCCAATTTGTTTAATATTTTTTTCAAAAAAAGAATTCATGATATAATTTTTTTCTTTTTCTGCAAAAGTCTATGTCCTCTCTCATTTCTATCATCATAACCAAATTTATCTGCAATCCTTTCATCTTTTAATTGTTTACCAATTCTAGCATTAAAGTCTCCCATAACAATTTTAAAATGTTGTTTTGTCTAATTAAAAGCATTTTGTACAACCATATAAAAATCCTCTACTTCTTCATTACAATGAGAACTTAATAGATCATAAACCTGAATTATCTGCATTTGTTATCTGCTATTAAGCAGAAAAACTAATTTTGCATTGCCTAGTACATCATTATTCACCACAGTGTTGTTCTTCCACTTTTTATTTACAATGAATTCTACTCCATTGTATTTTCAAATATTTATGCCTTAGTAATATAGTGCATCTACTTTTCAAATCAATTGTTTCTTTACTTTTTCTTTTAACTTCACGAAGTCCAATAATGTCTCATTTAATATTAGACTTCTTCCAATTCCTTCAAGCCTTCTTCATTTAAAACTGATCTGTATTTGTAAAGTGTAAGTTGCAGGGGTGATGTATGTATATTATTATGGGGTTTTAAATATGATGAAAATTATTATTATAAGCTTATCTGATTTGAATCCATGTTAATTGTATCTATAATAATATGTAGTTCTGAAACAATGTTTATGCACTCATATAGCCAACCAATGTGTAAAAATAAGATTAAATATATCACTGATGCATTGTTCATGTTGGTATGTGAAAACAGGTATAGAAATGGTATCAGTCTAATTGGATATCTACATTCCCATTTTTATCTATTATAAACTCTTTAAACACTGCTTTGATATCATGAAAAAAATACTGGAATGATTAATTGATCATTTGAAGGTTTCTTAAGAAATATGATGATTTATCATAGTAATACTATTATTACAAGTTTTTTTTTTTTTTGTAAATTCAATGTGTAATCAAAAAACCTCTTAGTATTAGTTTTTATTGACAGGGCTTTTTGACAAACTTTAATAGTATTTTTTTTTTCAATTTTGAAAAAAAGTCAAATTTTAAATGTTCAATATTTCTTTGGATTTTTGGTTATCATTATAATATACCTAATACTGATTTTGAAAAATTGATTAAAAAATTTTAAACAAGTTGTTTTGATTTGTAATTACATATTTGTTTGGAATTTTTATTACTTTGTCTTTAAAATTTTGTAAATTTCTTCTTTGTTATTAGCTCTTTAAAAAGTGAGAATGGAGGGGTGTCATCCATAATATTACCTCATTTAAAAAAAAATCTTTTTTGATTTGTAATTGACAGATTTGTTTTGGAAAATTTTGTGATTTTGTGTTTAAAAATATGTAAATATTTTCTTTCTTATTGGCTCTTTAAAAAATGAAAAAAGAGAGGTAAAAATATTGCAGCTATAATTTTTACATAATTTGACTTCTTTTGATTTGCAACTGACAGATTTGTTTTGGACATCTTTATTATTCCCTGTTAATTTTTTCCCCTTATTTTCTTTTTAAAAAGTGAGGAGATAGTAAACAGACGGAGAGGGATTGCTCTGTAAACATTGGTGCAGCTACATTCAATACAATTCCAATCAAACACTCCAAATAACTGGTAGGTTATAAAACAACAAATTAACCACAAAAACTTTAAATCTAAAACTTTTTCATTGATTTGACTTTTTTTAAAATTGAAAACTAAATAATAATGCAATAATTTAAAGGAAAACCCAAACTACTTTTTTAGAAACAATTTAAAACAATTATAAATTTATTTTGAAACTAATTTTTTCCAAATTAAATTTTTTTTTTTTTTTTTGTAATGTGGTGATGGGATGGGGAAATGTTGTTTCCTTTTTTTATCTTTGACATTTTTTTAAAGTCGCATTGAATTTATAAAAAACAGAAGTGGCCAAAAAAAAAAAAAGATATGTTAATGAAAACTAATACCAAGAAATTTTAGATAACATGGTGAATTTATAAATTTAGTCATAGTAATATTAATACTAGGATAAATTGCTATTTTTGCTACAATTTCTTGATCAGTCATCCCGGTGTTTAAAAGCAGTGTTTAAATACTCAATTAAAGAGAAAAAGTCTAAATCAGTATCTATAGAAATATTATATTCATGTGATTATATTAAGTTAAGGTGAGACTTATATAATTTTAATTTATACATTTCACAATGTAACAGCAATGGTTTTATGTCAAATATGATATTATAATCATAATAAATTATTTATAAATGTTTGTTAAAAATTTTTAAATCTAAATGTTACATTATATTTACTTATATCTCATAATGTCAGTCGTACAATTTGATACAATGGCAAACTAAATACTCCAAAAAGTCTCAATGATCTTCCAGATCTAAGAGACATATATAATGATGCTAATAATGATCGAGGATGATGTGAGAAATGGTTTTATATTATTAACAGTAAATTTTAAATTTTCTATATGCTTCAGTATAAGAAGCATGGAAGGAAGATTCATTACTACTAGAAACTCCACTAATAAGCAGATATAAGAAATTTTGGATTTAGCTTCTGGTGATTGATGAGTGGCCATACCTGTGAATTCCCAGTTGACAATTACAATACACATTCACTCATGCATGTATGCGCGCACATATATATATATATGTATATATATATATATATATATAATGTCCATTAATTAAAACAAAATTGTAATTATAATAAAAATAATATATTTAACGGTAACAAATTATTATAAACAATCCTTAAATCCGCAGAAGTGAATTTCGGTTAATTTCTTAAACCTGCCTCATGAATTAGTTACATTACAAACCAGCATGATCAAAAAGTTTAACTAAAAAAGCCTTTAATATATTTACTAATAAATTTATAAATGAGCTTTTGTGTATATGCCGTAGTAAATATGATATATGTGTAATTTAAATATAGTACACCACTTTTAAAAAATTAATGGCAAATAGATCTATAGAATTAATCATATTATTAAATATTTAATAAAAAAATAAATCTATAGATTTTATAATACTATCAAATATTTTGCAAACAAAGCATATTTTATAAAATTAAAGTTAAAAAGTTTATAACTTGTATTAAATAAGGGAAAAAAGAACAATTAGATAATTTATTGAAAGAGAATTTAGAAAATTTGTTTAAGTAAAAAGTGTGCACAAATAAATTTGAATTGTATGCAGTTTATATATATGGACTTCCAAAAATTCACAAACCAGATACCCCTCTTTATCCAATAGTAAGCGCAATAGGATCTCCAACTCATATTTTAGCTAAATATTTAGCGGATTTCATTAAACCTACAATCCCATCTATTAAATCATACATTAAAAACTCTTTTCATTTTATTTCTGTTTTAAAAAATTTTTAAATTAATGCTAATGACATTCTGGTCAGTTTTGATGTCGTGTCTTTGTTTACAAACATTCCAATTGATGAAGCTTTAAATATAATTTCACAATGTTGCAATTTACTAGACCATATTATTGCTTTGATTAAACATTGTCTCTTGAACACATATTTTGTATACAATGGACAGCATTACAGACAAGTTTTTGGTACTCCTATTGGCTCACCTATCTCAGGAGTAATAACTGATTTATTCATGGAAAATATAGAAACTTGTGCTTTAGAATCATCATCTTTAAAAACTCTCATTTGGCTCAGATACATAGATGACACTTTTGTCATATGACAACAAGGAAAAAATAAATTAGATGATTTTTTCTTACATTTAAATAATATACATCATCATATTAAATTTACAGTGGAGACAGAGTCTGATGGAAAATTCTCTTTTTTTCATGTTCTAGTCACCAGAACACCAAATAGTTTATCTTTTTCAATTTACAGAAAGAATACACACAAGGACAGATATTTACATTTCTTTTCTCATCATCGCCCAACTTAGATAGTTTCTGTAGCCAAAACTCTTTTAAATTGAGCAATTAACCTTTCAGATAAATCACATCTGAAAGAAGAAATAAATCATATTAATAATGTTTTATTAGAAAATAGTTATAAATTTATAGAAAAAGCTTTATTTCAAGTCCAAAATGGACAAAATAGGAAACAAAAATATGATAGATCAGCTATTAGGATTTGTGTTTCATATGTAAAAGGAATTACAGACAGTATTGGACATATATGAAAATGCTATATTATAGATACAGCATTTTCTATTCTATACCATATATAATTGCCAGTTAATCTATTTAGGAATATAGATTTTTGAGGCCACCCCCCCCATTTGTTTGTTAATATATTTAGAACTATATATTTTTCAATCATTTGGTTCTCTTCATGAGATATTTTGTTTCATCCCCTTTATTTCTTCTTTTAATTTAACTGTCTGATCTTGTGCATGGAGTTTTTTTCTCCAGTTTCTTTCTCATTCTCTTAGCTTCATAATCCACCTTAACCAGACTTTTATCCATTTCCATATATATTCCCTTCATTGGGAAATTTTGTTTTAGAGCTTCTCCTTTAAATGTAATCACCTGATCTTTTACATGGTGTTGTTACTCCAACTCCTTTTTCATTCTCTTAAATTTATAACCCACCCTAATCTGACCTGTAGTCATCATCTCATACACTCTTTTTACTGGGAGATTTTGTTTTGGAGCTTCCATGAGCATTTCTATTTCTTGGGGCTTATCATCCATCAATGCATTGGTCTGTTTATCTATTTTCTCTTTTAATTTTTCATTCATTTCTTTATTTTCTTCTATACATTGTTCTATATTATGTTGTAACACTTGGGGGCCTTGACCCACCATGCTGTTTTATAATTTTTGTACATCCACACACTTCTTTCATCCTATCTTCTGAAGAAGTTTCAGCTTTATCCTCTAATCTTTGACTATTTTTATACCTTCTGTACTATTCTCTCTATCTTATTTTCCAAGGCCATGATAATTTTTCTGTGCTTTCAATAGAGTTGTCTATCCTTCCCTTTAAACTTTCTATACTTCTTTTACTATCCCCTCTGAAGCTTTCTGTACTTCTTTTATTATCTTCTCTTATACTTTCTATAATTTCTGAACTTCTTTTATTAACTTCTCTAGATTTACCTAGTTTCTGTTCTAAAGATTATTATTATCTTTTGAGTCTTTTAAGTCTTCCCTTATACTTTCTATCCATCTTTTGGTATATTCTCTTATATTTCCTATAATTTCAAACATACCCAACATCATTATTTCCTTCTCTGATGGTGCTTTCTTTTTCATCTGAGTCTGGCACACCTCTGGCTTTTCAGCTACTGCTTCCATGCTTGAGACTGCACTATTGCCCCTAACTCTAGAGGCATTTCCCTCAACTTTCTCTCTTACAATTGAGACTTGAATAAAACCTTCCCATTCTCTTCTTTAATATAAAACTACCAATTCCAGGGATTGGGGCAGTGTCCTTTTCCATACCCTCTCAATAGTATCACATTAATTCACCCATTTTTTTTAAATTCCATATATTTCATCTGTATGCCTGACCACCAAGAACCTGTACATCCATTCCCTGTCTGAGACACATCCCTGATTTACCAACTTACTTGCCTTTCACCTTGCATTATTGATGCTTTTCAAAAAAATATCCATCATTTAATGAATTACCCTGACAATAATCTATATAGTAGACATTAATCTATACAGTACACACATATTTGTAATAGCCAAAATTATTTATTCATCTATTCTGCTAGATATCTGACAGATATTGACAGCCAACAAAATGATTAGCATTTCACAATCATGACATAATTAAAAAATTCAGTCACAGCACTATAAGCACACAATGCATCATAATCACTCAGAAGACCATTCCAATTCAATCACCTTCATCGACCACAACCATTGGTAGAATGATGCAAGCTCTGTTGTAATACTCTGCTTCTTTCAAGGCTTATGGGCTGAAACACATAAAATAAGGCCTTGTTCTCTCTCTTGGAGTCTTACATGACAAATATCAAAATGATACACTGCTTATTTCAAATCTTATGGACTATAGAATATATAAGAAAACTATTCCTTGCTCTCTGTCTTGGAGACTTATAGCCTGATATTATGGCAGGACCACTGCTAACTGCTTCATGATAAATATTAACAACTTATAAATTGGGTTGGAGCAGTGAATGGAATTGATCAGTCATGGGTGACTGAATACACAGCATTCTCAAGGCAATGACAAAACTCTACACCTATCATCAAAAACTGCAATCTAGCTAACTAAGCTCCAACAATCAAATATTTAATCCAACCTCCAAAATTCTAGACTTTCTATAAAATGAACACACACATGAACTTATTATCTCATAATTCACAGCTATCACTATGTTTGTCCCTATCTTGCAGTAAATCATTCATTAATATATTAAATGTTTACAAAAATCCTATGTCTAATTTAACATTGACCCAAGTTGTGATCTATATATATTTTAAAAATTGAAAAACAAAGCTGTTTTATAACTGTACTCATTTTATCCACAAACATCATCATATACAAGTCTAAATAAGAACATATGTCCAAGACAATTCTGTAAAAAGAAAAAAATGCACCAAAAATAATATTTTTTACCACACATCTGTTATCATTATATAGACTACTTTTCTCAGGTAGATAGCATATCTTGGGCCCCACATTGTGGGCCATTGTAACTAATAAAAATGTGTTTATGCTGTTGTAATTTAATATATATCAAAATAAATCAAATGGTAATTTTAATCTGTTTTATCTAGCTTTATAGTTTTTATGAAGTGGATATGGTCTATCAGGGTGTAACTCGGCTAGCTAAGCCTAGACAAAGTTATATTCTATACCTACTTATATATCATACCTGGTTTAAACCCATTTGATACCTTATTTATAAGTGGATGTAGGATTTTATATTTTAAGACCATACTAACATTAACAAAAACCAATAACATCATTATGCTTTAGTTGTGCATATAAGATTTATAAGACAAAATTATTACTTAGATTTTAATATCATAAATGCATTCAATATTCTCATAAGTCTTGCTAGTTCATATCAAAACAATATAGATTTATGGTGGCAATTCACTCATCCTTGTATGATGTGGATGATCATGATGGTGATTATTATCTTATAATGACTCACAAATGATAAACAACTACAGTGAAAATCATTATTTATCTACAGCCATTAAACACATATATCTAGATCATTGATTTAAAAATATGATGATGATAATGGTACTTCCATCTATAGCTTCAGAACTAACAGCTAACATAAAATTTAGCTTTTATAAATTTATAATTATTTGCCTAATATTATATTTAAATCATGACTCAACCATTAATATTAGTAGTGATGATGACTGATCATAATTAATAAGGCAAAGAACAACTCTTAATAAAGATATAAGCCTCTTTTAATAAAAAAAATTAACATTTACTACTGGACTAATAAAATATATATAATATTTAAAGATATATATGAAAATTTATATAAATAACACTGATGAATTGTTTATATTTAAATCATAATATTAATGATACTAAAATCTTCCCCTTTTCCTTTTAATGACAGTATCCAATGTTTATATCATAGCATAATGTTCGTGCATGAATTTGGATAGTGAATAACCAAAAATATATATCCAAACAAAAATTATTTCATTAAATAAAATAAACACTCTTTGTAAGCACAAACTTTTGTAACCTTATAAATTAAAACCTAGCCTATAAAACAAAATAATTGTTTAGAAAAAAAAAGGTTAGTCAGATTCAGAAGAGGTAAAAGCATTTACAGAAATAAGCTTTAAATTACTTATCTCTTCCTCTATGTGATTGAGATCTCTAATCATTATTTTAACAGCTAGCTTCTTCAATGCTACATTTCTATCACTTTCAAAATTCAGGCTATGCAGCCATACATGTGGAAAGTATAATTATTTATGTGTGTATGTGTTGATTCCCCATATGAATAAAATATTTAAAAAAACCTTTGAACATAACAACATATTTCATAATTTTAAATTAATACACAGTAATACATTTCACAAAATAAAATACATTGATAAGCGGATAAGTATAATAATTTCAGAATACAAGATCATCAATAAAGCAATAGCTATTATTGCTGAAACTTTTTTTACTTGATTTTGGATTTATGATTCAGAGATAAAAAAAAATAAAGAATTTGTTATTAAAAATGTTGTTAATAGTCACTGATATAATCAAAAAATATAAATAATTAAAATTCATATTATCAGGTTTTTTTTACTTTCTTGGAGGAATTCACTTTCCAAGGTTTCAAATTCAGCTTATTGAAAATTTATAAATTTGGCAGCAGCCATGAACACCAATCTATAACATGTGTATATTTACCAATTACAGCAGTTTACTAGAACAGCCCTATTCATTTCTTGGTTTGGGCTTGTAATACATTAACTGTGATGATGATGGTGAAGTTACTTGTTTGCATAGGAACCATTTGGCACAGGAATTGTTTTTTCATTTCTTTTCAGCATAATTGTTTTAACAAATTAAGGATATTTACTGTTTTCCATATTTTTTATCATTTTGCTAGGAATTAAACTCAGTCAATGGCATAAATGAAATAGCATGGTTTATAACTTTTTAGTAGTTTACTTATTTTCATTTTAGATTTAAAATACAGATGAAAAATCAGTTTCTATCTTATTTTTCACAATCAGTCACAGGGTGTGTAGTATGTTTGGTTCAAACTCTTCAGATGTATATTAGTTAATGGACATCTGGATCATCACAGACTATATATATATATATATATATATATACATCTGGATATATCACAGACTATATATATATATATATATATTTAGCCTGCTATTAGGCTGTAGAAAACTTTCCAAACAAAAATATATAAAAAATGACAGCAACTCAGTCTGATTTCTTTCCCCCAATTTAGTTTGTTCTCTCAACAATTTTAATATTTTTTTTAACAGACTGATTTAGCCTTCTTATACAATTTAGTTTTTTTAAGACTCACAGATAGAAACATCTGATATTTATTAGTTAAACCATCTAATTAAAATTGACAATCTGTTTATAAATTTACTGTCAGTAAGAAACCCAAACTAATATAATTTTGTGTTTATTAACTGGTTGACTGATCAGGAAATCATTATCTTAATAGTACTCCACACTTTTTCTCAATTCTAGCTTCATAAACTTGATATTTTTTCAATTATCTCTGACTTAAAGAATGTCAACTGGACTGGTCAACTAAAATTCTAATCTTGATAGTTTAATTGGCATATAATATAATTCTTTACAACAATGTAGTCTTTCATAACAAAATCACAAAATGATTTTAACAAAATTTTTTCTCTTAATATACGTGGAACTGTAAGTTTATTTATTTAAAATACAAGCACACACTCAGATATTCAGATATTCAGACAAACCTGCCTATCAAAAATAATCTGAATGATTTTTAAAAACTATAACTTAATATTCAAAACTAACTTATTACAACTATTGGACTTAAAATATTGTTATAGGAACAATAGCAGAATTTAGTAAGTGTAGATCAGTTTTGAAGAAAGTTAATAATCAAAATCAGAAAATGATTAACTGAATTGCTTGTGTCCACAGACAACTGTTTATATGTATTCTAATCCTAAATTCTAAAGACCACTATTAAATAATTCAATGTATATACTATTCATTTGGTTCTATCAATACAAAACAAAGACTATATATATTTCCCCCCTCTCTTTCTGTCATAGTGATGATGATTGTTTTTATGCACATTATTGCATTTTAGCCACAGATTAAATTGTAATAGGCACAAAATCTAGAAAGTGATGCCTTTAAATAAATAAAAGGAAAAATAAATATGTGCATCATTCAAGAAAAAAAAGAATAGATGGATATAGATATATATGGATCAATAGATAGATATATAAGAAGGTAGAATGTGAATCAATATGTATATAGATAGATCAATAGATAGATAAATAGATAGATTAATAGTTGGAAAGTAGATAGAGTAAGAAAAAGGCAAAACTTTAGTTTCGTTGACCAAAAATCATTTTTATTAATTAATCTTATTAAATTTGAAAAGAAATCTCTACTGTAATAAATTTATTTTATAAAGTACGTTCAATTTTATAAAACTATACTTACCACAGTTATGTTCATCACTTCGATCACCACAATTGTTATGATCATCACATTTTAGTTGTTTTGAAATACACTTCAAATTATCGCAAGAAAATCTTTTATAACATTCACCTAAAACAATTAATAAAGTTTTATTTTATTCAGTTTCCTTTAGATAAATATTTTATTTACTTGAATAAATAATAAGACAGTAATATGTTTTTAATATAAGGCATTTGTGATTGTGTGATGCAATTTTCATTTATTTGTATTAACAATCACTGTTAATTATTTTAATGAATTTATTACAAACAAATACTAGACAAAAGGTTCTCATGATATAGTCAGAATGTAACAGTCTTCCAGAAGCATGATCTGGGATATTTCAGACAAAAAATTATTTCAAGCTACAATTAGGTTTATGATTTATTTTAAATAGATGGCCTATAGCTACTCTAACAATCCATTTAATATTGACAAAATAATGAATATCATTAGCTAAAAATGACTGTAAGAACAAAGAAATGATCATAGCATGACTCTGCCATCATTGGACAATAGGTACTTTGTCTTTATACATCAGACATATAGATAAAAGGATATTGGAATTTTCATTACTCATACTGCAACTGCAAGATTTGTTACTTAAATAAATTAAAAATCAAATTAATTTTCATTTAATAAATTAATAACCTAAGAAAAATAAATGAGTTCACCATTAGAAAATTCAAGATTTTCAAATCTCTAAATGACATGTATTTTTTTATAGTTTCTGAAGTGATTCACTTAATTCAGGTATACAGTTACATTTCTTAATAATGTCCATTTCTTTAAAGTCAGAACAAAAAACTGATTTTTGGAATTGCAGGGCAAAATAAAACAAAATATATGTAGCTAATCATTAAAAATCTTGTCTCTATTCTGAAATCCTATTTAAAAGTATGATATTTCTTTGTTAACTACATAATGATTATAACTGTTTGTAATACTTCAGAATGTAAAATCTTTTAACTTTGCAAATATGCTTTAGTGGTATTTCTATTGATACCACCTACTGATTTATACTCCAGAAGTCATAATTTTTTAAACATAAGTGGGGGGAATAAAATTAAAGTTTATGTAATAAAACTTTTTGAATGCAGACAATGACTTGCAACTTTATCAGAGATCTATAAATGTTCTAATATGTTACATTGCATAATATATCAACACCAAATTCTTTTAACTTCTATTTATGTCATATCAAATGATAAAATTTTAAACTTAAATATTATCTGTAATGTAATACTTATAAAATTTTAAATAATAATCAATTTTAAACAAAATTGCAATAGACAACTTAAAAATAAATAAATGGTTTATTCAAACATCAAGCAAGCTTTTCATTTCATATAGAAACTTTTTCAAGATGTTGTCTCTTTTATAATCACGTGATAACCTATTCTATAGCAACTCCACCATGGTACATTATTTAAATTATAATACAATAAATGTACCGATAGTAAAGTACATACATATATATATATAGTAATAAAAAATGTTCATAATTATAAGAAAATATTATTTTCAATATGCGAAGCCAAACTCTTATATATAAAAAAGAAATAAAATAAAAAAACTAATAAATGTACATTGAAAGATATATATTTTTAAAATTATATTATTTGACTGACTTTAGTATAACCCACTAATTCTGCATTTTATATTTTATAAAAATGAAACGAAAATTACTTTTAAAAATGCAAAAGAGTAGTGCATTTTATTCCTTCAGTACAATAAATTAATTATTTATTTAATTTATTAGAAATATAAATCAAAATACGAAAAATGAATAACTATAGACAAAAACATACATCAAATTTGCAAATATTATTACAAAAACAATAAACAAAATAGATACATATTAATCTAATACCAAACATATAGTACAGAAAATTTAAACAGACAAAACTCACTATATGTATCGCCACACACAACAAGCTAGAGTAATCAATGGATCCTAAGATCTAGATGCAGTGCTCTCAGATCCAAGACCACTCACTGATGAAGGCCACAACACAGAAACTAATCTGGGAATATTGGATGAGTAGGTACTACATGGGGATTTTATGCACAAGTCTTCTGGCATCCATTGATTACTCTAGCTTGCTGTGTGTGGCAATACATATAGTGAGTTTTGCCTGTTTAATAACAGTTATAAGCAAGCATAAAAATGGTGATCATGTGATGTTTATAGAAAATTTACAAATATTAGTAAAAAACAGTTTCAACAATAGAATAAATACAATTCATTTTTTTTTTTTAAAATTAGAGAATAATACATATGGGAAATTGCTGTGTCTAGCTGCCAAAAGCAAAGACTGCTAGCAGCAGTTAATATCACTAATATTATTTTTATACAAGATCTTCACATACAGCCAAAAATTGATTCATTTTTATTCGTTGAATAAATCAGATTTTAAAGGTTCAGAAACTTTATAACATATATCATATGATGAGTGAGGAAAAAAAAATCGATCTTTGTTTATTCCATATTATGTTCATTCTGACATTAACATGATGGACTTATGCAAATTAAAAAAAAACCAATAGTTGTTAAAAACAATTTTTCATTGTTGTTTAGTAAAATGAAAAAATAAAAATTTATATCCACTCATAATGAATTTAGTACAAAATATTTTTTTGTATAATACTTCTATAAAATGTCATATGAATGTGGAAGGATGTAAAATGGAAAAAAAACATTTGCCCCAATGTAAAGTGACTGAAAGAGCATAAATTAATGATTAAAAAATAGACACATCTGAAGTAGTAGACAATATATCTACTGATGAACATATGCTCAATTATGAAAAGATAAACATATTGGGTGTAGATAAAAATGTATAAAAAAAGAAATTTAAAAACAAATAAATTCATAAGTCAATTTTTGAGTGAAATAATATAATGTTTACATACCACAAAAATTAATTTTGCTCTTAAGAAAATTGGAAACATCACGATGACCCTCATAGATAAGTAAATGAAAATTCAACTTATAATTTCTTTGGCATAATAGATCAATTGGTTAAAATGTTAACTTAAATATTAACACTCAATAATCTATAGATCAAAGTTCAATACCCATGCTAGTGCTGTCACTAAACAGGGCAGCAACATCTGAAAAAGAGAGGAGAAAAATACCACTTAAAACATTGTGTTATATACTAATATGTGTGCTGCCACTAACAGATCAATGCATTTGAAAAGTTGAAATAGAGAGTGAATTTTTCTAAAGACATTTAACACTTAAAATTAGATGATGGAATACTCCAACATTATAATTACTATTAAAATGATAATTTTATAAGACTTCAGACAAATGCTAAGCATTCAGTATTGACTTGATACTAAGTCAAACTTTATATATTATAAAAAAATAATATCAAAAACAAGTCAGAATAGCAAAAAACTGTAATTTTCTTATGTATGAGTAAATTTGAAAGGGTTGCTACTAAGGATTTGTAACTGAAACTGCCATTTTATTCTCATGGACCTGAGAATCTAACTCTATGTGCAGGTTCTGATAAGAAAAACAATAAATATTTAAGATTCTCCAGGTATAAAATTTTCCATTTTATTGGTAATATAGAAGGTTTTCTGAGAAATAAACATACTGATGATGACTTCACAATAGATTTTCAAGCAGTAAAAAAATCATATTCTTCATGCATGGAAAAGCAGAAGAATATGATTTTTATAAGCCTATTAAGGCATATAATATGTCTTACTGTACCAAATAGTGTACCTGCTTTATGAGTTAAGAACTCACTTCTAAACATCTATCAGATACTGAAAGTTTTATTTCTCATAAAAAGGTTAAACTTTGCCAGAAGACCATCAAATATTCATTTATTAAATATAATGGCAGTCACTGTGAATGTGACTCAAAAATTGTCTCTATACAAAACAGCTGAATTACATTAGAGAATAAAAAACTCTTAGAAAAACATCAACAATTGAAATCTAACATTTCAAACTAGACAAATTCATGCACACTCCCTCTTGATAAAGTCAGCATTACAGTTGCTATGGATACAACTGATTATAGTAAAAAATATGAGCTCTCTCATGGCAGGCAATACAAGAAAGTGTCAAAACAAACATTACACAGAAAGCATCATAAATACATGATGGTTTTAGAAAAACAGTTACATCATATTTTCTGCAAACTTCTCATGTTTACAGTCTACCTAAATTCCATAAGAGTCATGCTCCATTAAGGTCTATTATTAGTTCTAGAAATTCACCTTGACAAAACTTGTTAAGACTTTTTTTCTACTTCTTAGTTCTTTGGTAACAAGAAACAATCTTGGACAGAAATTCTAAGTACTTTATGGACTTAACCAAGAGCATGAAAATTGAAAAAACAGACATATTGACAAGCTTTGATGTGAAACATTTATTCACAAGTGAATTGCCTTTTGTAAATAAAGGTTAAATGATAATAATAGCTTATGAATTAGAACATCTCTCTATGTCTATAGTATAATAAAAAAATTAAAATTCTATATAACAATAGAATATTTTCAATACAACATAAAATTCTTCAAATAAATTTAAAAGTTTCTTCTGGAATGATCATTGTCACCCCTGATTATCCACATGTACATGGAAGAACGTAAAACCACAGCTAAATATTATTTCTTATCCAGCTAAAGTCTGGCTTTATGTCTATGATGCATTTACTTTATGGCTATAGTATGAAGCATTATTACAAATATTCTAGAAATACTTTGATAATTGTCCCTTTCAATTAAGTTTACACTAGAATTGGAACAAAATTACAATTTAAAGATATTTTTGTATCCAGAATTCCTCATGAAAATATCAAAACTACAATTTACAAAAAATTCACATATACAGGAAATTACTTATCATACACATGCAATCTTGATAGAAAAACAAATCAAGGAGTTATATTATTACTATAGGAAAAAGCAAAAAAAAATTTCAGAAAAAAAAAAAAATCTGATGCTTTAATGTATTATGAATACCAAGAAATAGCAAACAAATTTTAAAAAATATGCAACCAATATGACATCAGTACAGCTTTCTGAAGCCATTGCACACAAGAAGAATCCTAACATCTACAAAAAAACAAATTTGAAATGCTGGAAAAGTAAAACTGCCTCTATAAATTTCTTGTGAATGTGAAAGAACATATCTTGATGAACCCAGTTTTCCATTAAACAGCACCTTATAGTTACAAACAAATAATTAAAAATTATGAAAGATGGGAAGGGGTTCCTGACAGAGATATTTTAAGTACTGGCTCTAGCTAAGCATTTATCACAAAGCTTGTAGAGGAATTGGCAATCCTCATTGTTTATAACTTACAAGCTTAAGTGATAGGATCATGTGATCTATGACTCTTATTTTGACTATTTATAGTCTCTGCCATAAGTCTTATGCAATTTTATATTGCTAAGACTACTAATATATGGTATGTCTGAAGATCTATCAACCCCATATAGCTATTTGAGTTGGATAGCTGGGTTTGAAGACATATAGATGTCTGAAAATTTCAGATTTTTCACTCAATAGATAACTTTTAGATAAGTGCTTGGCTTTGGGTTGGTATTTTAAGACCTAGAGTCTGAACCTACCCTGACACCTCTCTGAGGAGTGCCAAAGCATGTAACCATGGTCAGGGGTTTGGAGAGGGGTTCTTGACAGAGATATTTTAAGTGCTGGCTCTGGCTAAGCATTTATCACAAAGCTTGTAGAGGAATTGACAATCCTCATTGTTTATAACTTACAAGCTTAAGAGATAGGGTCTGGTGATCTATGACTCTTATTTTGACTATGATAAACATATGTTTAATTGGAAAAAGATAAACACATTTAACAGATATAAAAAGTATAAGAAAGTAAATTCTATTAAGTTACTTGCTTGACAATGGCAAATAATTCCCTAAGTCACAATGGTATGAGAATTTGTAATATTTGAAAATTATAAATTAAACTTGCTATTATGAAAAAATAGAGAAATCATAAATACCCTCATACATAATTATATGATAATGAAATAAAATTTCTACTGACTGTTGCCTTAGGTAAAATAGCCTAGTAGATTAGAGTATCATCTTAAATTTACTATTCATGAATTTAAAAGTCCAGGTCTGATTTTTACTGGTACTGTCACTGTTACTCTACTAATGTGTGTGTAATTATTAGCAGGTTCCAACAAGTGAATAAGTAAAGTTTTAATTTTTTGAAAGACATTTAATATTTAATATTAGATAGTGAAAATAGTCCAACATATAATTATTTCCAAAATGTTATCATCACAAATCTTCAGACAAACACTATTAACAATGCATTTATATAATTATAAATACAAAAAGTGACAAAAGTCATATTAAACATTTTATGAAGAAAATTTTTTGTAATATTTTTTTATTTTATTATATAAATAATATAAAAAACACTATTATACTGATCAATAAGGCAGATTATTAAACACATCAATTAGTTATTGTCAAAACCAATCCAATTAAATGAAGATTTGAAAAAATGAAATACTTATTGTTTGGCAGATCCAAGAGTAATTTGTATTCAACAACTTGATAGAAAAGCATTAATTTCTTGTCAGTTAAACATATAGGGTTAGTGATTAGATCAGTATTTATAATGTGTTATATGAGGAGGTATGTATTATGTTCTTCTGGTTCTGTTTTGTTTATCAAAAGTGTAGTATGAGTGTTATCATTCTCAGAGAATGAAAGTTTCTAAGGGAATAATGAATTTACTTCCGAGATTAAGATTGTTTTGATTTTTGTTGATTATTGTTTTAATTAACTTTATAAAAGATTGGAAAAGTAATTTATATTAGTTGCAGTTAAACTCCAATTAAAGTTACAGTGACAGTCAAGTAAATGTCAGAGTTAATAAAGTTAATGTATTGCAGTAAGAAGACTAAGCTAAATAATCACATGCAGTGAATTTATCATTGCATCTTCACATACATAAGATTAGAAGAAGCTTAAAAGACTTGAAAGATTGCTAATGTTTAAAGGATTGTTAAACCATATTGTTTTTACAAAGAATAACCTGCCAGCATTGGGAAAAAGTCTGACTGTCAATAACTTGTAAGGAAAAATTATTAAATTAATATCAGCAAATAAATAAATCCAAGTAAAATTGAATGTTAAAAGTCTATTTCATAGAAAACAAATAATATGGACTTCATAAAAAGGCATTTTTTAAGGTTTTTCCAATATATATACCATTGCAATATTTATAGTCATAATATAATTTTATTTATGTCTGCCATTGTAATCTTAGAGAAGAATATTTAACTTCTAATATCAAATGTTAAATTTCTTGATATACATATTGAAACAGTCAATCTTAGCTTAAGACTGAGCTTCATGGTTTTATCTACTAACTTGTGTTTAAACCCTATATCCCATCCTGCTCCTTTAGTCATGTATATATATATATGTATATATTTGAGATGTGCACCTAAAATTCATTAAGTTTAACTTTTCAATATTTATTATTATTAATTCTTCTTTATTAATTCTTTTCTTTACATTAAATATATATATTAGGAGCAAAAATACTAACAAAATATTGATTTTTAAAAATATTTCATTATATGTCATTTTAAAACTTTTCTATTTAAATTGTTTTTTGTATTAAACTGTATATTTTATAAAATCCAAGATGGAAGATGCAACGATTTATTGTCCAAATATAATTAAAGGGGTGGAAATATAATATTGTTTTAATATTGGGAAGGAATTTTTAATTAAAGTTTTTACCTAAAATAAAATGGGGATTAAGATTAATGATTGTACTTTTCTTATAAATATTTTTGTCAAATCTATTTCAAATCTGGAAATATTATCTAATGTTTGCATCTTCCAAAAACAATGGACAAAGAAATGTAAAATTTCTGTTAAATTAAAGATTACGTTTGGGCTAGAGATAAGAAATTGAAAGCATTCTTCAAATACCTGAGCAGTATATAAAATAGGACAATTTTGAAAGCCACCAGAATTAGCTACTATTGAGAGAACTGTATTGTTAACATAATCAACATATCTTTGAAATCTGAAAATGATGATCAGGTAAAACCAATCTCACCTTTCTGATACTTGTGGGGTCATCTTCTGCTGCTGTAATATCCTGCTGCCCTGAAATGAAGGAAAGCCTAGAAAAGGAACTCTGGAATGCTGAACGGAAGCTGGATGTCACCAAGAAGAACTCACATGGTTCCATTAAATGCCATACTTTGAAAATGGATTCACAAATTGTGCAAGGTAATGATTTTTATACCTCCTAAAAATAAATCTAGCCTAACTAATCTTGAACCCTACTAGCAAAATTTATCCTAATGTATGATTTAACTTTGGACCTTTTCTAATATGTAAATTGCTCTTAAATAATGTCTATAAATTTAATTCTTTCTCATATGCTCTAACTTTCTTTAACTTTGGTGCGGTCATTTATTTATATGTATTTATTACTTAATTTTATATGTCTATTTTAGTTTTTATTAATATGCCAATCTCAATCAATCTGACGAGTGAATTTCTAAAATCTTTTTTTTCTTTTTAAGTAAACCTTCATGAATTAAGATTATTAACATCCCCTTAAAACATAATGCATTATTAATTAAAAAGCTCACCAGATTGTTTTTACGAATCAACATTTTGTTTATGTTTTAGTATAAAAATGTGTTATTTGTTTAACTCTGGATTTTATCCAGGGTGAATCCAGAACTTAGGCTAATTAATGCTCTGAAATCTTAAAATATTATTTATTCAATTCTGAAAGGGTGACCTATTATTTGTTTTATGTATAACTGCTAGTTTTTATTTTATTTGTCCATACTCTTAAAATATCATATGCCTATATATATATATATATATATATATATATATATATATATATAATGTGCTTCTAATCTGGAGGTTGTGACAAGATTGAACCCATAGATTTCTTCTCGTGCCTCGTTATGTGGACAGCTGACCTGCCCATGACCACTTTCTTCATATAAAAAGGCATCTGGCAGTGATTCCAATACACCTGACACATGCTATTCCTATCCACTTTCTTTGTATAAAAGGCTTCTGCATGTCAGTGATGTCCATGGCATGTCTATCCACTTTTCTTTAAGTACCCAAGAAGGGGGTTTTACATTTCATTTTTCATCCAGAAGCATGACCTTATCTTTGATTTCTCTGCCATTATCAGTACTGCCACTTATTCATATTATTATTTCATTTGCTTATGTCCTAATTTTAGTGCTGTAATATTAAAATTGCGCTCTGCTCAAATATATATTTACATTCCAAATATAACTAGCTAGATTCATTACTAATATTATTTCAGTTTTATTATACAGTCTTACCATCGTAATTCATTATTTCTGTAATTAAGAGTATGTGCCTTGGGGAAAAATAAAGCATTCTTCTTGTAAATGTTAATGAAAATAATTTTCAATAAATATTTTGCCATATAACTAAATGTAATTTTCAAATGTGTTTTACTTATTTTCGCGACTGTAATGGCGTGAATATAGTTTTCTTATATATATAATGAATCCTGGAATGCTCCCCAAAATTACGTTAGTCGCCAAATTTCAGAACCATAAACCAAAGCATTAATAGCAATCCTATATAATCTTTTAATAATTGATTGGCATCTTAATATGGTACCCACCAAAGATGTGTGTTAATATATATAATATTTACTTAATAAAGAGCATATGAGAATCATCAGCATGAATTGAAATATGTAATTATCTATCGTTTGGTAGATTGCTTGCTAATTCATGCACATATAAATGCACATAAATAATTTCTCATTATATTAAACTATTTTTTTATTGTCTAACTTGTTTGAGTAGTTTGAATTCTCTTTTCTCTACTTCCACATGTATAATCATATGTATGCATATTTTAGTTTAGTTAAAATAAGTTTCATTGTCTTCTCTGCTCTGCTAGTGGGCCAGATTTAAAATGAATTTTTGTGTGCCATCATTATATGTTATTCATTAGGTGTTTGATCTGGGATTTAGAGAATGGGTTCGAATTCATGTTGGTCCCTGACCTAAATATCAGGCTTGACTGGGTTTGAAGTACATTTTTTGAGTTCCAGCTCATGTTAGATGGATCAACATGTTTTGACCGGTACAATATATATATATGTCCACCTTGTACATGCATGCAAAAATATATATAGGTAGGCTATCAAATATTTAGTAATTTTTATCACTTTCGTTTTAAAAGTTTATTCTAATGAGGAGCATATGGATAAAAGCAATAAAATATTTCATGTCCTTTAAAATTAAATCAGTTGAAAAAATCATTTAGTTTTTCAATTACACAAAAAAAAACACACAAAAAAGGAGTGCTAAATAGTAGTATAACTAAAAATTCCATAAAACCTTGTTTTTCCTTAAATAACTTAAAATAATTAATTTAATCAAAAATATAATTTTTCTTTCGAGTGGATTTCCAAATATGTGAATGAAAGAGTATTGTTAGGAATCAGTAGGCATACTATTTTTAGATTAATCAAAGATGATTGGATGTCTTCTTGAGAGCCAAATTGTGGCTGGAACTTTTAAAGCATTATTTGATTAATAATATTCAGAAATGTAAATATATAGAAAATTCATTATCCACTTGGTTATTATTGTGATTATTTAAACCAGTGTGTTTATTTTTTCTTTGGAAGATGATTATCATCAATATTGGTGGTGCCACTGATGTATATTTTAAACAATCATTAATTTCATTACAATGTATATATAAAAATACATTAGAGTCTGTTAAAATAAATAAATTGATTTCAGAATAGCATTTTTTATATTATTGGTTTGTTGTAATATATTGAAATACATGTATTTAGAGAATCAATACAAGACCATAAATCAAGACCCATGTTACCATAAAAAAAATTATAATTAACCAGGAAAAATCAAAATTATAAATTTGAAAATACCATATAAAATTAGTTGTTGTACACATTGTTCATTTATGTTTTAAAGAAAATTACAATTTTAAAGAAAGTTAAAATCCATTTTTTAAAAGTATAAAATTAAATCATAAACTTACATATTCTAAATAAATATTTATAGATCATTGGTTTCCTAATTTCCAATTTCCTCTAAAATAACATTAATCATCAGTTTTATGTATGCCAGAAGTCTCAACATGCCTAGTAACACTATGCAATTTCGTCATTTTCTGGATATGATGAACCTTACTTTGCTCATAGTAAATTATTTCATAGGAATAGTAATTGTACTAGAAAACAGCATTTTTTTAAACAACTGCTTAACTTTTTCTCATATGATTGCCTCATTATCACTAATGTTACTAAGTCCAGCCATTTATTTTTGCTTAATCCAAATTAGAAAAAAATAGTATCCATTAATGTAAAGTACTCAGGCTGAAATTTTATGATTTATTTTTAAATTTGTCACTTCTTAAAAATGATGGAGAAAGTTAATTTCATCTTATGTATTCAGAATCTAAGTCACTAACCATTTTACACCTTTCTCTTTTTAAAATGTTTTTTTTCTTTTTATTTCAGTATTGATGGGTTGTTGCTACTTTTTCTGAATCATGGTTAAATGTAATGTTGTCCATGCATAAAAAGAATTGTAAAATAAAAACTGAATGCATATAAGCTTACAAAACAAATTCATTTCTAATGCTTTACTCAAAACTAAAATGTTATGAAAAAATGTATGCATGTGGTTATTATATCAGTTAATAATATTTGAACATTTCTTTTTATTTCAGCCAATGACATTTGTTGATTTAAATATTTCATGCTTTTGATTAATATTCTATAATTTTATTAGGATTTCATTTTGTATTTCTTTTATAGCTAAGTTTTAATCAGATTTCAAATCCTACTTTTATGGCAGATATCTAAAACATTACAGCTTATACAACTAGAATTTTATTTTAAAATATTTGTAGAATATTTTTGTCAATATCAAATATTAATCACTTTTTAAATTTTATTTTTATGTTATATAACTAAAATTACTACAGTATATGCAAATAGGAAAATAATTTAGAAATATATATAAAACATTTTTATTGGTAAAGATAAAATAAAAATGAATTACTTAAATTAATAGCTGAATTTCAAATGGATGCAATTTTACAGTAACTTTAATTTTGATTCTTTTTAGTAGAGTTTTGTTTTGATTTTTTTTTAAAATAACAATCACAAATCAAATTTCAAATATGTAATATATTTTTAGCATGAAAACATATAAAATATCATTTTTATCATTAAAGACAAAAATAAATAGGCAAACTAAATCGATAATTAAGTTCATGCCAAAGTTGTCTGTCATTCTAATATTTCTTTATGTTTTTTTACATTTGTTATATAATTCATGATTTAATGTCAAAATGTGTTTATTCTACTACTTATTGTCTCTTATAAGCATTTGCTTTAGCAGTCATCAACCTTTTTATTTCCAGGTCTCTGTATGATTTGATTCCGTAAAATAGATTGGCACAGTGATATATTAGATATATTTGACTGTATGTTTATAATTTCTTGAATATCAATCAAAAAGTAAATAAAACAGCCTCTTGCCACAGTAGTTTAAATATATCCTGAAATGCCCATGCTTTGTGTTTCAAATCTGGGATTGATGGATTTTGGAAATTTTTTTCAAGTCTCAAACAAGTTTTAAGAACTTTTTCAGAAAGTAAGTCCTAATGACAATTCTAATAGTAGATGTTAAATGATTATATAATTATGATTATCTTGAGAATACATGTCTCAGAATAATTTAAAATAGTAAGACAAATATTAATATTCTATTATAAATACAAACATTATAATAGTAATACCATCATCTTTTGTGTCAGAGGTAATATAATATTGTTAGTATTAATCCTATGGCTTACTTTTAACTTTAGTACTGTAACGGGCAAAAAACCACCCATCAACACCCTCACCCAAAGTCGGATTTAAACTCAGCCAAACCAAAGTGAATTCAAATCCAACTCACCAGCTCAGATCAATGGACAATCTAAATTGACGGCACAGTGCTATGCGCCAAGAAACTAGCTCGACAATTGGTGATGATTAGAGACCCCTGAACTGACACTAATAGTGAATAATAAACTAACTAAAGATAATTTTAAGTCGAATCATATGTATATGTTCGGGTTGCCAACACAACACAGCGAGCATTAACATTAAAATAATTATTGAATAAAAGAATTAAAAAACCAAGTGTGTTTATAAAATATTTTAATAATAATAGTAATAGTTTTGTTCAATTTTTAAATGATAACTATATTGATTACCTCTAGTCCTTAAACAGAGTTTATAATTATAATAAGAATGGCAGTTCCTATTATATGCCAACAAGTATTATGCAATATTATGGAAGTCTATATATCTATGCCCCCAACAAGAAAATAAAGGCAGATAAAGGTATTCAGTGGTGACAGAAATTATTATTCTAATTTTATACGGAAGAATGTGAGATTGACATTCGCAAATCCATTTATGAAGAGCAAGATACGTATTTAAGGCATAACTTTAACCTTTATTAGAAAACTTATTTAATTTGAGATAACTGAGAATTTGTTCGACTTTAATGAAATCACTTCATCACGAATTACGAGCATAAGAGCAGGCTTTACTGGAACAGAGAGGTAACGGTGCTGACGAATTATGAGCTATAAAATGAACATAAAAGATAATAGCTGGTCGATGATTTAAGTAGTATGGCAGCTTGTATTTGACAAGTCTTACTACCTTTTAAGGAGACATGGAACATGGGGGAAGCCAGGCCAAGTCATAACTACGAACCTTTGGTGTTCCAAATATAATATAAGTGGGGGAGGAAGTGCTTTCTTCCTCTATAATTTAAAATAACAGTAATATTGCCACTGACAAGCCTACAGAGCAGAAGATTGCCCTACATCAGCAATGTTCGAAGATGATGACTTGATAGTCACTGTTTGAATAATAAAACCCAATTTATTATAGAATGCTCTATGTGATAACTTGATCAAATTAATTAAAGTCAAATGAGCTTTTAACTAAAACTATGTTAAAGCATTTATAAAATTATATTAATTATGCACCAAACATCGTGCCCTCCCTGAATCTTAATAGAAAGGAACAGAAATTTGAATTAGAATATATTTAGTTGATTCCTTTATCAACCCTTTTGCAAAAATATTTTAAGATCAAAAATATGGATATATAAACATTTATAAATTAGATAAAGGAGATGGGGACATAGGTTAGAAACAGAGCTAATAATTTATTATTAGCCAATTATAAAAATAACAAACATTTAATAATTTCTTTTGACTCGATAATTGATAGAACTGTATAAATCTAGTTCTAATGGGCGAGAATTACTATCAGAATTAATATTATATTATTTGCATAAGGCGGATGGAACAAAGGAGCTCATCGAGTTGAAGGATTATTGGCATATAATTAAAAATAAACAACATTAATAAATCACTCAATAAATAAATATATATATATATATATATAATACAGTAAATGAACTGCCATTGTAAGAAAGGAAAATTAAATCTGAGGACTAGAGATTGAGAGAATTACTATATAATTTAAAATAGCATAGATAAAAGAAAGTTTTGTACATATTGTTAAATTAATAAATGAGAAAAGCTTTTAAAGGGAGTGTAAAGTAAAGTTCGGAATCTGGCCAGAAAGTTAGGTTCATTATGGAATTACATTACCATTTCTTCTGCGGCGAGTTCCTTAGTTTACACATCCGAGTGGTGGAAACGTAGGCACGCATTTTGTAAATTACTTGAACAGCATTTTGACTGGTATTTTCATGATTTTTGGGCAGCACAATTGGACCAGAAAAGATTTAGCAGCTTCATTGAAGATTTTCAGGGGACTTCACGAACAATAGTCAGATTCCTGAAGTTTAGCCCCTCACCATGATAGAAACACTATGTAAAATCATAATTTAAAAACGCACAGAGTTAAATGGTACTTCTCTAAACAAAGATGGCTTCTCTTCTCCAAACTTTTCTGGGCTATTTATACTGTCCTCTGATGCCTTCAGGCTAGTGCTTCTTTCATTATCAATGTTACAAAATTTTACTAATTGTTTTTAGATACATTCCTTCGATAAGGCTTTCAAACTCATTAACTCTGAATTTATTTTCTAATTAGAAAATGAATTTATAAATCTAAAAATTGATTTTAATTAGGAACCATCCTTACAGTTTAAATAATTATCTTTTTTCTAATTAATAAAACTTTATCCATTGTTTTTGGAGAGGGACAATCTGAAAGCTTATCGAAAGAATGTAGCTTTTAATCACTAAAAATTTAACAATTTATTTAAAAGTAAAATAAAACATTCCCGATGCAATGAAACTTTAGAAAGAATATATACATTTAAATATTTATAATATATATGCACAATCCACGCAGTTATAATATATATAAATTCATGAATAATTTTATCATGAATCTATTAAGGGCATTGATTAATTTAAACCTTAAACTAGTTAATTTTAACACACATTTATATAATAGTTTTTCTTTACGAAAACTAGCATGGATTGACTGTATAAAGCCCCATTGCATTGGAAATTTAAGGTTAGTACTAGAGTTTGTAGTGGGCTTATGGCTAGATGTCTTGAAGCTAGGATTGAACTCAGATCTGACTGCTTCAGTACCCACTGTCCTATATTATACTAGAAACTTTATTTAATGATCATAATAAAGGTGTCTATGTTGATGACTAATTTATGTACTTACTTTAATACATTGATAACACTTCTACAACTAAACAAATTTTTTGGAATTAATTAACAAATCATTAATTTATAAAAGATTAATTTTAATTAAAATGGATATTAATGATGATAAAATTTTCTACCCTTTATATAACTTTTCATACAAGGTACACTGATTATATTTCCTGAGACTAATACATCAAGTCATCTCTCAAATGATCTCTCTTGTTATTCATTTATAAGTATTTATTTGAATATACAGAGTTTGAACTTCACTGATCCTAATTCAGAATGCATTTTAGCTGTTTTTGCTATAATAAGTGTTCTTGTTTTATCTCAGACAATGAACACTTAGGATCAGATGAAGAGTTACTACGTATGTTAAGGATGAAACTATCAAGAGAACATCTCTGGAAATTACATAATTTAAATAATAACATTATTAATTTTAGATAACTTTGACAAATGTATAAAAAAATACACATAGATATTATTACATTATGGATAAATAAACCAATAAATGTAATATGGAAATAATAAGGATTAAATATAAATGCTAAAACCAAATATATATTTCATCCATACATAAAATATTTATCAATTTAAAATACACTAGCAATATGCATCAATAGAAAATTAAAATAATGTTTATATCCAAAAATACATATAATAAATATATCAATAAATATACACATCTATTATATATATATATGCATTTAAATTTAAGAAGACTTTTTATGGCTTCTTTAAATAATTCAATATGCTTCCTAAACAGGATGATAAGTCCATATCTGAGGTATCATATAAAATGAAATCAATTTCTGATGGGTAATTCAGGTTGCATTTTCATTGGATTTGGTAATTTATCTCTGTACTACTTGTAGACATTTTTTTCAAAGCTGGTAAAGCTACATTGTTCAAGCAACTTAGCACAAGACTTTTATTGTGTTTACTATACATAATTTTTCTATTGTAACTTTGCTTGATTCCATACTTGAATATACTAGTTGATGCATAATGTTTCTAAAACTAGAAATGAAATATTTCCAAGCTATACAATGCTGTAAATATATACTTTGGCTTATGACAAATGTTTTCTTCCTTTTCTTTCACCTTATATAGCCTTGGTCTAAAGACAACTCTTTCCAAAAACCTTAAATGATTTTCTTTGTTGTTTTTAATCTTGTTTTTTTCTTCCTTTTTAGGTATGACAACTAATCTGATATTTTTTCTTTATCTTGTAATTACCCTTTCTTAATTATTATTTAATTTAAATTTTTTTTATTTTTAGTTAGTCTCTGATGAAGACTACTAGAGAGTCAAAACTGTAAAGAAAATAAAAAAGTTTTTTTTAAGAAAATATGTTTGCATTGAAGTGTATATGAAAAAGTATTATAAGCAATATATATTCTTTAATTAGTCCTTCTTTTTGATCACTTTAATATGGATTCAATAATTAAGCAGTTAAAAAAATATTTTTTATGTGCAAGAAAATATATTTCAGATTATGTTTAAATCATTTAATTTTTATTTTACACATATACTTGTATTATTCTTTATCTGATTTATAAAATATTATAATTATTTCATTATAATTCTCTCCTAGACCAATATTCAATGAAAACAGAATATAAGTGACTTTTTTGCAACTACATTAATGGTCTATAATGTATGCAGCAATTCTACACATTTTCAAATGTTATTGTTTTGATTTATTTAAATTATATATTCAGGATTAATATAAGACAACAATTGAGGGAATGTTTTCTTTCTGCAATACATTTTTAAATTTCATTTCAAAATGTTGTTTTACCCATTGCACAAGAGCTAGCCAAACTTGTATTATATATATATATATATATATATATATATATATATATATATATATATATATATATATATATATATATATATATATATATATTGCAACCTTCTCAATGGGCACATAAAACAAACTTTAATTAAATCATACTGTGCCAGTGGTGAATAACTGCATTTAACTAAAAAAAAAAGTGAAATAGCACTAAAATTTTTAAAAATTTATGTTAATCATCTAAAACCTTATCTGAGAGTTGCTTATGGATGTTAGTTGGGAGTTTTATATGCAGTTAGTATTATTATTATATTTGGTGAACTATTTAATAGTAGAAATGGGGGATGGCTTATTACAGGAGTTGTTGATGTGTAAGTTAAGTTGATGCAAATTTGTTTTGTTTGTAGAATAATGGTTGGTATTTGTTTAGATGTTTTTCTGATCTGTTTACTCATTGGCACACCCATCCATGTGTAGGTATTATAATCAGTGAATTATGTTTAACCAATAGCCATATAAGTTATATTTTAGTCAGGATAATTTAGTATTCATATAGCAGCATATGTGTGTGCATGTATATTTCTGTCATCTTCCAATTTCATTTTCATATTTAATTACAATTATAAATTTATAAATTATTTAATGCCCATTGATAAAGTTAGTAATATTTACTAAGGCAATAAATCTCAAGCAATGTGTGCTTGAGAATGTGAAGGTAGGGACCTTTACAGGTCTTAACCACAAGCTATTTAATTACAGTACAGAATTTTACAATAATACATTTAAAATTACAGAAAATATCTCTGATAACAGATACAAATATATTTGAGTGATTAATGGATCTCTGGATTAGTGAATTATTTGACAAATTAAATTGTGTTATCAACTACTTTCTTTAATGGCTAATTAATGCTTATTTATTTAAAAATGTAAAAATTATATTTTTTTGTTTTATTCAGTTTGATTTAATTTAGAAAATCAAACAATTTTTTTTTCTTAAGAAAAGATTTCTTGAATATTTGTTGCTTAATTATCTGAGTGCGAAGGGTGGAGCTAACCTTTGGAGGATAAGGTGACCTCTTGATTGATGGAAAGGAGATGTATTTAAGAGATAGTCAGTAATAAAATATATTCTGCTTTTGCCACTTCTATTATGTACATAGTTGTTTTTTTCAATCTCTTCCAGGAATCAAGTTGGTTAAACTACAAAGTGTAAATTTTTAAACATTATTATTTTATAAAATTCAGTATGGGAATTCTAGCTACCAGACAACTTTAAGAAAAGATGTCAGGCTAGTTTTTTTAACGTATATTTTCTTCACTTTCCACTCAATTAGATTTTAAATTAACCTTCTTGTTTAAAATGTATTTATATGTTTATAACCTAAATCTACTTTATTTGCCTATATTTTCTATTGTAAGGATAAATGAAATTGCATGAACTTTATTATCTTTTAAGGAAATTGTTGCAGGACTGTTTAACAAAACCTAACATCAACTCTAAGTTTAAATACTCTTCTAATTATATAAAAGTGAAGTTAAAATGAGAGGATGTGTGTATAATTTATTGTGCTATATTTTGAACTATTATGTGATAATAACTATGCTTATCATTCATGTTTATAAAATATTTTCTTAAAGAAGTGAATGCGTGGCTCACAAAGAATTAACTAATAATTAGTATTTATTTAATATGTACCTGATTTAAGTCGAGTAGAAGGACATTAATATTATATATTTCTTATTTTCCTCAGTGTCTGGATGTATTATAAAAGAAAAATATTATTATCTAAGGAATTGCAGATTATCTGTGAACAATTAGCAATGGACCAAAATAATTATATTCATGCTTATGAAGCTTATGGGAAGCTAATGTTCTTTTGAAAGCCTGCTAAAGTTATTACTACGTTGGAAATTTCCAGAATTAATTAAATGGTCAATAGCAAACAAATGTGTAGTTGAAATTATCACTCTATTATCTTCATAATTATAAAAGCTTATTACTTATGCATTGTATTAGTGAGCTCAATTAGCTATTGCTAAAAACATTTGAGATTGTTTATCCTATAGGAATTAGTCATCATATTTTACTAACACATACTCATTTGAAATTCTCATCTTTGTCTTCACGTCATTCAGAAGACTTTATGTTAAAGACTCTGCAAGTGAATTTTTCTTGAGTTGAAGAAGAATGACTATTTTTATTGTTTGTTGTTGTTATTGATATATCATAGACATATAGATAGGTTATTTATTTATGTGCCTATTTATTTTGTGAAATTTTCTTGACTTCAAAAACATCTCGGATAGCATATTACAAGTTGCAATACACCGGTAATTAACCATTATTTAAATATCATTTCTTATGTTGGTTATATATACATTTTTTTTAATGTGTTTTATTAAAGGGGGGGTATTTCTCTATTTAATGTCTCGAACTGAGCGATTGGCTTAGAGAGCAGCAAATGTATGAAAGATAAATATTGTTATCAGAAATGGTGAAACCCCTTTGACAATAATTACTGCAATTTAAAGTTTTAAAACTGCTAATAGTTTATCATAAACTAAAAGTTTCTATTTTCAGTTTACCATTTACTTTATGGTAACATTTGCATACTATATAGTTTGAAATTATTTACACGTTCTTATTCATACATATATAATTAGTAAATATTCAGTTTTGTGACTTTGTTTCTCTCTGTTGGTTTTGGATAATGTCATATGCTAAAGGAATTGAAAGAATTACGGACCTATCTTTGTGTGTATTTATTTTCCAATGTTTAGAATGAAATGTATAGAGTACCTGTGAAAAAGAAAATTATCAGTTATATGTTCTATGTTGATTGGGATTGAGAACTCTCTCTTAATATATCTAAGTTTTTGCCATGAGTGAGATATATTTCCAGATTAAGTATTTATGCATTGTAAAAATGATATTTTCTGAAGTTAAGTAGTATATATCCTCTTTATTCTGGTGGTGAGACTCAGTTCCAAACCAATAGTATACCCCAAAGTTAGATGGGAAGTCATTATTCGTCATTTAGATTTATTAGTCAAGAAGCTTGTTAATTCCTCGTGTGCTTAATATTTTTGAATATTTTTTTTATTAACATAGAATCACAGCTATTGGTAATGTAGTTGGTGATTAAATAAATAGTAAGACTAAATTCTTTATGGAATATTTAAAGCAGAAATAATATTATATTTGTTAGTTGGTCTATGGCATCATCCGTGTTATGACACTTATTTAGTAACACATAAGCAAACTAACAAGATGTAAATATATTGATTCTATCATAATTATAGCATAAGATGTGGCACACACATAATGCAAACAACCTTGCAGACATAAGAGTATAGTACTATTAAATTTATACATCAAGAATTACATATTTTGGATTATATCATGTTAATTTACTGCAAGCTTTAAATCATAAAATCATCAGAATGATTATTTTTTTATTTTGGATGTGTGAAAAGTATAGCTATTTAAAAGGATTATTTGATTGAGTTATTTAAGATTACTCTCTTGACAGCTAAAGTTATTAATTTGTTTTATCCCAATAAATGATAGTGTAATCTCTCCAACTTCTACATTTGAGCCCATAATAAGATATTTATCCAGTGTTGTTTGCTAATAAAAAATGTTAGGGTTAATTAACAGCCTAAATATATTCAAAGTTAGAATATGAGGGCATTATTTTATTTGCTTCTTCAAATTTTGTAAATGTCTAATCAATAAATAATAAAGTGTATAAAACAAAGTGATATCAAACCCAGATTGACAAATGTATTTGTAAATTCAAGAATTAGAATGAATAGTCCCAAGGTGAACAAATTATATTTATTTTTGATTGCAAAATTAAATAAAAGTTTTATTTATTTATTTATTTAAAACTTTGTCTCCAGTTAGTCTTATATGCATTCGTATTCTAGTTTCCACATTCCATATATCTATTACAACATAAATGCACTACTTTATATGTTTGATAATAAATACACTTAAATCTGATATTTTCTCATGATCCAAACATTATGTGAAATATTTTACCATTCTGTAAACTTATAAAAAAGCTTGTACACTCAGTTTATTATTTAGACAATGATATGAGATTAAAAGATACCCTATTTCCTTCATTATCTAATTTCTAGTCCAGTGAAACATCATTCAACTCATTCCATTATTTTTTATTATAATAGTTATAAGTTATTGTATAATAGAATTTCTCTAATCAAATTGTTTTAAAGATTCCCTGAGATCTGATTTCATAGTTCCAAATTAGTATTAATTTAGCTATTTAGATTAAGATGTGCTAGATAGTGGAGTTATTTAATATCATGTTTTTCTGTTAAAGTTATATTGTAGCTAATGCAAGAGTGCATTTAGATGATGAAGGAGATCAAATTGAAATATAGTTTATTAGCTTGAACAAATGAAACTTTACTAATTTCTATCAATTGGTTGCTTAACAAATGAGGCATATATCTTATTTTAATGATCAATAGTATTTCCTCCTTCATTTATTTATATTCTATATGTTCTTGACTTCCTATAACCCTCCACTGAGCTAATCTATAAGTCAGGCATAAGTAGAAAAATATCAGTACTATTTCAAAGCAAAATAAAGTTGTTAATTTATTCTATTCATTAATAGAATTGGCATCCTGGGCATTTGTTCCTATAATGTGTATGATCGGTGTTAAGTAGAGGGTTACAATATATATATATATATATATATATATTGAAGCAGTTGGATCTGAGTTCGATCCTAGTTTCATGACATCTAGCCATAAGCCCACTTCAAACCCCTAGTACTAACCTTAAATTTCCAATGCAATAGGGCTTTCTACGTTCAATCCACGCTAATTTCCATAAAGAAAAACTATTACAGAAATGTGTATTAAAATTAATTCATTTGAGTTTAAATTAATCAATGCTATTAATAAATTCATGATAGAATTATTCACAAATTTATATATATAACAACTGCATGGATTGTGCCTATATATTTGTAAATATTTACATATATATAATTGTTCGAAAGTTTCATTGCGTCGGGAATGTTTGTTTTTACTTTAAATAATTTGTTAAAACTTTAATGATTAAAAGCTACATACATTTTGATAAGCTTTCAGATTTTCCCTTTCCAAAACAATGGGTTAAGTTTTATTAATTAGAAAAAAAGATAAGTATTTAAAATGTAAGGATTTCCTAATTAAAATCATTTTCTGATTTTAAGAATTCATTTTCTAATTAGAAAATGAATTCAAGTTAATGAGTTTGAAAGCCTTATCGAAGGAATGTATTTAAAAACAACTAGTAGATTTTGTGGCATTGATAATGAAAGAAGCACTAGCCCAAAGGCATCAGATACAGGATATATAGCTCTGAAAAGTTTGTAGAGGGAAGAAGCCATCTTTGTTGTAGAGAAGTGCAGTAAACTCTATGCATTTTAAATTATGAATTCAAATAGTGTTCCTATCATGGTAAGGGGCTAAATGTCAGGAATCTGGCTATTGTTCCTGAAGTCCCCTAAAAATCTTTAATGAAGCTGCTCATGCTGCTAAAATTGTGAAAATTCATTAAAATACTGTTCAAGTAATTGACCAAATGCATGCCTATGTTTTCCTCACCTGGACGTATAAACTAAGGATCCAGTCCAGAAGAAATGGATAATATATTTCCATAATGAACTTTAAACTTTCTGGTCAGTTTCTGAACTTTACACTCCCTTTAAGAGCTCTTTTCATTCTATAAATGTAATACTCTGTGTAAAACCTTTTATTTATGCTATTTTAAATTACATAAATTCTCTCAATCTCTAGTCTTTAACTTTCCTTTCTTACGATGGCAGTTCATTTATTATATTATATATATATATACTTGTGTGATTTACTAATGTTGTTTATTTTTAATTATATGCCAATAATCTTTCGACTCGATGAGCACCTTTGTTCCATTTGCCTCACACAAATAATATAATGTTAAATCTGATAATAATTCTCACCCATTAGAACTAGATTTATACAGTTCTATCAATCATTGAGTCGGAAGAAATAATTAAATGTTTGTTATTTTTATAATAAATTATTAGCTCTGTTTCTCACTTATGTCCCCAGCTCCTATCTAATTTACAAATGTTTATATATCCACATAATGTTAAAATGTTTTTTCTCATATTCACCAATATTTATTTATTCATGTATAATCTAGAATGTTTTTTGCAAAAAGGGTTGATAAAGGAATCAACTACATACATTCAAATTCAGATTGTTTCCACTGTCTTTTAATATTCAGGAAGGGCACAATATTTGGGGCATGATGAATATAATTTTATAATGTGTTAAAATAATTTTAGTTAAAAGCTTGTTTGACTTTAATTAATTTCATCAAGTCATCATGTAGAGCATTCTATAATTGGGTTTTATTTTTCAAATGGTGACTTTCAAGTCATCATCTTCAATGTTGCTGATGTAGGGCAATATTCCACTCCATTAGGCTTGTTGGTGATAATATTTCTGTTATTTTAAATTATCGAGGAAGAAAGCACTTCCTCCTCCGCTCATGTTATATTTGGAATACCAAAGGCTCATAGTTACGACTTGGCCTGGCTTTCCCATGTTCCCATCTACTTAAAGGGCATAAGACTTGTCAAATACAAGCTGCCATACTAATTTTAAATCACTTCTCCTTAAAGGGCAGTAAGACTTGTGAAATGCAAGCCGCCATAGGACTTAGATCATCGACCAGCCATTGTCTTTCAATTTTATTTTATAGCTCGTAATTCGTCAGCACCGTTGCCTCTCTATTCCAGTAAAGCCTGCTCTGATGCTTGTAATTCATGACAAAGTGATTTCAATTAAAGTCAAACAAATTCTCAATTATCTCAAAGTAAATGTTTTCCAATAAAGATTAAAGTTATGCCCTAAAATAAGCATCTTGCTCTTCATGATTGGATTTGTAAATGTGAAAATAAATCTCACATTCTGTCAAAATAAAATTAGAATAATATTTTTTTTTACAACTGAATACCTTTTATCTGCCTTTATTTTCTTGTTGGGGGCATAGACATAGAATTCCAAAATATTGCGTAATACTCATTGGCATATAATAAGGACTGCCACCCTTATTATAATTATAAACTTTGTTTAAGGACTAGAATTAATTAATATAATCATTATTTAAAATTCAAACAAAACAAAGTATTATTATTAAATATTTTCTAAACACACTTGGTTTCTTAGTTCTTAATTTTCTTATTCAATAATTATTTAATGTTAATGCTCACTGTCTGTGTTGGCAACCTGAACATATACATATGATTTGACTTAAAAAGTATCTTAAGTTAATTAATTATCCGATATTAGTGTCAGTTCAGGGGTCTCTAATCCTCACCAACGATTGAGCTAGTTTCTTGGCGCATAGCACTGTGCTGTCGATTTAGATTTCTACAAATCTGAGCTGGTGAGTTGGGTTTAAATTCAGTTTGAACCATCTGAGTTTGGATCCGACTTGCAGTTTAGGTGGTGGTGGTTTTTTGACTGGTACAATATATATATATAACAGAATGATTCTTCGATTATAATGCACAAACATTAATTCACAAAAAATATTTATAGTTTAATTCCCAAAATAGTTTGATGCTAACTAGTTTATAGTTTATACAAAGTTCTCAACTTTTTCAAGCTAAGGGCATGACAAGAGATTGGCATATACAAATTAACATGGTTATGTTCCCTGCTGAGCTGTCTTAGAAAAACACTATCTATGTACAATAATGAATACTCAAACTATAATCCTGCATGTATAGTTTCTACATCTTAATTCACTCCTTTCTCAATATATGATAATTCTCCAGTTGTTCTGTTGCAACATATACTTTCCTAGAATTCACTGAATCTGCTCTGTACTCTCTCTGCTGCTCCTTTCAAAATCCCCCCTTTTATATGTCTAGTTTCTTTTGTTTTCTGGAGTATATTAGTTTATAATTAAGGTGGACTTTAATTAAATTCTTTTTGTTGTCTGATTAATTAGTTTGGTTTAATTAATTGCATTTTAAGCCAACTCAGACAACAACTACTTAGAACATCTATAATTAAAATATTGGACATTTAAAATGTCTTTTAAAAGGAATATTTTATGTATGTTTAATTTTAAAATGCATATTTTACAATACCTTCCCTTACTCCAGAAAACCCCATGTTGTGATCCCTCAGTGCTTTGTTTTCTTTCTTTCCAAGTGAGAGAAACACTTGATTTTTATAATTAACCAAAGTAAGCTTGAAATTTGTGTAACTCTTCTTTTTCCACACTGCCCTGAGTGCCCTTTTTCTCACTTGGAGAGACTCTGGATTTTTCCTTGTTCTACAGTTTTGTATCTGGCAGCTCACTGTCTAAAGATTTCCATTTTTCTAAAAAATCATTGAAAGTGTCTATTTCATTTTTGGCCATCTTTTCTTGTGGGTCCATTTCATACTGCTGCCAACTTTTTATCAGTTCAGATAAATCAGACATTGTGAGTTTACTTTGTAATTTTCCACTAACTTCTGAGCTTTGTTGTCCAAGTTCTATTACTCATTGTCTAGAAGCCTTCAATCTTCCTTGAAATTCTTTGAGTTCAGCTGATTTCTGTTTTATAGCCTGCTGACTTTGTGCCAGGGATGACTGTGCCTCTATTTTTTCTGTGATCAAAATATCTAGCATTTGTATGTGAACCTGGAGTTGCTCCTTCAGAGAACCTCACTCTTTATACTGCTTCCATTCAGAGACTTTCCATTTCTCTTCGAGTTCAATTTTGTAATTTGAAATTATAACTTTTGAGTTCTTGTGACTGCAAGTTGAGGTGTAGTTCAAATTGCATCTTTTTCTCACACATGATAGATAATTCTTGGTTTCTTGATTCCAGTTTTTATAGTTTGGTCTGTAAAGTAATGACCTCTATTTGTCTTTGCAAAATGATCCTATCTCTCATGGCACTGCTTTGTACCTTAGTTGATATATAGTTAATACGCTATGTTCTACCATTTGTGCCTGGATTACATTTCCTTTGCCAACTATCCCTTTCTGGTGATTGTCTGTATGCCTGTGCAACGTGGCCCTTAGTGCAGCATTTGAAACATGTTTCTTGTTTTCATTTACACTCTTTAGCTATGTGTCCTGTTTTCCCACAACAGTAGCATTTAATTCTGTTATTTGTCTGGGATTCCCATTGAAACAAACTTATTTCCACTTTATCACTTTTGAAAAATTGCTCGGTAATTTGATATTTTGATCTGAAAACCTGTGCCTGTTCTAGAATTAGTCCACAATCTATCCCTTTCTTTATTTCACTTTCATAGGGTAGGTCTGCCTCTGTTAATAGCTATTGTCTGAGCCTGTCATCGAACATTTCCCATAGCAGCTATGAAATCACCATAAATACAATTTTCCACTAGCTCCTTGAGTGGTAAATTATGTTGTTTGATTGTTTCACTATTCAGTTGTTTTCTATTTCTTAACTGTAGACATGCTACGTGGCAGGATGGGTGAGGGCCAAAAAATTTATTTAACCTCTGTGTTAATTTTTTGAGTCATACATTCTCATCTATGGATTTTCATAAAATTTATTGGCAATTTCAATAATTTCTCTCCCAGAGAAACATAAGAGGGTGGCTACTTCATACTTGTTGTCTTCAATGCCATTTAAAATGAAGAAATTTTGAACTTGTGACAGATATATTGGCCTATCAGCTGCATTTTCTATGTCAAACTCTCCAATAGAGTTTTGTCCAAAAACTGACATTTTATAATTAATTGCAGATTATTCACTATGATTTTTAGGTTTGACTAATTTGACTGCATCAGGTTGCTTGTATTAATTCTTCAATTACAGTGCACAAATGTTAATTCACAAAAATTAGTAGTGTTCAATTCCTAAAATAGTTTGATGCTAACTAGTTTATAGTTTATACAAAGTTCTCAACTTTTCCAAGCTAAGCACATGATGAGAGATTGGTGTCTGCCAAGCTGTCTTATAAAAACACACTATGTATGTACAATAATGAATAAGCATTTATTTTATATAGCACATGTTTATAAATTGTAATGCATTAAATATCAGCCTGTCAAGCTATTGTGCATGCACTTTTTACGAGTGTTAATAATGAATACTCTAACTATAATCCTGCATGTATAGTTTCTACATCTTAATTCATTTCTTTCTCAATGTAGGGTAATTCTCAATCCCTTCACTGTTCCTTTGCAACAGATGCTCTCCTAGAATTCACTAAATGTGCTTTGTACTTTCTCTGTGACTGCTTTCAAAATCCCCCCTTTTATCTGTTTAGTTTCTTTTGTTTTCTGGAATATACTAGTTTATAATTAAGGTAGACTTTAATTAAATTTCTTTCACTATGTAATTAATTAATTTGGTTTAATTAACTGCATTTTAAGCCAACTTAGACAACAACTAATTAGAATGTCTATAATTAAAATATTGGAAATTTAAAATGTCTTTTAAAAGGAATATTTGATGTACATTTAATTTTAAAATGCATAATTTACAGCAAGAGCTAGCCAAACTTGTATTATATATATATATATATATATATATATATATATATATATATATATATATATATATATATATATATATATATATATACATATATATATTGTGCCCTTTTGTATGGGTCACCATCTAATTTTTGTGCTAATCTATTAAAAATTTTAAATTTAAGATATATTTGAATATGTGATGTTAATTTTGCTTATGGTAATATTTTAAAAGGTTTAATTAAAGCAATCTATGAGTATTTGATATGTGAAATTGTGCTGAAATTGAGAGAGACATTTTAAGTAAAGATGATAGTAGTATATGGTTGGGAAAACTGGCCATAGTTAATACTGCATTAATATATTTAATAAGTAGGTATTTAAAACTAAAAGTGTTTAAAAGACAAGTTAAAATTAAATGCATATATTTATTATTGATAAAATAATGTTATAAAAGAATATAAATATTTTTAATTATTATAAATACTTAAATAGAAGATTAATATTTGATTTTAATAATATCAAATTATTAATTTAAAATCTGTTATAATATCTTATTTATTTTAAAAAATGTTTATTTTAAAAATGCAATTGTTAGTTATTTTTAGATTATAACAAGCGTTTCTTGTGTTGTAGAAACAGATGTTAGTTAAATATGCACACACATGCTTGGAAGTTATCTAATAAAGTTGCACAACTATTTTAAAAATCATGTTATAAAATTTATAAATAATACGTGAGCTATCACGAGATAAAAATAAAGATAAATCAATGTAGAATATTAAATCTGATTTTTAAAAGTATTGCTTTAAAAATATAACGTATAAAAAAATACTTAGTTTATTTAAAAATAATCTTATAAAAGTTAAAATTAAAATCAAGTAAGTAAGAATATTTTAAAAGAATGTTTAGTGGATTTAAATAAATGATAAAGATTATTTTAAAAATTTAATAATGTAGTAAATATTAAATATTAAATAAGTCATTATTTATTTTTAATTTTGTGTTGTTGGTAAATATGTAAATAAGCCAGCAAGTTGATTGTTTAAATGTACCAATCAAATGGGAAGTTTCTTCCAGTATAAAAGCTCAGTTCAATTGTTAGGAGAGGACTCTGTGATTGAATTTTCAAGTTAATTGTGTTATTAAAAATAGCAAAGTAAATTTGATAGACGCTCTCAAAATCAATTTTTAAAATTATAAGAGTGTCATTGTAAATAATTTATAAAAGTTTAAAATGATAGACATGCAGTGTTAATTTAATTTTTCCTTATCAATCGTCTCTATATTAAGCTCAATTTACAAGCAAATGGTCATGGAAACATCATATATAGTGAAAATATATCGGAAACTTTATACTAGAAATATGACAAACGCTGGATTAGTTCGGAAAGTTACGAGATGGAGAAAAGTAGTATTTTGGACAGTATATAATTTTAAAAGCTAATTGCTATTGACTATTAGAAAATAGATATTTTAAAGAATAAAATACTTCTTTATGAAGAAAGTATTTTTGCAAGCTATAAATTTAAATATATATCTTAAGTAAAGATATTAGAAATAAAAGTAGTTTTGTAAATACTTGCCTTGTTAAGTCTTTATGTTTAAAAGACTGAATGTTGACAATTTTAAAAGGCAAATAAATTAAAAATATAATTAGCTAAAAGTCTTAATATAATAAAATTATTATATTGAAATAATTTAAACGCTGGTCGTTTTAGATGAAGAAGCTTATTCTTACCTGGATATTTTGTTAAGAAATGCGCAAGTAATACGTGGATGTCCAAGTCAATTTTAAAATAATTAAGTATACGATTTTATTAACTATAGACTAAGTTAAAATAATAACTTTTGAATAATATTCTGGAAAGAACTAAATCAGGATCCTATAAACTATTTTAATTTTATTTTGTTTTACTTATAATTTATTTTCTAAAAAAGAACGTTATCATTTTTATAAAACTTTTAAAGAAAACACGTGATAGACCGGAAAAGGAAATGGTGTTTTAGTGAATTTATGCCTAGGATTAAAGAACTATATGGTGGAAAAGAAGACATCGCTGGAGTTGCGTAATATGAATTCTGTTTTATTTATCTAACATAAAATTTAAATATTATTAATTTATTAAAAATAAGATAGGTACATTTCTTAAAATAATAACTAAAAATAACATAATAATTAATTGTAGAAGTTTATCTTATAGTTAATATAACATGTAATATGTTAAAGAATGATTGTAAGTGTGAATGTGAATTATTTTATGAAGCTGCAATTCCGAAGAATATTGGAAGATGGACTGTACATTAAATCATTGCTTATGGTAAAAAATTTATAATAATAATAATTTTGATGTATTTAATATGTTTTCCTTTAGATCAACCAAATGATATGTTATTGTTGAATGAATGTATAAATATTTTAAAATACACACACATTATATTGACAGTGACAGTTTTATTTAAATATGCATAATTTGAATTTATGATATAAATATGATACAACATTACATAAGAAGCTTAGAAATAATTATATGATTCTTTCGTAAATAAATTTTGATATTTTTTTTATGTTATAGTATTAGAATTATATTTATTATTCATAAGTAATTATTTTTATTGCAAGTTAGGAAGTAATTTAAAAGTCTATATTTTGTTGGATAAATTAAGTTAAGTTTTATGTAGAAGTTTATATTTGAATTGAAGATTTACCGAATATAGATGATGAAGTATAAATAGTTTTGGATAATTAGTATTTATTTAAAGTTAATGATTGTTTTTCTAGAAAGTTTAAATAAGTTTTAGAGGATATTTTGTAGAAAGAAAGTTATTTAAAAGGAGTAGAATAACACATAAAGTAAAGTAATAATTTTACATAGAAAAGAATCATAGAATTTATCTAATATTATACTTTATGAATTTGAAATTAATGAATAATTTAAATATTATTATTTAACAGTACATATATGTAATGCATATTTGATAAAACATGTAGCATGAATTGCATTAAGTGAAATATAAAATTATAATCAATTATTTGTTATTACATTACAAGGATACATTAGTTTCTATATTGTGCTATTAAAGTAATGCTGATAGTAAAGTAAACACATACTAGTACATGATGAAATGAAAAGCAGTAATACTTAAGTGATGTAGCAATTTAATTAGTAAAGTTTAATTGTTTACATATGCTACATAAATATTGTTTTACATAAATTTTTCTGTGTAATAATTGAAGTTTACTGATGCTTGTTTAAAGTCTAAGTTTGGAAACATACTTCAGTGTTATTAGTACAGTATTTTAAAGAATGTATAATTACTTATTAGGAGTATGAATTAATAACAGTGTAAACATATTGTATTATTATTTTCTTATTTTTTATTTTTCTTTGTTTTTCTTAATTTTGAACTGTAAATATTGTAAATAAATTCTTAATTGAAGTTAATGTAAATAAATTTGTTTAATTTGTTTTAAAAGTGTGTCGAGTTCATTATTTTACACCACAGCATTTGATAACAGATAATTTGAACAAACATAATATTTGCACAATATGAATTATTATTATTATTTAGGAATAATCACAATATTTTCTTGATATCATTTATAAGAATTGATTGACATTAACATATAATATTATTATGGTCATAGGGTAATTATAATGCACATTGTAAGAGTACAATATTATTTATTGCCACAGATTATTGAATTATAAAATTTTTTTGATCTATTCCAAAATTAAGATGCTATATGAAAATAAAGGATATACATATGATTATTTATTTAATGATTGATGATATAACAGAAATGGATAAGATTAAGTTATACCCTAAGATTAGTATTATATATTATTATTAGAATAAGTTAGGTGTATTTAGGTTTGATATAAAATCCCTTATCATACTTATTTACATGGGTTATCATTACTTTAAGATAATTAGAAGAGCCTGAGATTATTGAAATTATTTAATTATATTTTCTTAATAAAAGTTAAGATTTATTTATTTATTACCATTAAAGACAGTTTATTTTATTTAAAAGCCATAAGAATGCTGCAGATGTAGTAGTAAGTTAATAAGGAGGTAATAGTATTCTTATGCCATTGAAGCAATGTCTTGGGAGATATTGACTCAATGTAAATCTACTTATTGCTTTGTAACTTTACTTCACAGTCTCATGATTTTAATAAATACTTATTTAATTAGTACATACTATAGAAATATATTGATTTTGATAATTGATAATAAATTTAATTAGAATATGATAATATAAAAGTATTTTAAAGATAGATATGCAAATTTTAATTAAGCATAATAATTTAATTGAGCTAGTCGTATTTCAAACTATATTATACATCGAGAAGTAAGGGTACAATATATATATATATATATTGAAGTGGATAATCTGAAGCTCAGATTATGCTTCAGCAGTATCAATAATTATTGTACCATCTAACAGGGTTTAAAGTCTATCTCTCCGTGCTTGTACACATACTTGCTATTTACCCATAATTTTTTTTTCACTTCAATATTAATCCTGTTTTAAAAGAAACAAATCAATGATTTGGGAAAGAAAGTGAATCAACAGAGTTGTGGACACGCAATGATAGATAGATTTGATCACAATATGCACACACTTTTAATGTACTAATAATGAATATATGAATTAGTTGGGAAATAAGTATGTAAAGTTTTATATATTTTATTCATCATGGCGGCACAAGATAACGTAATCAGGTTATAAATTTCTAGAAACATTACTATAAAATTTAAAACAAAGAAAAGAGAGAAAATTAATTAGTGTAAGTCAAATAAATCACAAGTGCTATGTATAAAAGTCACTTTTCCATTAACATTTAATTAATCTAGATAAAAGATCTTTACAAATACTAAAATAGAATGTAAAACAATCGTTCAAGAATTTTTCAGACCGATTGCATTATCTTAAATTCCTTATGAAACAAAGGTGGGCTTGGTGTAAAAAATTAGCTATTGTATCAAAATTATACATTGCTTCAGCCACAAGTATGAAGTGCACTGCAACATTCCAAGGGATTATATAAATAGTGCAAAAATTGGATTGACTATTATTATTCTTTTTTTAGAAAGGATTTGTTTAACTGATTTTATGCCATATGTTACCATAGACATGACTGAGGAGTAAACCATCATGCCTTTTTTGACCATTCCTGAGCCACTCTCTATGGAAATGCTTCTTGAACTTAAATGAAACCTTGAACTATTTAACTGTGCCCTGAAATTGATCTGGAAAAGCATGCTATCTGCCATTAATTTCTGATCATGTCAAAATAATAAAATGTTATGCCAGCATGGACTCAAGAAAGTATTATGAAGTTAATAATGCCACCTTACATTTATCTTCTATATTTTATGTATATTCATTGTAACTAAAATTTAATGTAAACTAAATGCACATTCTTATAAAACCAATTTACCTATGTAGTAGTCTTTAATCCACTTTCCATGATTCTTTATAAAACTAATTTAATTCTCTATTAGCCTCACAAAATTCTTATTTCAAAATGGTGCAGCATTGATTTTATATATATATATCTTTTTGTTTCGTTCAAGTAATATGCCATTAATTTATTCTCCAATTCTGCAAATGTGTTCAAAAATTTAGCTAAGTCTCCTGTTATTTAAAAAAGAAGGAGCATCATTTACTTAATTAAGTTGTTTATGTACATTTGCCGAGTTGGAAAGTTTTAAAATATTATTTTTCTTAGTATCTTATTATTGTGATTTGGTGGAGGGGGAAACACTTCCTATATTAATAAAATAAGCATTTATTTTTATATAGTGCTGTGCCTACAATTGTATTACATTCAAATATAAGCCTTTCATTTATTATTAACACTCGCAAAAAGCGCTTGCACAATTAGCTTGAAAGGCTGATATTTGAATGTAATATATTAATAAAAAAAAGTAAATGATTTAAGATTGCAGATTTGGGGAAATTAAAAAGTAAAGATTCTATATCTATTTCATATGTCATTTTATGTTTAAAAATCGCCTAAATTAATACTCATATCTCGTATAATGATCCTCCAAATATCTTCAGCCAAGTAAATAAGCAAATTAATGCTATTAAAAATTTTGTTTATCATTTTGTGTCCAAATCTAAAATAATGTTAAAGTTAAAGTTAGATGGCATAGAGTGGGGCAGAATTGATCTCTATATTTTAAATTTATTAAAAGAAAAAAAAACTACTAAAATGAGAAATCTATCTTATCTTTCAAAATACATATCATAATGTTTGTTATCTCTAAATAATTCAGCTTAAATAATTTGATCATACCGTCAAGAAAAGGAATAACTAATACCTTGGGTTAACTGTAAGCACAATAAATAATTGATATATAGATATATATTGTCCAAGCATTGTTAATGGTCTATTTCCTAATTGTGTGCCATTTATTCGTTGCTTCCAATCCGTGGTAGGGGAATAGACCCTCGACCTTGGGCCTGATTATTAATACTATTTTTTTGCACCATCAATGCGATCCCATTTGCTGAATATTTCTTCATTCCAATGACAGATCTTTCTAAATTTGGAGTTTGGCAAGTCGGTCTCATATAATGCGAAACAAAAATCACACTTCCATTCGCAACTCTCATAAGCACACCATTGTATCTCGTAAATGAACTTCTTTAATATAAAAACAGCCTGCACATTAGTACCATCATTACTCTACTTTATTATTTCTTGATTAAACCTTGCCTATTCAATTCCATACTTTAACATTGTGATCATTTGAGCTGAAGTACATGTATTTAAATGTTATAGCTGAATTTTATATTTAAATCTATAAATTAATATGTTAGTATCCAATTGTGGATAATTAAAATGCTCAATATACCCTTCCCTTACATTCCATCTGAAATATGAAATCTTTATTGAGGTATAATGTCTTAACGCAATAAATTAATTGCATATACAAAAATGTGAGTAATCTATTTTCAGGTCAAGTGATTGTTCATAAAAACGGGTGTGTGTATATATATATAATGATCATAAGACATTATATAAACGTGTACAGAAAGAAAATATATCTTCAGTAAATATGAATACTCCATCCATTATTATTGATCATAATAAAGCATATAATTATGGTTTTAAATTTAATAATAGAGATGTAAAAATTATTCAAATTGAAAGATGTAATAAAAAATGTAAAATTAAGGAGGCAATGATGATATCTAGGAATAGAGATGGTTTAATGAATAGACAATCAGCTAATATAAAAACAACAGAATTGTGGGAAATTTGAATGATGGGTAATTCAAGTTTTTATTTTTTTACATTTGTATTAACGGTTGATAAAGATTGTCAGTGAAACAATTGAAGGTACTTCAGGTAAAGAATATATTATTTAATTTTGAATACTGTGTTAAATAAATTTGTTTGAATTATTAATATATATATATATATATATATATATGCTTGTAACATTAAGCTGATAACAATTTGTATATATTCAATTAAATTACTGTAATCCCCTTTTACTCCATTAATACAATAATAAAGAATTAGTGGCACACCAATGAAACCGCACTATTCATAAATATATTGAATAAAATCATATCTGTTTAAATATTCATATAAAACCACACTGTTAATAAATGTATTGAATAAAATTATATCTGTTTAATATATGTATAAGACTGTCCTGTAAATAAATGTATTAAAAGAATATAATATACTTATTTTTAATATACATATAAAACTATGAAATATGTAAATGTAATGTGAGGCTAATATTCATATTTAAATATAATATACATCTATTAACCCATAATCTGTGTATTATTAAATATATTTAAAATCTTACTCTGGAGTCATTGCCTATACAATTGATTATGCTTTTCCACAAACATATATCTATGCACATTAGGTCTATACATACCCTGAAGACATAAACAACTTATTATTGATAACTATTATATAGATCTGGCCAGTTGCCTAGTTAGAGTCTTTTTGTTTTACCACTGAACCGTCGGCTGGAAATAATTGAGTATGACTTGTATCATCAGTATTGCAGATCAAAAGTAAAGAGACCTAGGTTTGAACCTGTAGTGTAAAGTTAGAGAGTGTCCCTGACTTGTGTATCTTGTACATGATCTAACTGGAGGTACTCAGGCCAGAATTCTGGGTCTGGTTGTATGAATTATGCAAACTGACCAGTACAATATATATATATATATATATATATATAACATATAATATATATATATATATATATATATATATATATTCTAACCTGTAATTATGCATCCTCACTTCCAGATAATATATGGTATAAAATAAAACGGGTTCTATCGCAGTTAATAATTAATAACTAAAATATTCCGTACTAAAATTAAAATGTTCACTAGCTCAAATTTACAATACGAATAAAGTTCAGTTTATAAAAATAAAATTAAATAAATATTTAATATTTTCATGAGACTTGAAGTGAAAATACAGTTGACAAGATAGATTACACTGAGCCAATATCCTACAGGATACTACCTCAATGGCATAAGAACACTATCCCCCCTTATTACTATTTCAAATAACAAACTCATAGTATTCTTACGACTTTAATAACTTCTACTCACAAAGATTAAACTAATAATTAAATTTTAATCTTCTATTTAATAATAATCTAGCTCAATAAAATAATATCACGTTCATAAAGTTTATTCTAAGTTAATAAAAATACGGTAGTAAAATATGAGAAGGGATTTTATGTCATAATCTACTACACTTAAACTAATAATAATAAAGAACAATAATAATATTCTTCATGTAATGATATAATAAATATGTGGTAGCATTTTAATAATCTGACAAACAAAATATGTGTGGCAACTGATAGCATATAATTTAATATAATATTGTGATAACTGATTTATGACCAATAAATAATGTAAGATTATGATTATTTAATTATAATGAATACCAATAAAATATTTAAAATTCTTAAAATAATTCTTTATTTATCTTTTGTGCAAAATTATATATTTGTTTCAGTTATTATGCATATATCATGTTTTCATACAGCGATGTGGAGAAATAAATAACTCTGACACAAAATTTTTTAAATAACAAAATTTAACAAAGTTTATTACTAACAATAAATAACTAAACAATTTATTTACATTATTTACAGTGGATATCCTTAACCCTTTTTATTTTACAGTTTGATCTACCTGGTTCTAAAAAAATAATTTATATTTCAATTATATTTTATTTAGATTTGGGACAAAATGAAAAAAAAAATGTTACTATTTGATTTCTCATTATTGTTAACTTATTACAAATAAATTTCTCTACTTTATTAGCAACAGCATTTTATCTCTAATATTATTAAACTATCTTATTTTAGAAAATTCATATTTAGAAAAACATTCCACAGGAAAACAAAATTTTATAATGAGTATGGACTTCTCAAAATATAAAAATTTCATCTTGCAAAGTCAAAGATGTTACACAAAATTTTATCCAAAATTAAGTACTAGATTTTAAATATTTATCACACAATGTTTACTAATCATAATATATTTTTCTTTAAGCCTTCCTTTAGTATGATATAAGTTTAATCATTAATAGATTTCTGTTAATTAATAAACAAAATATACTATGCATATTGTTTACATAATCTACTTTGTACTATTGTATTTTAAAATAAAATATGCAATACTTATTTTTCTCTTAAAAAATAATACTAAAGCATTTAAAATTATTATCACTTTAAAAAAAAATATCTTTGTTTAGATACCCTATTTTAAAAATTTTATATTTCATTTCCAAAATAAAATTCAAAATGTATTTTATGATTCTTTTCTTTCCCTAGGATACTTTGGATCTTCAATTTTAAGTTATAACATTCTGCTCCTTATAAGCAACTAAACTAATCTTATCCAAAAAATGATAGCATAACATAAGTTCTAAATTATTTATCATTTCCTTTAAAATATCTTACTAAACGATGCAGTTACATGAAATAAAGATAGTGAAAACAGATGCATAGGATTAAGGAAGAAAGCTAGAGTATTATTCTTCACATATCTCAAAATCATGGCACAGTGCGAAGAGGTAGGACATTTATCTGCCTAATATCCTCTAGTACAGGGATGGTGTTAAAGCTATTTCTTCAGCTTTATTAGAACATCAATATTTAAGGTAATATAAACACTGTCCAAATAAAATGTGTATCAGTCATAGGGCTATGTTAACTATGCTGATAACCACATGAAGACTAAATATTATTCCCATTCCTTATCATATCCTATTTTAAATATACATCATCTTGGTTTCCTGCTAACTATAGTACTTCCAAACCACTATCTCAACATTATTTCTCAAGATTTTTTCTACATCTTACATCGATAAAATAACTATCTGCATTTACAAAACAATAAATAAAATTCATTAATAGTTAAACAATATTACTATCCCATAAGAAAAGTTGCTTACTTCATTGCTCTGTATGTTTAATCATATACGATCTACTTAAACAAGATTTGAATATCCAATGACATAAAATTTTTAAAAGAATCACATAATTATTTGTTATGTTGTATTATATTACTAAAAAAAAATAAAAAAAAAAATTGTCGTATGCATATTTTCAAATTAATCCTATCTCATAATGTTTTTTAAAATGTTGTATAAAAATGTGTTACATATAATTAAAAAAAAAACTTTTACACTTCATTCTTCCAATTTATGGATGATCTAAAGAAAACAAAAAAATATACATTATAAATTATCAATAGTTATTATTATTACCAATAACCTTTATCTAGTCATCGTGTTCAGTAAGCTTCCTTTGTCCACTTGAGCATTGCAGATATAAAAATTCACACCCATACACTTTATATTAAAATATTTTTTAGCTAAATTATTAGATTGTTATATTATAAATTTTTAATATTAACAAATTAATGTTTTTATGTTTTTCCTAATCTTATATATAATTTTAGATTTAAATTAGGTTAACAAAATAAAAAGAATCAAAACTATAGTTACATATTTTCTTGACGATAGTTCCTGATAAGTCCAAAATGCTTATTATTTTCTCTAGAGTTTTTTAAAAATGTTCTCCAAGCGCATTAAAGTTTAAAACAAAAATAATTATTAATCCATATAATAAAATTTAGAAAATAATCCTTGGTTTTAATTTTTAAGACGATAATATTAATTAATCCCGTGAAGCTTCTTAGTCTTCTCTATCAATATTCTCTGCATATCCGATGCATCAATCCATTTAATTTAACTTTTAAAATATTCGATAAACTTTTAAGTACTATTTGTATTTCCATGGATCCATTTTTTTATTCATCTATGTGTTCACTTTTTATCTCTGTTTTCTTCTTGATACATTTAAACTTTCATTTGGTATTTTTTATATATCATTTTAAAATAATAAAAAAATGTTACCTTCAGAAAGGATATAACATTTTACTTCTTTGAATATCATATTATATAAAATAATCCATGAAATATAATTGTCTTATTACTATTTAAAAATAAATATTGGATCAGTTTATAAATAATATGTTTCCATACATTTTTAGACTCCGTATAATGTCCGAGCTGTGGTTTTTATGTACCAGAACAGTTCTTCAGTTAAATATTAATAAAGCTGTATCAATAAATATTTCAAATATTTTTACAGTATTACAATTTCTATCCATTTTATTTTGTAGTATATCCATTTTTTATTGCATAGTTTAGGTTAAATTTTTAGATAAAATACGACTGGTAAGTAACTTTTAAAAAATTAGAAAATCATATTAAACGAAATTATTAAAATATTTTTAGTTTATACTCTCTTTTGCAAAAAATATTTTTTAAAATTATCAATTATTTTTTTGCAAATAAAGTTATAAGAAAGTACTAAAAAAATTGACTAAAATAAAAGATTTTTAAAAATACTAACTTTTGATAGTTATAATTTACCTTTCTTCGGTTTCAAAACATTATTAATCTCCTGCTATAACTTAGTTACAACGATATTTATCATCTGTAAGAATACCTATTCTTATTGGCCAATTCTTACTTTAGCTTGAGAAAAAATTTACATATTTCCAATTTATAGTAGAATTATATTTGAAAATAAAAAATAATGACGTAATGAACCTAAAATATTATTTAAAATATTACTTTTAAATAAATTATTATTTTATTAAAACTATTTAAACATTTAAAATAACTTTTAAAATAACATTTAATAACTTATTCCATTTATCTATTCAATTTAAATATTTTTATTTAAATAAAATATTTAATTTTTATTATATCTGTATTCATCTTTATTACATTACTTAAACATTACATATGATAGCTGTATTTTTATATTGGACTATTTCCATCATCTAATATGTGTGTTGAATGTCTTTAGAAAAGTTTAATTTTTAGTTAAATATTCCAAATGCATTCAACTGTTAGTAATATCACAGCAAACAGGTTAGTATATGCACCAACTGTTAGTAATATCACAGCAAACAAATGTTAATAATATCACAGCAAACAGGTTAGTATATGCACTAACTGTTAGTAATATCACAGCAAACAGGTTAGTATATGCACAATGTTTCGAGAGGTATTTTTCTCCCCTCTTCTTCAGGTGTTGCTGGCCTGACCAGTGACAGTACTAGCATGGGATTCGAACCTGGGTCCTTAGATTCTTGATTATTGAAATTTAAGGTAACGCTCTAACCAACTGAGCCATCCTGCCAAAGGCAACAGTATGTAGAAATTTTATATACTTATCTATGAGGTTCCTCCTGATTTCTTCACTTTTTCCTCAGAGCAAAGTTGATTAGTGGTTTCCATACATTATGTATAGTCACACTAGGTTGGCTTATGGGATTTTTTGCCATTGTCATGTGAGCAGCTTCTTTAAATTTTCTTCTTTGTACCTTTTCTTCTCTATCCAATATTTTTGTATTTTCCCAATTGAACATATGTTCATTGGTACATACATGGTCTGCTACCTTAGACACATCTGTTTTCTCTCTTCTAATCATCAGTTTGTGTTCTTGCAAGCGCTTTTCAATGGGACGACTGGTCTCACCAATATATGTTCTTCCACATTCACATGGTATTTCATAGATGCAGTTTTTTCTTTTTTCAGCATTTCAAGTTTAGGCTTTGTAGATGTTAGAATTCCTCGTAGTGTGGTATGGCTCTGGAAAGCTGTTCTGATGTTATACTGATTGCAGATTTTCCTTAATTTGTCTGCTATTTTTGGAATGTATGGATACACTACAGTACCAATAATTGTCTTTTCTCTTGATGGTTCTTTTTGTTGTCTGTTTAATGTTTTCTTAATAACAGCTGATGGATAACCATTTTTCTTAAGAGTTTGTTCTATATAGATCTTTTCTTTTTCCAAATCAAGGAATGGCTATGGGCTCACCATTGTCACCCCTGATTAGCAATATTTATATGGAAGAACTTGAAACCACAGCCATAAAAACTACTCCTTATCCACCTAAAGTTTGGCTTCGCTATGTGGATGATACATTTGTTGTATGGCCACATGGTGAAGCATTGCTACAAACTTTCTGGACACACATCAACAACATATCCCCTTCAATTAAATTTACAATAGAACCAGAACAAGAACAAAAATTGGCATTCTTAGATGTTCTTGTAACAAGACTCCCTCATGGCAAAATCAAAACTACAGTTTACCGAAAACCTACACATACAGGAAAATACCTAGCCTATACATCCAATCACACCAGAAACACAAAACATGGAGTTATACTATCACTGTGGAACAGAGCAAAAGAAGTTTGTTCAGAAACTGGTGATTTGGAAAAAGAAAAGATCTATATAGAACAAACTCTTAAGAAAAATGGTTATCCATCAGCTGTTATTAAGAAAACATTAAATAGACAACAAAAAGAACCATCAAGAGAAAAGACAATTATTGGTACTGTAGTGTATCCATACATTCCAAAAATAGCAGACAAATTAAGGAAAATCTGCAATCAGTATAACATCAGAACAGCTTTCCAGAGCCATACCACACTACGAGGAATTCTAACATCTACAAAGCCTAAACTTGAAATGCTGCAAAGAAAAAACTGCATCTATGAAATACCATGTGAATGTGGAAGAACATATATTGGTGAGACCAGCCATCCCATTCAAAAGCGCTTGCAAGAACATAAACTGATGATTAGAAGAGAGAAAACAGATGTGTCTAAGGTAGCAGACCATGTATGTACCAATGAACATATGTTCAATTGGGAAAATACAAAAATATTGGATAAAGAAGAAAAGGTACAAAGAAGAAAATTTAAAGAAGCTGCTCACATGACAATGGCAAAAAATCCCATAAGCCAACCTAGTGTGACTATACATAATGTATGGAAACCACTAATCAACTTTGCTCTGAGGAAAAAGTGGAGAAATCAGGAGGAACCTCATAGATAAGTATATGAAATTACTACATACTGTTGCCTTTGGCAGGATGGCTCAGTTGGTTAGAGCGTTACCTTAAATTTCAATAATCAAGAATCTAAGGACCCAGGTTCGAATCCCATGCTAGTACTGTCACTGGTCAGGCCAGCAACACCTGAAGAAGAGGGGAGAAAAATACCTCTCGAAACATTGTGCATATACTAACCTGTTTGCTGTGATATTACTAACAGTTAGTGCATATACTAACCTGTTTGCTGTGATATTATTAACATTTGTTTGCTGTGATATTACTAACAGTTGGTGCATATACTAACCTGTTTGCTGTGATATTACTAACAGTTGAATGCATTTGGAATATTTAACTAAAAATTAAACTTTTCTAAAGACATTCAACACACATATTAGATGATGGAAATAGTCCAATATAAAAATACAGCTAGAACACCATCATCACAAACCTTCAGAAAAACATTACATATGATAGTTAACTTAGTGTTTAATACTATTTACTTTTATGATAGGCAATAATTCTATCCAATTCTATAATATAACTTTTAAAATATTTTAAACTTTGTTATTAATTTAAACAAGCAGTGTGTGATAGTATACATTAAAAATCACGTGATTAATAACTTTGACAGACGATTTTCAATCTATTTCTCTGCCTAGACTAATAAAATTGATACACTTATTATATTATATAAAATAATTATAAAAAATTTGGAAGAATAATTTAGAAAATATAGAACTAGATATAATTTTCACCATCATAAAGTTTATTTTAAAATATACTATAATAATTTTTGCTTATTAAATATGATTATAATTTTAAACATAGCATTTATTAACTATAAGTTTTTAAACTATTAAAATCGAATTTATTAAATATACTTTTACTTATTTATAGCTGTGTTATTTAATATGGCCAGCTTTTACAACCATATGCAACAAGATTTAAAGCTTTATATAACTATTTTTAAATGATTCTATATACTACGTATTTACTTTAGCCTCAAATTGTACTTTAAAATATAATTGACTCAATACAATTACCATATTAAAAGAATATATTCTAAATTTAAAATTTTTTAATAATTGACTGTTATAAACTATTACTGACATATAGAAAAGGGCACAATATATAACAGAAATTTGTATAATACTACAATACTAGCCTAAAAAATGTACTAAAATTCTTACACAACCATGGTTTCATCTATTAACAAATAGACCTTCTCAAATAAAATTTATCTAAACTTACAACATGTATATATAAAACAAAATATTCTTACCAACATTCACTTCAACAACCAACTTCCTTTCACATCATGAGATTGATCGCCTCAAATTAAAAAAAAAAATTCATCAAAGTTTATTTTACTCTTCTTTTCAATTCACTTTTTTTATTATAAAAGATAACCTCTGCAATGTCATGAAAAGAAGAAACAAACAGAAGAGTAAAAGAAACTGTGATAATAAAAATTTTTGAACTTGCATCAATTTCATGAAGATATATTTTGATATGAAAGAAAGTTGTTTGTTGAAATGAATGATGGGAAGAATATATATATGTATATATATATATATAAATATTGAAATGAATGATGGGAAGAATATATATATGTGCTGATATTCAAAGAAGTCAATTTGCTGCTGAATATGTAGAATTGGATTACAATCATGATTTTATTTAAAAAGTTTTATTTAATAATAATGTTTATAGACATGATTTTGCTGGTAAGAATTTTGTTGATAAGGATGTTTTCTATTTAAGTCTAGTCATTTGTTAGTAGGAATGAAGGTTGCATGGGAAAAAAGTTCTGATTTGAATTTGTTACTTAATGGTTCAAAGCAGTTTATTGATAATAGGGCTATTCCTGGAATTGTTTATAAGATTCCATGTAGTTGTGGTAAGTTTTATTTAGGCCAGAGTAAGTTTAGCCTTAACCCCCTTCCCCCTCAACTCATCCCCCCCCTCCTCCTCATCTCAACCCACCCCCACTCAATTTCTTTCTCTAAAATATATTTTTTATGAAAATATTTTTTTATTTTATTTTAAATGTTTTGTTAAATTATTGCGATTTATAATTAAATTTAAAAAAAAAAAAAAAAAAAAAAAAATATAAAAAAAAAAAAAAAAAACATATATTATTTTTTTTTCTTATTTTCTCATCTGAAAAAAAAATTCTTATTGGGTGAAAAGAAAAAAAAAAAAGGAGGAACAAAAAAAAAAAAAAAAAGAGAAAGAGTAAGATTTTAAATTTAATGTAAAATTATAATTATAAAATAATTATGAAAATTAAAAAATATTTTTAAAAAAGAGAAAAAAAAAAAAAAAAAAATATTATAAAAATAAAATAGTTTATTTTACAAAAATTAATGAAATAATAAAAAATAAAAATTTATATTTTACTAAAGAATCAATATTGTTTTTTTTATTTTAATATTTTATTTTTGCAAAAATGATTAATTATAAAAAAAAAAAAAGAAATTAATTTTTGAAAAAACTTTTGTTTTTTTCATGACATGAAAAATAATTAATATTTTTTTTAAAAAGTTTGTGTGAGAAAAAATAAATTATAGAAAAAAATTTTTTTAAAAAAGGGTTTTTTCTCAGTTTGTGGGGGGGGCAAATAAAAGATTTGATTTTTATCTGATACAACCAATGATAAAATTAGCGGTTTAAGGGTTAATGAAAGGATTGAGGTTCATATAAGTAGAGTTAAACATATGTATCTTAACTCAGCTTTATATATTCATGAATTGAATACAAGTCATAGAATATTGTTTAACAATGCTTTGGTTATTTTTTATGAAAAGAATGTGTTAAAAAAAGAATAAAGGAGACATTGATGATAAAACTTCTTGATTCTGAGGCTATCAATCTTATGAAGAATTCTTTTCATATTAAGGAAAGGTTCAGTTTGAAATAAATTATGGGAAGGTTTGTTTATTTGTATATATATATATATATATATATATATATATATATATATATATATATATATATATATATATATATATATATATATATATGTTAGCCTTTATTTATTTTCACCCAAATCTATTTGTATAGATAACCATATGTGTAAATTTTGTAAAATTTTGTTTAGTTTAGGTTAGAATGGATTATTTCTAATAATTTACTGGAAAATTTTAAATTTTAAAGTTAAGTAAGGGATGATGTATGTTATGTGTTAATAATCTTTGAATAATTTAGTTAAGGCAAGTAAAATAATTGATGTATAATATTATGTTGATACTTGTAAGAAAACAGTTAACTAAAAATCATTATAAGATTGTATGATTGGGAGAACTGGCCATAGGAAATACTGAGTTAATAAGTCTTATAAATAAATAATTAGGGTAAATTTTAAAAGTAATGCTGTAAAGTTAAATGAATAGATTATTCAATAATAATAATTGTATTTAGTAGTTATTTTTTAAAATCCTTTAATTAGAAGTAATAATGTAGGGAGAAAAGTGTATATTTGATTTTATAATATTAAAATAATTATTTTAAAATTGTGCTATAATATTGATTTATGTAATATTTTATAAATTAAATTATTTATTTTAGTTTTCTTTAAATTATTAGCATCTCATTTAGTTTTGTAAATCACGTGACATGTAATATTCACACCTGTTCTTGAAAATAAAATGATGTCATCTGTTATAAATATTAGATTAGGTTTTAAAAATAGATATAATAGATGAAATTAGATTTGTGTTTTATGTTGAAAATAAATACATTTTGTTTAAAATAAAAGTAGAAATGATAATAAATATTGAAATGTGATTTTTAAAAGTTCTTTTAAAGTATTTATTAAGTGTAAATAAAATATGAAAATTAATTAAGAATTGAATAATATAATAAAAATAAATATTTAATAAATTATTATTAGTTTTAACTTTTAGCTGGCATTCATTATCCAGGGTAGTTTGAAGTAAGTATGGTTTAATGGACCAGTCAGAAGTGGAATAGGCTGGAGTATTTAAGAGCTGAACCAAAATTTGCAGACTATTATTATAATTTCTACTATCATTGTAACTATCACAGCAACTTTAGTTAATTAAGTATATTATAATAGTCAATTTTAGCATTTTTAATTTGGGAAAAAAAGGATATTAACTCATTATTATTAGATCATGGGATATAGAGATGAATTGCTAAAAAAGTTAAATAATTCCTTACTTGCTGATCTGTTTTTGTTCAATTTGTCATTAACGTAAACATGGAGAAATTGTTACTAAATATAAAAAGATTGGTAAAAATATTCAAGTATTATTATCTTAGAAAGCATATAATTTTGCCTATGCTGATAAGTCATATTAATTTATGACTGAATTTCATAAAAAGAACACCATGGAGAAAATATAAAAAAAATTTTCATCAAAAATATAAAGTGAAATGATATAATATATTTTTATAAAGAAAACTTATTTAAAATATGATGGAAAAATGCTTTTAAAAGAAAAAACCTTTAAATTTAACCAAGCAATTATTTTTGGAACGCTAAGATATTTTTTTCTGAAGAAATATTGAACGTATTTTAAAAATGGATTTTTTTTTTAAAAAAGATAAAAATAAGGATCATTTGCAAATGTGATTTATGTCATATTTAAAAATATTCAAAATTAATCATTAAGGTATGCTGGACATACAAAAGTTTATGTAAATTATTTGGGAAAATAATTTAAGTTATTTGAAAATGCTGGGAGAAGTATTGGTTGTATCAGAAGACATTGAACCTCAGTAAATATGGAAAAGTTATAAGAATTTGAAAATTGTTTTAACGAAGAATATCAAAAGTATTTAAATTAAATATTTACCTATCAATGAATACCTGAATATTTTTAAAATTTTGGAGATAAGAAAAATATTAATCATATCAGTTTAGATCTTATAGAATAAAAGTAAACGTACCATATTTAACTTGAACCGTCATTTTGGATTATATGTTGCAACATTGAGAAGTGGAACATATGTAGTTATCGGTGTCAAAAGTGTTTTACTAATGTTTTACCAGGAGAAAAAGTCACTTCCTGTAATAAACTTATTATTGAGAAAAGAACATTTGATCGCAATAAATTCTAATAAATTGTCGTAAATATAATTTAAAATTATTTTTTACTAAAAAAATTATAGTAATGTTTATTCACAGCATAGGGATAGAATAGGAACATAGAACATTAAATTATTTACTAACCTAGTAATTAAAATTTTATTGTAAAGGAAAAAAAAACTCTTTATTATTTTTTTTTAAAAAAAAAACTTAATATATTTTAAAGTGTGATAATGTGGAATAAACGATAATAAAATGTTTATTTAGATCGTGATCCAGAATACATCGAATAAGTAATTGCCAATAGAAATTACTTATGGTAATAATGTAAATTATTAATAGTTTTATAATGTATTTTATTATTTTGTGTGGATGTATGGATGCGTATATAAAACACGATACCTACACATAATTTATCATTTGTTTAGTTATTTAAGAATATGCATAATTTTATTGATATCGTAAAGATATTTAAACATAAAGGAAATATAATTATATGATTCTATTATAACTGAACTGGATGTTTTAGTTGAGTAATTTAAAGTATTAAAAATATGACATTGATTCTTATTGTTTATGCTTAAGTTTGAGAACTATCAAAGAATGAAATAATCTTGTCTTATTAGTTAGTTAGACTGTTATTCTAAAAATGAATTTATTTGTTATTATAGAAATGTGAAGATGAATTTAGTGATGTAAAGTGATGAATTTTTAATGCTAATATCTTAGTATTAGGTTATATAAGACCAGGATAATATTGTATGTAGGGTTTATTTATATGGGAATAAGAGTATACTATATTGATGATTATACAAGTATAGATAACATAGCCCTATATCTTGTGTATATTCATGGCAGTGTTTATTTTTCTATGTGTTAAAGTTTAATGTGCCATAGTGCTGAATAAATAGCCTGGACATTATATTTGGTAGTAGAGGTTATTAGACAAATAAGTCATACCTCATTTCTTGTACACTGTGCCCATGATGGTTAGTTGATAAAGGTGTTATTAAGTTGAAGTTATAGTTTATCCCATATGCCTACTAGTTTATTTGTTATTGAAATTTATTGGATTACATTGTGAAGGATGGTAGTTTAAAATTGGAAATAATAAATAAGTTTGGAAATACAAAATTGTTCTTAAAGTGGATAAGATAAGTTATGTTGCTTAGAGTAAAATAAGTGTAAAAAATTATAAGAACATAATTTCATCAGTGAAAGAATCATAAAACTTTTTATATTTAAAAAAATGATATTTATTTATTTTTTATAAAATAAATAGTTGATAATTAAAAAGGATTTATAACGATATTATTTACTTATTAAGAATTTTAAAGACATACTTTTAATGCATATTTTTATTTACAAGTAAAGGTAATAGACTGAATCCTGTTTAATGAATGCAAGTAGTCATAAGTTTTACAAAAGTAATTTTATAACAACACACTAATACATACATTATATTTAAAGTTTAAAGTAATAATTAGTAAGCAGCTTAGTTTGATGGTATGCTATTAATCAAGGTCGTTCACATAATTATTTATTGAAGAATGACTATACAGAATAATAAATGATTTTTTAAAACTAAATAACAAGAATAAGTTCATAGTAAAAGTATTACCTTATATGTTTTAAAACCTATGAATTAATAAAATCTAATAACTGTAATAAAAAAAATTATATAATAATATTTTGAAAATAAGAGCTCATTTAAGAAAATGTTCTGTATCTTATACTTTAGATCATTTGATTTGTATTAGAAAAGTACCTGAATATGAATAAATAGAATTCTATCAGAATGTAAATAATGTAAATAATTTTATTGTTAAGTTTGTTAATAAAATTGTTAAACTTGTTTTATAAGTCTTGGTGTTGACTCAATTTCTTCACATCACAATTACATAATCACAGATAATTATAATGAAGACATAGTATTTGCACATCATAAATAAAATTGTTATTTAAGAGTTATAATGTTTTTATTGATATATTTTATTTAAGAAGTTTTACTTATTGTATTATTATGATGGTCATGGAACAATTACCAAAGATTTATAATAAATTATATTAGTAATGATTGCCACATATTCTCAGATTATAATATCATACCAAATATGTTTGTTTAAGATGCCATATGGATAATAGAAAATTACATTACATTATTATTATGTGATATACAAGAACAACATTATAAGTAGAAAAGATAGAAGAGTGAATTATAGATTAAAGATTAGTATTACTATTTTGTTATTATTAGTATTATTAAATTGTAGTTAGGAATGATATTAAATCCCTTATCATACTTGATTACAAAAGTTATAATTAATTTAGAATTATTTTAAAAGAACCTGGGATAGTTTGAGCTAAATCAATTTTATGAAGATATTCAGATTAATTTATTGAGAGTCATTTACTTAATTAATTTTGATTAAAGATGTAAGAGTACTATAAATGTAGTATTTAAGTAATAGGAGTAGGGATAGTATTCTTATGCCATTAAGGTGATATCCAGTGGGAGATTAGCTTAATGTATTCGCTCTGCCACTTGTAAACTCACTTCATAGTCTCATGATTTGATTAGATATTCATTTATTTAATTTTATAAAACAGAACTATATTATTATTTATTAGTTAAGCTAATTTAATAATTGATATTATTAAAAAATATAGTTATTGTTAATTTAGATACATTTTAGATAAACATAGTTATTTATCTGAGCTAGATCAAGTGATTATAATTACATATTTCCTGGAAGTGAGGATACAATATATATATATATATATATATATATATATATATATATATATATATATATATATATATATATATATATATATATATATATATATATATATATATATATATAGTAACCCAGTGCTTTTGGCACTTGGTTTTATTTAGCATTATTTCTGCATGAAATCAATGCTATTCTTTAAGAAAAATAAAAAGATAAAATAAAAATAATTGTAACTGGTTAGTAAAGTGTGCTATTCACTCACCTAGACATGGTTTGTGTGATTTCCTAATGCAATATCGTATTTTCAAAATAACATGAATAATTTAATTAAGATATTGTTTATTAGAGCAAATTAAGATAAGGTAAAACAAATATCATAAACTGTAGTTAATTTTTAGATGGGTAGAAAAGAAAAGAAAAACATAAATGTCAATTAAATAATTTTAAGATGTCTTATTCTAAAGAACAGTAACTTCTGGTAAATTCATTTGTAGAAAATAATTTGTGTAGAATTTAAAATCACTGAGAATTATTGTTGATTTTAAATGTATTTATTATTTTCAATATTAAACTACTTTGTAACCCATAATAATACTGATAACTATATGATTGTAATAAGTTTTTCCTTTCTTTTGTTTATGTCATAACCAAGTGATTATCTTTTTTCCTGGAAGAGGTCGCTAAAGTCAAAAGAACGAACACTTTCATACTCAAAATCATTTTTTTTCTTGATAGATAGTCTGCATTTCTTAAAAAGGTTGAACAGTACAAAAATATTATAAGACTATTTTTTGTTTGTTTTGTAAAGACGAATTGACAAGATAATGGAAATTTTATTTACAATGGAAAAATAAACAGCTCTGGTAAGGCATTCTGCAATTTTTATGCTATTCTCTACACTTTAAAAACTTTCTACATTTAAAATTTATTGCTTCATGAAAGTTAAAGTTTTTCACCAAAGTTAAAAAAAAAAATGAAAGAATTCACTAAAAGGATCAGGAAAAGTCCTATTCTACTTAAATTAAAGAAAACAAATATTTTCCAAGTAAAAATTAATTATTTAAGAAACTGTTCTTTGTTAATATTTTCCTGGTACCTAAGAAAATTAAATAAAAGGAATATTAAAAAGGAAAACAGAAGAACTAGAAACATTTTCATGCTTCTTTTGAATATAAAGTCTGCGTTTTTTTTTAAATAATGCATTTTAGACATTGAAATATATTTAATTCAGTACTAACTGTCTAGGAAAAATAATGATCACAATAAATAATATACTTGCATATGTTTTTTTTTTTGAAAGGAAAGAAAAACTATCTTAAAATAAAATGTGAAATTAGATTTGTGCATTCTTTAAGAAAAAAAAAGGACTATTGGAAAATAAAATTCTAAGATTAGAAACGATAAATTAATATCTTTAATGACTTAAGAATGAAAGTAAAAAAATATAGTATGCTATATGCAAAGTGGAATTCGTATAACTTCATGCAGTCTATAAATCAACTACAATTATTATCAAACTAATTTATTGGAAAAAGTGTGCATTTTCTTCAATATTCTAACTAGCTAATTAATCATATAATATTCAAATAATATGTCTATTTATCGTCAATGTGATAATATTCATTTGCTTTAGGATCCAAATTTGTATCAGTCTAGTCCAATTGGGAATTAAGCTTCATTTTTCTATTTTTTTAAATGTGTTTTTATTATTATAAGGGCCAAAATAAAGAAAACTTTTCATTGAAAAAAAAATGCGTTTATTACTTTCATTGCTTTGTAAAATTGGACAGGATGAAAACTCTTCACCTGGACAAACCGCGACAGAATAATAGTCCTGCTAATGAAATAATATGCATTTGCTTATTTAATGTTTTTTTTTAAAGAAAAACTAATTTGTAAAATTTTATTCAGTGTTATAATATTAATGTATGCTAGGATATATCTGTCATGCAATATTTTAAGGATCTTATAATGACAAAGGTATGTCTTACTATAATTATTTTGGGTTAATTTTGTATTTAAGATGAAACCTATGAAATGCATCCAATTTATTAAATGCAATTACAGATATAAATTTTGCATGTTAGGTACTTAAAAGAAAATTATTTTATATTTATGTAACAGGTAAAATAAATATTTAAATTTATCAGAAGTAACTCTAACAAGAAATATATGCTATAACAAGATATTTCTGGTTTAAATGGTCAACAGAATTTATATTATATTAATTTAGTAATAGTTCTTCTTTAATAGCACATCCACTCTATTTAGTTGAAGCTGATGTGTTACCTAGTGCTTTTGAATGTTCCTTCATTGGAATTGAAATTATTATACTTTTATGCTGTCATGTCCATTGGTTTCAGATATTGATATAAGTATACATTGTAACATAGGTTTATTACGATTAGTGTGTTTTCTTATCTTGCCTAAGTATAGGATCAATATATGCTTAATATCAGCATATGTAATACTTATAATGTATTTTATTTTGTGGGAAGAAAATTATCTCCCCAAGATACATTATTTTCCATGGGAGGATTAGTTTTGATACAAGGTTATAGTATGTTTGATAGTCCATGTGATCGATTCTCATGAATAGAGCAATCCATAGTTGATCTAATATTTAGATACTTAAGGTATTTTAAATCCCAAGAGAGGATTATACTTGGTGCATGTTCCTTTTATGCCTGAGTAATAGGCAAGAAACCACCAAATGCTACAGTATAGTAGTTTCTCTCTGCAGACATTTGTTGTTATTCTGCATTCCTCATGTGAATATAAAAATAGTTCCACCATAGAAGGTGTTGATTATTGTGCTTCATTGTAAAAGTTATGGCAAGGATAAAGGTTAGGTTTGAGGTGTTAGTTCCTCAAGGTGCACTTTAGTATCAATAGTGCTTTAGTAATTGAGATCAATATCTGTATTGTGCTACTGAATCTTGCTAATAGTTGACAAGCAAACCAATGGAGAAAGTTAAATTAAAACTGCGTATTTCAAAATGCATATATGTTGGAGGAATATTCAAACACAACATTTAGTGTTAGTTAATAAGTTAAATGTGAGATGGTGAGTGCAACTTTAGTGTTAGTTAATAAGTTAAATGTGAGATGGTGAGTGCAACTTCTGATAAATGACCCATAATTAAGAATTAGGCTGTTCAATTCTAAGCCACAACCTAATTAAATTTATTAGAAATAAATTTAATATTTTTCGTATTTCATACGATAGTATTAATCAATAAAAAAAAAAAAAATAGTTAGTCAATAACTTTAAGTAAAAGTTTACCAAAATCATAGATTGGTAAATGAGATGCATTTTTTTAGCTACTCAATCCAATGCTATAATTTTAATCTAATCAATCCAATGCTATAATTTTAATCTATACGTAAACAATAGCCAAATTAATGATGGTTTATGTTTACTATCAGTGTGAGATTATTTAATAAATTTGTATATTTTTTTTGTGATAGTAATAAAGTATAGTCTTGTCAATAGTCGTGGTGAATTCATTTTTTTTTGTATATGCTAAATAGAAGTGTGTTTGCACGATATTTGCAAAACATTTTCTTGAGTCCGAAATCCTTTCAAACTCTCAAAAACTTAGTATGCCAGATACAAAAATTTACTGCTGATCGGAATATTTCATTTCATTTCATTTTAATGAGAATTATTTATGGAATTGCAAACTTCAGACTAAACATTATGTAAGTGTAAAAATAAATTTATTCCCAAGTCATTAACTCTGACCGCACATTATTCCATTCACATTTTAGTTAAATTGTTGAAGTAATGAGTCTTAGTTAATTTATTGCGTTGTCAGGGATGATGGAAGGACACAAAACGCACCCTTGTCTTTTTATTATTCTAGCTAAGATTCTGGATAGAAGGGCTCTATTATTCAAAATTGTATGTCATTATTGAGTATAATTATCACCTCTTTAAATAATATAGTAGTTGCTATGAGATATGAAGACACATTGACTTTGAAGCAAAGTAAGTGTTTCCTATAGCCGACCAGAATACCAGTCATATGTGACAGCACAGTATTGTAGAGTTTTTTTTTTCTATAAAGTAGACAAAGAAACCCTGAGATTATTATTGTCATTATAATTATTCTTTAATTAAGAAATGATCAATTATTGTTGATATTACAATTGTGGTGTGGCTTAAAAGAGTTTAACTTACAATTGTGCTATAAGAAAACTATTTTCAGATCATATTGGTAATAGTGAATATATTTTTTTTGGGAAACATTAACAAGAAGATGAGAAGTTATCACCATTGTTATAAAGTGCAAATACTTATAGTTCAGAGAATGTGTTTTTGATAAAGAGAGGATGTTATTTTATTTTAAATTATTAATTAGGGAATGATGGTAGTTTTTTTTTTCTATCTTCCCAAGATATTTATTTTACTAATGATAATTTGTTTCATGATTTTAATTTCTGTCTTTATCTTAACTGCATATCTCTGCAGCTAAATTAGTTATAACTAACCGACCACTGAGCTAGGCCAAGTATGCGCAGTGGTGAGCTTGCAGATTGCCGAGAATATACTTTAGTAGGTTAGAAAATGAGACGCCTAATTATAGGGGCGATCAATGTACGTAGATGGAACGAAACTATACATAATATAGTTAGAGTCTCTCCTAAATTAGGTTAGAAATGGCCGTCCAACTCCAGGGGCGATCGATGGCTATAGCTAGCCATGATCAATTTAATAGACTTTTCTTGAAGTCAATCTTAATATTGTTTGCACTTGAATGGATTAACTACTCATTGATTAAAAATATTTGCCAATAATAAATTGTTTCTTTAGTCATAAGATATTATATGAATATCTATTATATGATCTAATCTTTTGCCACTGAAATTAAAAAACAAAAAATAAGTTGTTATTTTATGATGTTGCAGTTTGTAAGCAATTATATAAAACATTTTAATGATTTTATCATTTATGAAGATCTGCTTGTGTGGTATGTGTCGTTGGCACTTGTGCTATGTTAAATAATATTTCATGAGATTTCTATGGATCAAGAAGCATATAAAAAACATATTTCAGTAGTTAAAGTTTGAACTTTAAGGACATTTAATGTCAGAACATAATTTTGTGATGTAGATTGTTTTGAGTAGGAGAGGCATAGAGGCAGGATGTCTTGTCAGTATTTTCTTGTCAGTATTTTTTTATTAATATTTTGTTACTAATATTTCATTACTGTTGAACACTAAGAAGAGTTAGAATTTTAATGTTTAGTGAGAACATGGATAATTATAATATTTCTGAGGATTTGAGATGATCCCGAGAGCTACAATCACCTGAAACCCAGACTCCATATGTCAATGTAGAATTAAAAGAGGATAGCAAAGATTTGGATATAGTTCATCCAGAAGAAGCCAAAGTAATAAAGTGAAGAAATGGAAATGAGCCAGATCAATCCATGATAAATATATTGGAAGAATTCTGGAAAAAATAGACAGTAAGCTAGATAATCAGGTACAAGAATTAAAGAGTCAAATGAAAAGTTCAGATAGTAAATTAGAAAGTCAGATGAAAAATTTAGATAAATTAGGAAGTCAGATGCAAAATTTAGATAGCAAATTAAAGAGTCAGATAAAAACATTAGATGGTAAGTTAGAAAGTCAGATGAAAAATTTAGAGAATAAATTGGGAAGTCAGATGCAAAAATTAAATTATGAATTAAAAAGTCAAATGCAGGAAATCAGAGAGACGTCTCACAATCAGGTACAAGAGATAAAAGAATTAAGGAAAGATCTAAAAAATCATGTAGAAGATTCAAAATTGGCCTCTGAAAAGTTGGAAATATGAATTAGGAAAGAGATTGAAATAAATTCTGAAAGGGTAGAAACTATGATTGAGGCTGTCCAGCAGGAATATAAAAGTCAGTATAGTGTACTAATTAATGTAGTACAGAATATAACAAATTGTCAAAAAGAAACAGTAGAGTTTCAAAAAGATGTTCAGGATAGTGTTGAATCTATTAAAGAAGAATTAGAGTGTTAGATGTGAATTTGGTAACTTGAAAGAGGAAGTTAGAAATATGACTCTTGAACCTAACAATGTTTTGAAAGGATGTCAGAGACAGATTACAAGCTTAATGGTTAAACTAGAAAATCAGAAATTATTCCAATATGAGATTAATAAAAATCTAGCAACTGAGTTAAGCCAAATTATGGAAAAAGTAACAAATAATGAGAAAAACTTTAATGAAGATGTAGAAAGTCAAGAATATCTTAAGATAAAATTGATTTCTGTAGATGTAAAATATCCAGAAATTTTAGAAAATGAATTATTAAAAGTTGTGGATATTACAAGTAACAAATTTAAAAACAAATTAAGAAATATATGTTTAGGATGTTCTCTTCAATATTTAGAGAGGAGTTCAAAAATTAATTTTTACCCAGAGTTAGTATTCAAAGATAGTGATAATTTAGTCTCTAATCTAAGATTCATGAAAGGAGAAACTAGTCAAGATAAAAATGATGGCAAAGCAAAAGTAATATTGAAATTTGGATGTAAATAGGACATTAAGGAGTATTGTTTCAGTAGAATATGGAATAGAAAAAAAAGATAGGTAAGACTGGAGTAAAATTTAAAATAAATAGTAAAATGAGAAATCCAATAAATTGTCTTATACGGAGTATTGATTTGAGAAGGAATTCTGGAAAAACTAAAGTTAAGCTTAAAATGATCCACAATATGTTATTTGAAATTATCTTTAACCAAAATGGTAATTTGGTAAGAGACTTAGATAAAGCTAAAATTAAGCTCAAGAGAGTGATGATATTTAGTAGAGAAGAGCTTAATAAATACCAGAATGCAAAGAAAGCAAAAATGAAACTTAAAGGTGAAAACCAAAAGAAATTCGAATTTTTTTTATTAAGAATTATTGTGGTAAAAAGAGGTATAGAAAAGAAAAAGGTTTCAATATAGAAGATGTACCTATAATGCCTGAATCCTACTACCATATCCAAAGCAAAATTGAATCTTTAAAATTTGTATTTGTTAACTTATGAGAGAATTAAAATATTAACTTAGTAATACCATAAGAAATGGTAAAAATGCATGTATTATTTTATTTTTTATTTATTTATAATGGCGGGAGAATTGTAACCCAGTGCTTTTGGCACTTGGTTTTATTTAGCATTATTTCTGCATGAAATCAATGCTATTCTTTAAGAAAAATAAAAAGATAAAATAAAAATAGTTGTAATTGGTTAGTAAAGTGTGCTATTCACTCACCTAGACATGGTTTGTGTGATTTCCTAATGCAATATCATATTTTCAAAAGAACATGAATAATTTAATTAAGATATTGTTTATTAGAGCAAATTAAGATAAGGTAAAACAAATATCATAAACTGTAGTTAATTTTTAGATGGGTAGAAAAGAAAAGAAAAACATAAATGTCAATTAAATAATTTTAAGATGTCTTATTCTAAAGAACAGTAACTTCTGGTAAATTCATTTGTAGAAAATAATTTGTGTAGAATTTAAAATCACTGAGAATTATTGTTGATTTTAAATGTATTTATTATTTTCATTATTAAACTACTTTGTAATCCATAAATAATACTGAAAACTATATGATTGTAATAAGTTTTTCCTTTCTTTTGTTTATGTCATAACCAAGTGATTATCTTTTTTCCTGGAAGAGGTCGCTAAAGTCAAAAGAACGAACACTTTCATACTCAAAATCATTTTTTTTCTTGATAGATAGTCTGCATTTCTTAAAAAGGTTGAACAGTACAAAAATATTATAAGACTATTTTTTGTTTGTTTTGTAAAGACGAATTGACAAGATAATGGAAATTTTATTTACAATGGAAAAATAAACAGCTCTCGTAAGGCATTCTGCAATTTTATACTATTCTTTACACTTTAAAAACTTTCTACATTAAAAATTTATTGCTTCGTGAAAGTTAAAGTTTTTCACCAAATTTCAAAAAAATGAAAGAATTCACTAAAAGGATCAGGCAAAGTCCTATTCTACTTAAATTAAAGAAAACAAATATTTTCCAAGTAAAAATTAATTATCTAAGAAACTGTTCTTTGTTAATATTTTCCTGGTACCTAAGAAAATTAAATAAAAGGAATATTAAAAAGAAAAAACAGAAGAACTAGAAACATTTTGCACTTCTTTTGAGTATATAGTCTGTGTTTTTTTAAATAATGCATCTTAGACATTGAAATATATTTAATTCAGTACTAACTGTCTAGGAAAAATAATGATCACAATAAATAATATACTTGCATATGTTTTTTTTTGAAAGGGAAGAAAAACTATCTTAAAATAAAATGTGAAATTAGATACGTGCATTCTTTAAGAAAAAAAAATTACTATTGGAAAATAAAATTCTAAGATTAGAAACGATAAATTAATATCTTTAATGACTTAAGAATAAAAGTAAAAAAATATAGTATGCTATATGCAAAGTGGAATTCGTATAACTTCATGCAGTCTATAAATCAACTACAATTATTATCAAACTAATCTATTGGAAAAAGTGTGCATTTTCTTCAATATTCTAACTAGCTAATTATACGTATAATATTCAAATAATATGTCTGTTTATCGTCAATGTGATAATATTCATTTGCTTTAGGATCCAAATTTGTATCAGTCTAATCCAATTGGGAATTAAGCTTCGTTTTGCTATTTTTTTGTGTGTGTGTTTTTATTATTATAAGGGCCAAAATAAAGAAAACTTTTCATTGAAAAAAAATGTGTTTATTACTTTCATTGCTTTGTAAAATTGGACGGGATGAAAACTCTTCACCTGGACAAACCGCTCAACAGAATAATAGTCCTGCTAATGAAATAATATGCATTTGCTTATTTAATGTTTTTTTTTAAAGAAAAACTAACTTGTAAAATTTTATTCGGTGTTATAATATTAATGTATGCTAGGATATATCTGCCATGCAATATTTCAAGGATCTTATAATGACAAAGGTATGTCTTACTATAATTATTTTGGGTTAAGTTTGTATTTAAGATGAAACCTATGAAATGCATCTGATATGCAATTACAGATATAAATTTTGCATGTTAGGTGCTTAAAAGAAAAATATTTTATATTTATGTAACAGGTAAAATAAATATTTAAATTTATCAGAAGTTTCTCTAAAAAGAAATATATGCTATAACAAGATATTTCTGGTTTAAATGGTCAACAGAATTTATATTATATTAATTTAGTAATAGTTCTTCTTTAATAGCATGTCCACTCTATTTAGTTGAAGCTGATGTGTTACCTAGTGCCTTTGAATGTTCCTTCATTGGAATTGAAATTATTATACTTTTATGCTGTCATGTCCATTGGTTTCAGATATTGATCTAAGTATACATTGTAACATAGGTTTATTATGATTAGTGTGTTTCCTTATCTTGCCTAAGTGTAGGATTGATATACGCTTAATATCAGCATATGTAATACTTATAATGTATTTTATTTTGTGGGATGAAAATTATCTCCCCAAGATACATTATTTTCCATGGGAGGATTAGTTTTGATACAAGGTTATAGTATGTTTGATAGTCCATGTGATGATTCTCATGAATAGAACGATCCATAGTTGATCTAATATTTAGATACTTAAGGTATTTTAAATCCCAAGAGAGAATTATACTTGGTGTGTGTTCGTTTTATGTCTGAGTAATAGGCAAGAACCCATCAAATGCTTTAGTATAGTAGTTTTTCTCTGCAGAAGTTTGTTGTTATTCTGCATTCCTCATGTGAATATAAAGATAGTTCCACCATAGAAGGTGTTCATTATTGTGCTTTGTTGTAAAAGTTATGGCAAGGATAAAGGTTCGGTTTGAGGTGTTAGTTCCTCAAGGTGCACTTTAGTATCAATAGTGCTTTAGTAATTGAGATCAATATCTGTATTGTGCTACTGAATCTTGCTAGTAGTTGACAAGCAAACCAATGGAGAAAGTTAAATTAAAACTGCTTATTTTAAAATGCGTATTTGTTGGAGGAATATTCAAACACAACATTTACTGTTAGTTAATAATTAAGAAATATCCTTAGTGAATTACACTTATAAGTAAAATAGTTATCGTAACTTAAGTGGACACTAAGTTAAATGTGAGATGGTGAGTGCAACTTCTAATAAATGACCCATAATTAGAAATTAGGCTGTTCAATTATAAGCCACAACCTAATTAAATTTATTAGAAATAAATTTAATATTATTCGTATTTCATACGATAGTATTAATCAATAAAAAAAACAAAAATTGTTAGTCAATAACTTTAAGTAAAAGTTTACTAAAATCATAGATATGTGTATTGGTAAATGAGATGTATATTTTTAGCTAATCAATCCAATGTAGTAGCATAATTGCAAACAGGTGAAATTATAATTTTAATTTATATGTAAACAATAGCCAAATTAATGTTGGTTTATGTTTAGTATCAGTGTGAGATTATTTAATAAATTTGTATATTTTTTTTGTGATAGTAATAAAATGTAGTCTTGTCAATAGTCATGGTGAATTCATTTTTTTTGTATATGCTAAATAGAAGTGTGTTCTCACAATATTTGCAAAACATTTTCTTGAGTCCGAAATCCTTTCAAACTCTTAAAAACTTAATATGACAGATACCCAAATTTACTGCAGATCTGAATATTTCATTTCATTTCATTTTAATGAGAATTATTTATGGAATTGCAAACTTCAGACTAAACATTATGGAAGTCAAAATGAATTTATTCCCAAGTGATTAACTCTGACTGCACATTATTCCATTCACATTTTAGTTAAATTGTCGAAGTAATGAGTCTTAGTTAATTTATTGCGTTGTCGGGGATGATGGAAGGACACAAAATGCACCCTTGTCTTTTTATTATTCTGGCTGAGATTCTGGATAAAAGGGCTGTATTATTCAAAATTGTATGTCATTATTGAGTATAATTATCATCTCTTTAAATAATATAGTAGTTACTATGAGATATGAAGACACATTGACTTTGAAGCAAAGTAAATGTTTTCTATAGCTGACCAGAATACCAGTCATATGTGACAGCACAGTATTGTAGAGTTTTTTTTAATAAAGTAGACAAAAAAAACCCTGAGATTATTATTGTCATTATAATTATTCTTTAATTAAGAAATGATCAATTATTGTTGATATTACAATTGTGGTGTCGCTTAACTACTTCAGCTTCAAGCCGCCATATTGAACTTTTTAAAATACTGGCCTGATACACAATTTTCACAATAACTTCAGTTTGAATTATGTTAGAGCAAAAACAATTACATTGCTAGAAACTAGAAAAACTAAGGAAAACAATAAGCATAAAATAAATAGTGATAACTATATAAAAAATAAGGAAAAAAAGAAATTTTCACAACCGAAATAATTATTATTTTATTGTTTGTTCATAATTTGAAAATTAACATTAACTAAAATGCAAATTACATCTTCAGTGATAATTTCTTTGTATTCCTCACAAAAAAATCTTTCTAAAGATATATAATAAGTCTTACCTGAGATAATCCATAGCTTTACAATGTCCGAAAATGTTCCTATAGGAGTTCTTCATTTTTATCTTCTACCCCAACTGTTGCAAATTGTCAAGGCCCTGGCAGAAAAGAGTTCTCCCTAATAAAAGATAAAAAATAAAAAAATTAAAATTCTAACAGAATATAAAAATAATGAAGGAAGTGGAAAATTATTACTTACCATTATAAATACAATAAAAAAATAAAATGTCATCATCATCATCATAGTACAGGTATATTATAAAAGTGGTGTATATGTATGAATCATGAAAGTTCTGCCAATGGTTATGGGAAAACTCAAAAGCCTATTAACCCTTTTCCCGCACTCGACGAGGCTCCTCGTCGACATCTGAAATCACTCTAACTCAGTTCGTTTTCATACGAAAAAATTCGTTAAATACGTATTGAATTCGTTTTTAAAAGTTCTGTACGATGGTGACATCTTCCGATTTATTTTAGAAGTAAAAAATAGAAAAAAACGCATTTAAACCTAAACAAAGAAGGAACATTATTTGTGATTGGTTCTTAGCATGCTCTCAGCCGAAAAAGACATTCTGATTGGCTGGAAAGAACAAAGAAACTGCCTGATCAAAGAAAATAAAGAAAAACGCTGAGATTTTCATTTCGAATACGATTTAAATTATTATTAAATAATATTTATGGAAATTAAACATAATTTTCAGAGAGAATAATAAAAAAACAAAATTATTTTCGAAAAATATTGAAGATTTTAGTCCAAATATTGAAGTTGTAGTAAAAAGAAATATTTACTTTTCTATAACGTAAAAGTCGATCTTTTTGTTTACATTATAACTTTTATGTTGCCGATGTTGAATATTTTAGAATAAATAAATAGCAATTTATTTTTGAAAGAACTTTCATTTTTTTCATGACCTGAAAAATTAATTATATACTTTTTATAAATGTATCTGAGTTGAATTTAATATTATAGGCGAATATGTTTTAACAATAGGCTTTGTCTTCAGTTTGTGAGTTGGCCAATTAAAAGATTTGATTTTTATCTGATACAACCAATGATAAAATTAGCGGTTTAAGGGTTAAACAAGATGCACTATTTTGATTTTAGACTTTGGATAAACCAACCTTGTTTATAACATCATCATCATCATACTGAATAATCATTGCCAATACAGAAAACAATTTACAAATTTCTCATTTCAAGAGGCAGACAATGATTACTAAAAAGGTTCTATGGCAGATATTTATATAAAAAAATGTTTATATTCTACCTCTTCCAAGATACGTCTTCCAGAGAAGCATACCTGTTCATATATGCTAATATAAATATGCAAAATATTTCATCATGCCAGATCTTGTTTACCAATTGGAAAAAGTAATCAGTAATGAAGCTGAAACAAAATTCTAATAAGGAAGGCAATCAGACAGTCATATGCCTATAAAGTATAAAATGAAGTTAGTAAAAAAACAAGTTAATAAAACAACAAATAAAAACTAAATTAGTAAAACAAAAACAATGAAAACCATGTTAGTAAAACAAAAATTAGTAAAAACAGAATAAAAAAAATTACTGCATTATATACAATCAATTTGCTAGAGAACAATAAATTGTAAATAGTCGTGAATCAGTGTGTCAACCATTCATCCATTGTGCTGGTAGCTAAAACAAACCAACAAAAAAAAACAATAATAAAAACATTACCTTTCATATGTGCTACCTATCACAGAGTAAAAAATCAGTCAGTCATTTTTCTTGAGTGGCATATTTATTAGTTTCTCTGATAATAGTTGATAAAAGTTTTTTATCAAATAACATTAAAAAAAAATCAAAATTGAATACTTACCTACTATAGAAAACTTCAAACCTGGAGTTTTAGTAAAATTCTCTACATTCACAAGTTTGCAGGTTACGTTCGGACACAGATTACTGTTACTAGATGAAGGGCCTGGCCGATTGATATCATTGGGAACACTTGTTGACGGGCCTGGTGTATTGATATCATCCAGAAAAGCAATCGTAGTTTTTTTCTTTTTGGCTGGTAAAGTAGTTTCTTCTTCTGATGACGAAAAATATTCTTCAAGATCACTATAACTAACACTATCCTCGGAGACACTATCCTCGGAGTCAAAGGGCTTAGATGGGACAAATTCATCACCGCTAAAATAATCCGTATCAGAGGCCATCATGTCCCGTTCATTTATTTTGCGTACTTTTCTTTCCGTTAATCTAACAAATTGTGAAAAAAATTTTTAAAAAAATTGACCTTATTCGCAAAAAAATTAATAAAAATTTTATTTTTTAACTTACAGAAAAATGGCGACTACCTACGAAAAGAGGAAAAAACAACGAAGAGAATTATGGTATAGGCGCATGCGTAGTCCTTATAGTTTTTCCGTAATTTCAAACAGAAAAACGAACTTCAACAAACGAACATTAACAAGCGCAATCGTCGCCGACAAACCGGAAGTAGTTAAAAGAGTTTAACTTACAATTGTGCTATAAGAAACTATTTTCAGATCATATTGGCAATAGTGAATATATTTTTTTTTGGGAAACATTAACAAGAAGATGAGAAGTTATCATCAATGTTAAAAAGTGCAAATACTTATAGTTCAGAAAATTTGTTTTTGATAAAGAGAGGATGTTATTTTATTTTAAATTATTAATTAGGGAATGATAGTAGTTTTTTTTTCTATCTTCCCAAGATATTTATTTTACTAATAATAATTTGATTCATGATTTTAATTTGTCTTTATCTTAACTGCATATCTCTGCAGCTAAATTAGTTTATAACTAACCGACCACTGAGCTAGGCCAAGTATGCACAGTGGTGAGCTTGCAGATCACCGAGAATATACTTTAGTAGGTTCGAAAATGAGACTTATGTAGATAGAACGAAAATATACATATTATAGAGACTCTCCCCCGTAAATTAGGTTAGAATATATATATATATATTTATATTGTATGTTTAGTTGAATTTCATATGAGAAGGTCTGTTTGTTAACAAATGAAACCATGGTAATGTAAGAATTTTAATAAAATTTTGTTGTTTTGGCTAGTATTCTAGAGTTATATGAATTTCTATTTTTTTTTAATTGCTAGTATAGTTTCAGGCAATATTTATTATATATATATATATATATATACATATAATAAATATATATATATATATATATATATATATATATATTATTGGTTGTTTGTTAAAAAATATATTAGTAAAAGTGTAATAAATTATTTAACATTATTAAATTAGTTTTAATAACTACAATATTTTATTACCTGATCCGACAGCTGTAGCACTTAATTCAAGTTCATTCAAAAAACTTGCATCTTTATATGATAATGTGACTTTACTACCACTTTGTCCATAGTAAACTCTACTCATTTCTAGAGAATCCTTGAAGCGTTCTCCTGATGTCCAAGTTGTAGAAATACTGGTACCAAATGCAGATTGTGAATATAATTCCAATTTTCTAAATGCTAGCAATATACTGTCTCTGCTATCATCTACTTTTAATGTCACTTCACATTTATTGGTTACAAAGATATTGTTATTAAATTTTAAAAAAATTGATGTTGTTATGGTTATAGATCTACCACAATAATTTTCCACATAATCTGAAACAATTTACAATAAAACAAAAAGAAATACTTTACGATTTTTGAATAAAGATGTCAACTTAAAAAGCTGCTATAATCATGCAATAATATTAATGTATTAAAAACGTAATACTTTTTTCTATATCTTATTAATGCTATGATAATTATAGAAAGGCATAAATAAAATTAATTGGATGAATAATCATTTAATAAGCACTCTAGGTATTTTTCAGACCCTTGGAAAAGCCTCAAATCTAATACTAAAAACATCAAATGACAAATGGAAAATTTAAAAAGATAATTTGTCTTAGGTATATTTTTATTCAAATAATAATACAATTGATAGATAGTAAATTTTAAATAATTAATAGTAAAATGAAACTTGTGAAATTTTAATAAACAAGTAGTTTTTTTCTCCTTTAAAATATTAATATAAAAAAGTTGAGTAGTTTTTATGAACATTTAGTAGATTTTTTCATTCTATCCTTAAACATTTGTAACCAGTCTTAAAAATATTAATATAAATGTTGCTTAGTTTAAATGAACAAATAGTTTTTATAATAATGATGTCAATGGTGTGAGATATTACTTTATTAATAGAAAAAAAAATTTCAAACACTTTTGTTATTGCATTTTAAGTAATAAATGTTGAATATGAATCAATCTTTTGTATTAAGATGCCATTTACTTTATTTGTGCCAATAAGAATGGGGGAAAGCATAAAATCTATAGCCATTTGTTATTTAGTGAATAAGTAGTAGATCCCCCTCCCCCCAGCCTTAAAACTATTTATATTAAGAAGCGATTTAAATATTCTTACTTTATTTTTAAGAAAAAAAATTCAAATACTTTACTCTTAGATTTTAAGGGATAAATGCCAAAATTAACGTGTTTTTCGTGTTAAGATGTTATTTTAATTTTATTAGTATTTGTATTTCTAAGAAAGAGCAGGAATAGTAAAAACATGAATTGTGACAATTTCTACTATATTTTTCTGCAAACATGTCAAATTTCAATATTAGTTAACTGTATGTATATGAGGGGGGGAGGGTATTTAACGCTTTGCCCTTATAGCATTGTAAAAAAAATACACAAAACCTATTTTATTTTGTTTGCAAAACTTTTTTTTTATTATTATGTGTGTAAACAAATAAAATCATACACCCATTACATATTTAATTTATTGCTTGGTATTTTCAATAGATGATTAGCTTCCCCAAATGTCTGACAAAGTCTCACTAAGCCAATTGAATGGCTTTTTGTTTAGATCATGTGATATTCCAGTACCAAGAAGTGACAGTCTGAGTTTCGATCCAGATACTTTAATCTTTCAAAATAGTCATTCTGCCATATATGAAATGCATATTTATATGTCGTGTGATCTAAATAGTTGCCCTAGAAGTATTGCTGTCATATCAAATTAATTGATATATTTTAGTTGAGTTTAACTTAAGATTGGTAAGTTCAATATATATAATCTGAACAAAAAAAAAAAACATTTTATTACCATTTACATATTTTTAAAAATATAAAACTATTTATAACAGAAATATTTGCAAACGTCACATGATAACTTAAAACTATTTATAACAGAAATATTTGCAAACGTCACATGATAACTTGTGTTGCTAATTTTTGGGTCTTATATTTCTTTTTTGTTAAAAATTACGAATGATTTATTTTAAGTAATACTAGATAGTGCAATAGACAGAAATAAATATTTTGAATAGGCAGCTCGCAATCTTTGAAGTATCAGCTTTTAAAATATTGTGATTTAAAAAAATATTGATGTTAATTATTTTGAAAAATATCATTTGTATAAAAAGCTTTAGCGCAAGTATACTGAGATTTACAACATAAATTATATTCATTATTTATTTTAATAGCAATTTAAAAACAATAAGTATAAGGTTTAGAATATCTAAATTACCAAACCTACTTACTATACCATTCTTTTTATCCATATAATATACTATTTATGCTGTTTAAATATATACTGAATTTCATCTTATTTTCCTTAATCTTCAAATAAAAAGACTTATATATTTTGGGAAATGATATATAAATATTTTGTCTTAATTAGACTGCACTCACCACCATTTTGAATTCTAAGGACTGCCCCCAAACCACCACTGATACATCCAAGTGATAAATGATATTGAATAAGCCATACATAGTTGCTTGGAGATATCAGAAGGGGTTTTGGGCAGCAGTTTTTATAATTCAAAATGGCAGTAAATGCAGACTAAATACTAAAAACTTATCACTTCTAAAATATGAATTTTATCACAGTATTGATGGTGCAAAGCACCAAAGTATGTGAGGAAATAGTAAGGATATTTTGATGCTATGAAGTATCATCAATACAGAAGTCTAATCAAACCAAGCTTATAATTTCAAAATACCAAAAGCTTATAACTTCTAAAATACAAATTTTATTACAATATTCCTATAACCACCTGTTGAAATAATGTAAAATTGATCAAACCTAGCTTATAATTTCAAAATACTAAAAGCTTTTAGCTTCTAAAATATAAATTTTATTACACTATATGCCTATAAACTCATATTAAAAAAGCATATTAATTTTATAATTAATCATAGTTTTTCTTATCTGAAAGAAACTGTGATGTTGCAGGCTTCCTTTGTTATATGTAGGTAGAAAAAAATGGAAATAAGACAAAATAGTATTGTTTACATTTGATCTTCTAACATGGATATTAGATCATATGAGATCCTTCAAAAATTAGCACTTTAATTTTTTAATTACTGATGTAAATTGTGATTTAGTAATAAATGGTCATATTATGACCATGTGTGAATTATTCAATAGCATTTGTCACTTGGTCCTTAGAATTCAAAATGGTGATGAGTGTACTCTAAATTGGTATCAAATATTTGAGCCCAAATGATCAACATGTAAATAAAATGATGACAAATCTTTTAAAATCATCTGATGAATAAAATAATTGGATAGAAAAGTCATATGTTTGAAAAGTTATTTAATCAAAAGACATACAATCAAAATGTCAAAGTATGAAACAATAAAAAAATAAATATTTAATTAGAAAAGACTTGAACTCAGATTTTCAAGCTCTCTACAGCTATTCACTCCACTTTATATAACCAATACACATAACCACATAATGTGAAAAAATAGGTAATCTCCAATATACATATCTTGTGCTGAACCAGCACTCATCAGTTGGTCCACATTATCATCTCCCACACACATATATAATAAGGGATCATTTTATATTGATAGCAGTGTTACTTAAAATAAAAAAAAAAAAAAAATTATATTGATAGCAAACCTTCAAACTTTAAAAAAAAGGCTTCACTTCTTTCCACTATCCAACTTTTCAGCCATCAATATCACTGAAAATCTGATGATGGAATGCTCAATGTTCCTGTGATGTTAATATTTTTGTCATATCCATGTTGAGTTTAATATGTCCATTTAAATACATTCAAGTTCAGAATAGACAATATTTTTTGAATTTAAATATTATATATTCAGCCTGTATTTGCCCATCCCTCTTTTCTATGTATTTAAATGGATATATTAAGTCATATGCATGAAGAGTCAGAGTGACTTAATATCAACATGAGTATGGCAATAATATACACATCAACAAGTGAAGTGCTTTGAGCATTCCATCATCAGATTTTCAATGATACTGGATGACTAAAGAGTTGAAAGGTGGAGAGGAATGAAGCCTGTCTATTAAAGTTTTGAAAATATATCTTAATATAAACTGAGCACTAATTATATATGTGTGTAGGAGATGATCTGGACCAACTGATGAGTGCTAGTTCCATTAAAAATGTATATTGGAGATCATTTATCTTTTTCATATGTATGTGGGCATGGGTGTTGGTTGTATAAGATGGAGTGGGAGCTTAAAAGTCTGAGTTCAAATTTCTTCTAATTACATTATGTTCAGTATAGATAATACACATGTATTTAAATATTAAATAAATATTAAGTAAATAAAATATTAATTGAACATGAGTTTTAACTTTAGTATAATTTATAAATTTATTGTTTTTTTTACATTTTTACAAATATAATTTTTTTTCAAAGATGAATTCATGAAAAAAAAATACTATAATCTGATATATTGAGAAAACATACTCTTTATAGCAAAGGTTCCTAACCCTATATCCGTGGGCACTATGGTGCCCACAGACCATTTTACGTTTGCCTGCCGCTATCCGAACACTATAAAAAATTATTTATCTGATACAAATAAATTTAATTTTTAAGATTTCTTATAAATTATTGTATTATATTGTAACAAAATTGTAGGTCATACTATACTTTTACAGCATAAAAGAGTCTTTCATTAACAATATCCAACTATAAATTTAGATTAAAAAAATAAATTGTGCCTGTCACCTAGCCTGTATTATAGAATGTGCTCTAAAGTGCAAAAAGGTTGGGAACCACTGCTTTATAGTAATAAACAATTATGAATAACCTCAGAGCTGCTTATGATAAATAAATGTGTTGTATCATCTGAACACTATATTGATTTTTAAAAAATAAAATATGAAGATATCCAGTCTTTTTATATTTATCTAGAGAGAGAAATATTAATATTAATTTATATCAAAAATGTTTATTAATAAGTGTGAATAAATAGTGCAATCTCTAGTTTTATATGAGCATATCTAGATATCAAAAATTTTTATTTCAAAACTTTTATCATTTTCTTTATGAGTACAGATTAAAATAGTTTACATATTTAAGTTTGTATATGTGTTCATTAGTTTTAATTTCAAATTTAATCTTTTGCTAGTCTATTAAGTCATAGATCAGCATGATATTGCTAATATTGGCTTTATTTATAATGGTTCAAAGTCAGATTAAAATTACTTGCATTAATTACTCATTCGGTTTGATTTTTTTCCCATTAATGATTTATTTTTGATAATAATAAATCTATATTCTAGTTTTTTTTTCCTTTTTTGCCTAAGAATCATGCCAAATCAAAGAATAGGACTAATTTTTATTTGGCTCATTTATTGCACAATGCAATAGAAATTTTTTCATGTTAACTATCATGATAAAAGTTAACCTTTTCATTTACTTTTAAACTTTGTTTTTATTTCAAATATAATTTCAGTTATCTCAATGATAATCTTATTAATAAATCTAACATATATTTGATTTTTATAATTATTAATTTTTTGTTAAGAAATAAAAAACACAAGTGGTGAAATATAAAAAAATTAAAGCACATAAATATTTTTTCCCCTGAATATAGTACTAATATTTTAAAATTTTAAACATTTTTGTTATTATTACTGGTATTTAAAATATATTAAATAATTATTGTTAAATAGTAATTATGATTAATTTTATACAAATTTCATTTGAACTAGCTTAAAATTATTTTCTTATATTAAAATTATGTACTAATTACTCATTTATCATAATTAATTTAAAATTCCAACAGACTTTATAATTAAATTCAATATTAATTATTTTTCATTTTAAAATTGCATATTGATTTATTAGGTTATCATCTATTTGAATATTTAATTTATATTGCATAATAGATTTAACATTCGAGAAAATAGTATTATAGTTAACATAGGATTAATATAATCATCAAATTTGGTGGAAGGTCAGCACTTTTCTGAGACGTATAAAAATTTGTCAGTAAAGGTGATTATCGATTTATTAAATTGTATTTATATTTACAAATATTTATTATTTTAAGAAAATGATGTTACTGTTGAAACAATTTTATAGTTTATTATCAATGTCATTTTACATTCACTATTTTCTGTTAAATCTCTCTGTAATTAGAAAATATGTACAAATAATATTTCAAACATTCTACTTTTATACATTCTTGTTTTGCATTAAAAATATCGGATACAGTTAGTAAAATGATGTCTTTCATGGCTACATATATCCACTTTTCAATGATTAATCAATATTCACAATTATTATTTTTTTTCTATTTTACTTAATATATATATATGACAATAGATGGCGTTATACCAAAAACACCTTCAAGTGTTTGTTTACATAAACGTCAGAGCGAGTATTTCACTATCTATAACTTAATTTCCACCTTTATATCATGATTTCAAGCTATTTTCTATCGTCAGTGAAGGACAGGATTAAGAAACTAGATCTAAAACACAAACTCTGAGCGTTTAAGAAACAGTTTCTATTCAGCACGCTTGCAAGCTGAATAGAAACTGTTTCTTAAACGCTCAGAGTTTGTGTTTTAGATCTAGTTTCTTAATCCTGTTCTTCACTGACGATAGCAAATAGCTTGAAATCATGATATGAAGGTGGAAATTAAGTTAGAGATAGTGAAATACTCACTCTGACTTTTATGTAAACAAACGCTTGAAGGTGTTTTTGGTATAATGCCATCTATAGTCATAAATACAAGCGTATGCAAGTTTTTAACTTGTGTTTTTTGTTTTTCATATATATATATATTTAAGAAAAAAACTTTTTGATGAGAAATAACTTCATAAACATCATTCATTCTTTCTTTTTACTTTTTTATTTTATTTTTTTGTTAGAAAGATGAACTGTTACGAATAATATATATCACAGGCAGTTTTGCTTGGTTTCAAGAAAGTGTGGATATGTCAAAGACATGTCTTTAAACACAAAAAATCACATATATATAATAAAAACTTGAGTAAAGTTTGTTGTATTAGCTTATTCTAACACTATTTTTACTTATAAATAAAAAATGTAGATATCTATTTATCTATCAATTAGGGAAAATTAGCAGTTTGGGTTATTAAAATCAGCAAAATTCTTTCCATATAGTAGTGCCACTCAAATAAAGACAGAGTAAGCAATGGATGCTAGAAGGTTTGTGCATAAAATCCCTACCTAGTACCTACTCATCCAATATCCCCAAACTAGTTTCTGGCTTATGGCCTTCATCAATGAGGAGCCTTGGATATGAGAGCACTGCACCTAGATCTTAGGATACTACTGTATGGAGAGAGTTTTGCCTATTTTAACAACAGTTATGAGCAAGCATGGGAAATAGTGATCATGTGATGTTAATAGTTTAGGTTATATTATCAATTTATCTATGTTAACTTGAGCCAATGTTTACTATAATCTATCCTATAATATAAACATTCTTAATTAACAAAATATTCATTTAGTTTAAAATAATATCTATTTATATGAATAATTATGTCTAATTATATAGGTTAACAAATCTAAAAATGATGTATAAGTTGGCCTTATCAAAATAAATTACTTTAAAAGTTTCACATCTAACAAATGCCTGATTAACAAACAAAAATTATATTATTAATTCATAAAATTTTGCATTTTGTCTTTGTGCTTTATTATTACTTTATTATATGCAATAATGTGACCATAAAAACTTTTGCTTGATTTATTGAGGTATTATTAACTCGAACATCCTTCATAATCATTAGAAAACTAAAACAATTTTCAATTTATTTACATACATTCTGAATTTTGTTTATTCCACAAATAATAACACCCAAATATTTCATGAAGTATTCTTTCTTTCACATTTACTGTTCAAAATTTACAATTGTCCATTATTAATATTAAAGGAATTGAATAATAGCCATGAAGACATTCGTAAACAAAGTAAATATTCTGTATAAATTATGTTTTTTTTTTGTAATATATTATGCTATTTATAGTTAGAGAGGATTTGAACCCAGATTTTCAATCTCTCTTTAATCATCCACTCTATCTTATACAACCAACACATACTACCACATACTTGCAATATATATATATTTCATGCTGAACCTGCACTCATCAGTTGGTCCATATCATTATCTTCCACACACACACACACACATATATATATATATATATAATGAACAGGTTTCAATCTTCTCCACTCTGAAAGTCTTCAGCCATCCATATCATTGAAAATCTGATGATGGTATGTTCAAAGCTCTTGTTTGCTGCCATACCCATGTTGACTGTAAGTCAAACAAAGTCTTTGAACATGCCATTATCAAATTTTCAATGATATGGATGACTGAAGAATTGAAAAAATGAAAAAGATTGAAGCCTGCCCATTAAAGTTTCAAGATTTGCTATCATAATATAAACCGAGGACTGATTATATATATATATGTAGGAGATGATGATCTGTACCAACTGATGAGAGCTGATTCAGCACAAAATACATATATTGGAGATCATTTATTCTTTTTGCATGTGTGTGGTCATGTATACTGGTTGTATAAGAAGGATTGGATGACTAAAGGGCACTTGAAAATCTGGATTGAAATCCCATCTAATGATTTTCTGAAAAAAATATTTATATATATTAAAATGTTTTAAATCTGATCTTTATCTGTCTATAAAACCGTATGATGTCTTCTGATACCCAATCACGATGTGTCTCTGTCTGTCTGCAAACCTTTCTTCAAATTTCTTACTTTAATTTATCTACTTACTTTTTTGCCATTCTTCTTTGGTTGACACTTTATTTTAGTTTTCCAGTGCCATCCAATAGTGTGCTTACATTTTAGTTTTATTTAAGCAGATATGAATTTTTAAGCCAAAATAAATTCAGCTAATTTTTAACATTGTATGTTAATGTGATGTGATTTGCTAATCATATTATGTTGTTATTGTAGCCACACCTTTTTGTTCAGAAATACATTCAAAAACAGGAAATGTTGGTTCAAATAAAAGCAGAATATAGAAACGAAGAAATAGCAAGCTTTGAACAAGCAAACAATTAGTATATATATATACAAGACCCAGAGATTCATTCTTTGAAGATTATGAAAAAATTATATACTATTATATGTTGCCCCAACTTTTTTTATGATTTAAAATTGTTAGTAGACAAAGATTATAATGTATATTTTAATTTGTATTATATAAGCATAGTTTATTTACAATTTATATTTCCTGATATTGTAAAGATGCTAAGTATTTAAATTTACTGGCTATTTAGGCAAATGTCACTATATATATATATATGCTTCATGAGTTACAAAAATTAAAGGTAATCAGTTAAATATTGCTTTCCGTCACTAGTTTATTTGTTCTGCATTTACAATTTTTGCATATTAAGCTATTGTTAGGGAATTTATAACATAACAAATTTTTGTAATCAAAATAGGAATTTAAAATGAATAAAAGTAACAGTACAGAAGTTATATTATTCTAATATTTTTCTTATTGCATTGACCAATTTATCCAATATTAATATCAATCACTTTTCTTTATTCACTTTTTTATAATGCGTTATTCACCTATTTTACTATCATAATAGTTTGATAAAAATTTACAAATAATAGGAGAAATAGAAAAATAAAAGAAACTATTATTAATAATAATATTAAACTAGTATTAAATAGAGATTTTGGTTTAAAAATGATTTTACCATAAGTAAAAGTATTATTAAAAAGAAGTTAGAGTAAAGATAAAGATAAAATGAATTTAGTTTGTAAAACAATATAAAGGGGAAGCCACTAGAAATTATTGAAAATTTGAAATTTAAACAGGGTACAATTGGATTAGTTTAGGAGTAAGAAGTGCATATAAAATATAATAAAAATAAGTTTAAAATAGGTTAAGAATAATAAAAATAAATGGAATTAAGATTGTGAATATAGATTAGGAATACAAATTAGGTGGGGATATTAATAAAAATAGGAAATATAGAAATATGAAAAAATAAAAAATAAATAATTTTAGAAGTATAACATTAGATATATAACATTAAAGTTAAAATACATAGACTAAATATATAATGTTAAAGCTAAAATAAAAAGTGAATATGTTAAAAATGAAAAAATATATATTAGAATTAAAAATGAATATAAAAAATAATAAATAAATGGAATGTAAAATTATAATATATATATAGATGATAAAAAGAATTAATTATTAAAAATAATATAAATGCAAAAATGATTGAAGTGATTAAGGATATTTCTGTAGGTATATATATATAAAGGAATATAAAAAACATATTGAATGCTTTTATAATTTACTTTAAGTGTGGCATTGGCTAGATAATAACTAGTCTAAGATTTCTAATATATTTCGTTGAGATCAAATTACAGAAGTTGGTTGTTGACACTTGATGATAATAGGATATATAGGCATGTTAATTAAATGGAAGAATTTATAATATAAAATACATATTGTAGTGATGAGCTACAAACTGCCACACCATCCAGTTATTTAAGACACTCTACCAATTGGAGCCTTGTAATATATTAGCTTAACCAATAAGTTGCTAAGTAAATTGACATATTAACATTTTTTTTTCTTTCCAACATATACATGTGTATAAACATCTTTTTATTTTTAAGGAGGTAATAAAAGCCATTAAATTACTAGGGAGAAACAGATAGGTATATTAACACTGGAATAAAAGGGTATTATATGTTAATAATTGGGGATGACTATAAAAATAAAATAGAAACTTACACATAAACTTAAAAAATAAATAAAAACAATGACTGAATTAAAACCTAAACCTAAACACATGGCACCATTTGTGGAGATGAGATTTGTAGAAATGAAATTTAAAATATTTATAAATTATTATTTTTAGTTATAATCCCATTTATTTATATTACGTCATTTAAACAATAGGAAATGTCAAGGTTAAAATGTTTAAAATAACTTCACACGACCGAAACGCAGGATTAATTGTTATAATTGTCTTCTGTTTTTTTTTTAAGAGAGAACATTATTATTTTTTTTCTGTTTAAAAAAATAGTTTTCGAATACAAAATGGATCTGAATATTCGAATTCAAATATATAAATATTTTTTTTAAAAATATTAATCAAAGTGATCAAAAGCTGAAATTTTAAAGCAATCATTTGAAGGGAAAGAAATGATTTGAAAGTAAGAAGTTTTAAATTATTTGCTGATTAGATAAATTTTAGCTAAATTTAAGCGTTGCAGTAATATTCAATAAATAATTGTTTTGATAAATAATAATATCATCATTGAAATCTTGAGCAGCAAATGAATCAATAAATATATATTATTTTTATATCATGATTGCTTGCTGAAAAGTTTTTACCATGGGGTAATAATACGTCATCGATAAAGCCATGAAAGTTTAAAGATTTTACCTGCCCATTTAGGAGAAACTTAAAAACCATCTTTGCTTTAAATAAAATGCCTAAACAAATCCAAGACAGGATAATTGGAGAACATTATTATTTTTTGACTCAGACAAGAAACTTCTATTCTTCGTGGGAGCAAAACTTCATCTCCATTCCTAGGAATTTATTTAATAAATGAACAATTTCCAGAAGACTTATCGAACTTTAATTAACATAATGGGATAAGAATTGTAATTTTTGTTTTATTATTTTGTCTATTGTAAATTTTATGTATTATTTTCGTTTCTACAAATGGAAGCTAATGTGTATAATTTTGGAGTTACTCTGTATGAGAGTAATAAGGGGGAAAGAAAATTAGATTTATATACATATATTTTCATCATCTCTAATTGTATAAAAAAAAATAATAGTTTTGACCGCCCCATCTGACTGACTTTTGACAAAATTAGGAGGTAAGAAATTTTAATATTATCTTATAGTAAGCAAAACACAATGATATATTTTTTTACTATTATTAATTAAGCTTACTTTTGTATTGCTTTTATAAATCAATGATTTATAACCATTGAGGTATCTAGAAAACAGAGGTCTTTTTATTGTTGTTATGTTTGTATACACATTTTAAATTAGTCAGCTAAATTCGCAATCACATATACATATTATAATTTTCCATATTCGTTGTTGTAAATAATTAGTCAAGTACATGAACTTCTACCATTGGGTTTATGGCAAGGGTTTTATTTTATTAATATCATTATAGTTATCGATATGGTAGAATTTCATCCTGACAAAATAAATTATATATATCAGATTTAAGTGTTATTCATATTGCATATTTTTTTTTTATTTGTCAATCAATAAATGTTTATATAATTTGTTATTTTAATCTGGTCTCTAACTCATCATTATTTCAATATCCATCACCAGCTTTATAGTTCTTCATTATGCACATACCCATTATAAACATTATAATCTTATTTAGTTTTACACCTATTAATATTATTACTATGATAGAGGAAATACACATACATATTTAAGTCATTTATTATAGCTTTTAATACATATATACTTATACTGCACATACATATTTTTTTTATATATCTTATGCTTAATTGATTTTTGGTAATTAATTATCACTTATATAGAAGTGCAATAACTACTATTAGTGTGATCTCCTTCCCTGATAAGAGAGCTCAGGCAATTACTCCCTGAGTTTGAATACTGTGGTATAACGCAGCTAGAAAGGGGTGAGAATTGGATGAACTGACCCAAATTGTATCTAGGTTAATAAAAATAGGTAGAGCTAGTCTATTGGAAGTAGGTACAATCATAGGTTATGTATTTCATCGCGTAATCACTTGCATCCTATCTGAAGACCCAAAGTCCGACCATAGTAAGATGCGTTCCCCCTATCTCTTATGTAATCCTCCAGCCCGTTACATCTGGCGCCCAAAGTTTCGGCATGAATATCAAGTCTCCAAGGAGATCTAGCTATTGAACTCATAAAAAAATAATAATTTTTTTTTTTAGTTTGAAATTTTTTTTTTTATCTTAAGTCGTTTTTGCATATATATAACCTCTATAAACTTACACATCTAACATATAATTAATTCAAATAATTACAGCTTTGAAAAGTGTATTTAATATTTCTTTTTATTATAAATAATTTTATCAAATAAAAACTATTATCTAGAATGGGAAGTGAAATTTGAGGGATATAAATAATGAAATGAGCCGAGACCAACCATTAAATAAATAATCATTGATTAAACATAGTTAAAATAGATGAGTCTGGGAAAATAAAAGATAAGGTTTTTTTTTTTTTTTTAAAAATGGGAAATAAAAAAGTTACATACATAAGGGAAATCTAAACTAAATGCAAATGGCAAAAAGATGGCATATAAAACCCTATGGTATATATATATTCACTTGTATTAATAAAACCAAATAATATATTGTAAATTTATAAAAAAAATTTTAATGTTAACTAGAAGTAAGAAATATTTATTAAACATGGATCTTAAGCATTTACCAGAATCAGATAGTAATAGTGATAGTGAAATAGAAATGAGTACCACTGTTGTTGTAAAAGAAGCTTTGTGTAGCCAAGCATCTGGGGGGTCTCTAAATGAAACTGAACACTTGTCACAGGTGCAAGAAGAGAACCAGTTGGTTTGTCAAATTCAAGAGACTCCTATTAATGAAATCAGACAACCACCTCAAGCTGAGATAGCACCGACTTTAGGTGAGCAGACAGCTATTGTGCAAATGCTCCAAATGATGAAAGACCAAATGATCATGGAAATCAATAATAAAATGAGTAGTTTAAAAGAAGAAATGGCAACTAATAACAGTAGTTTAAAGGAAGAAATGGCAATGAATATGAGAGACATGAGAGAAATGAACAATAGTTTAAGGGAAGAAATGGCTAAAATAAACAGCAATAGTAGTAGTTTAGAAGCAAAGATAGACAGCAATAGTAGTAGTTTAGAAGCAAAGATAGATAGCAATAGCAGTAGTTTACGAGAAGAAATGACAACCAATTTCAGTAATTTAAACATTAATATGGATATAAAAATGAAGGAATTTGAAAGTAAACTATCTGCAGATATGGAACAATTATCTCTTGGTTTAAATAGTGTCCAAGAAGATAATAAAGAATTGAAACAGGCTATGTTTGAAATGAGGAAAGAGATAGATGAGAAGGATGTAAAGTGTCAACAGAGATTGGAAGAATTCAAGCACACTATCACCAGCCAACTAGATACTAAATATGAAGAAGTACAACAAAATCATGTACATTTTAAGGAAGAAGTATCTGCTGAACAGGATAGACATCAAAACAAAATTCAGGAAGAATTTAATATCATTAACACCAAAATTGAGCAATTGCACTCCCGATTAAATAATGAAGTGAAAGGGAATAACAAATCTTTTGAAGTCATGAGTCAAAATGTAAAGCATTTGGAAGAAAAGATATCTTCTGGTGAAATGGAGACTCTTCCAAATGATGTAAAATTAGGATCAGTAATTGAAGGCATAAAAGGAATTCAGGACCAAGTGGACCATATAGACAAAGCCACTAATCAAAGATTTGAAGCAATTGAGACTCATTTATACCAAAAGGCATATAGAATGGGAATGCAGTCTACTGAAATTGATAGATCAGCACAAACCAAGTATGAGAATGAAGATAAGTTGGGAAATGATTTAGAAGTAGTTATCAAAGACAGTAGCAAGGATGACGACCTCTATTTGGGACCTACTTGGTCACGTCAAATACCACTGGAGATAGAAGCTTCTTCTTATAATTTTAATTTAGAGGGAATAGTACTGAATAACTGCCAGTTAAATCAAAATACACAAGTACCTAATCAGCCAATTAGCTCGATGGACATGTCTAATGTGAATAACCGCACAGCTCAAATTAGTGCAATTAATCAGTTTGTGAAGTTGAAAAACTTTAAAGGTTTAGTTAATGAGGCCCCTATGGAACACCTTAGAAGCCTTAATTTATACTTCTCGGTTAATCACAATTTGTCTGAGGCAGAGAAACTTATTATTGCTTATAGCCATTTACAACGTGATGCACTAATGTGGTGGGAATCATTGTTCCAAACTCCACCCACATTTGATGGCTATCAAAACCTTTTGGTCAAAAATTTTTGGAACAGAGATAAACAAGAAGCGCTTTTTTATCAGCTGTTTCAAGAAAAATATCGGCAAACACCAGGAGAAACATTTACCAAATTTTTCCGCCGCCAAGTAACAAAACTTAGAACATTAAATACTTACCACCTGAGTGAAGGTGACATGATAGGAATTATCAAAAGAAATTTGCCCTTAAAAATTGAGCAAGCACTATTATGCACCAATGCTAGAAACATTGAGCAAGTAGCTGAATTGTTAAATAGCATTGACTTAAATACAGTTAATGTTTCAAATAGGACACCTGAAAAATGAAAAGAAGAAATGGCCATCAATACCATTTATTACAAAAAAAGAAAAAATAATAATGACCCGTATCATTGGAAGGGAAAATCAATGAAATCCTCTCCTTACATATGGACTCCTGATAGAACCCAAGTTAATAGTGGGAAAAACAAAACAAACCCCCATAATAGCCCAGGGAATAATCCAAAGCCAGGGTGCAGTAACCATGTACCTACTATCTTGCCAAAACCAAACTAGAATGGTACTTGAGGCCATGTTCCTCACCTCAAGAAACCGAAAATGCAATGAGGAACACTAGTCAAACCATAATAGGAGAAATCACTAATCTAATGTGCTCGTGGGATGACAAAGCAACCAATTTTGCTTTGCAAAGCTGCCCCATGATAGATATTTTGTTTGAGGGTTTGCTAAGCCTTATTAGACTCAGGTAGCCAAATTTCAGTTATATCAGACAATTTCTATCATAAGGTTCTGATTAAAAATCCAAACATTAAGACCCTACCACTGAAATCAGTACAAGTCACCATGGCAAACAATAGAAAAGCTAAACTAGCACAAAAACAAATCTGGGTTCAATTGAACATTGGCCAAACAGTTCTCTATCATGTGTTTTTAATACTGAATGGCTTAATACATGATGTTATCTTAGGGGCAGATTTCCTGCATAAAAACCATTGTTTTATTGATTTCTCTGATAAGACAGTTAGGGTAAGTGATGAGATCTTGGAGATGACATTGCTTCCAAGATATGACCTACCTGAAGTTGACTGCATAATATCTACCATTCCAGAAGCACTCATGGAACAAAAAATTGCACAATCCAACTTGATTGGAAGCGATAGTACGATGGAATTGCGATCAGTTATAAATCAGTTTAGCCCAATTTTCTCAGAAATACCAGGGATAATAGAGGGTTTCCAGCAATGAATAAGACTCATTCATGACCAACCATTCCAATCCAGATCGTATCCTATTCCATATCAGTATCGTGAAGAGATAACTAAGCAAATCAATAAGATGCTAGATTGGGGAATTATTTCCAAATGTTCTTCACCTTATTGTAATCCAATTGTAACTGTGAAGAAGAAAGATGGGTCGATGAGATTTTGTTTGGATGCTCGTCAACTAAACAAAATTACAGTTCCTGATAGGAACATTCCACCGCCCATCCACGAATTATTCGTGAAATTTGGAAATAAGAAGGTATTCTCTACCTTTGATTTAACCTCCAGTTATTGGCAAATCGAACTCCATCCTGATGATCACCAATATACTGCCTTCCGATATGAGGGTTTCACCTATCAGTTTAATAGGATGCCCTTTGGATTGATCAATAGTGGTTCTGGCCTAATAAGGTGCCTGGACAAAACCCTATCACCTGAGGTTAAACAGATCGCAATCATTTATGTGGATGATATAATAATCGCATCTACTACAGTTGAGGAACACCTTCAACACCTAACTCTATTCTTTAAAGAGTGTTTAAAAAAAGGGATAAAGGTCAACTTCAAGAAGAGTACTTTAGTTTGTAATGAGGTAGTCTTTTTGGGTCACATCATTGGTTGCAATGGGATAAGACCACATCCAGACAAGATCAGTGCCATACAGAACTTTCCAAAGCCCACTAATAAAAAAAAAATTAGATCATTCTTGGGATTATGTAATTTCTATAATCGTTTTTATCAAAAGTTCTCTGACCACATGGAACCATTACTAAAACTCATTAGAAAGGATGAAAGGTGGAACTGGACTAGTGAACAAGATGAGGCGTTTGCAAAGATTAAAGCAGGGTTCTTAGAGCAAATCATCTTAGCCTTCCCTGATTTTAACAAACCATTTATTGTTCAAATGGACAGCAGTGGTTTTGGATTAGGGGTAACATTATCCCAGGTCCAGGAGGATGGTCAACCTGGTGTCCTCTATTTCATCAGCTGCCTCTTGAAAGGTCCAGAATTAAATTATACAGTCACCGAGAAGGAAGCACTAGCAATAGTGTGGGCCTTCCAAAAGTTTCGACCAATGCTTCTTGGATCAGAGGTGATAGTGGTCACTGTTCACAAAATCCTCGAATTCCTGAATTACAGCTACTTGACTAACAGTCGTTTAATTCGGTGGAGCTTGTTATTGCAGGAATTCAATTACACCATCCTGTATTGTAAAGGATCCGAGAATGTTGTAGCAGATGTGCTCAGTCGAAACCCATGTAGGTCAGAACAATATAATCTGTCAGTAGATAATGCCTACATTACTAACATCGATCTAATTAGTGATAAAAATGTAGAAAACGATTTAGAAAACTTATAAGACATACAGTCAAAAGATCCTGACCTAAACCCCATAATTAAAGCTTTAAAGGGGGAGAAAGTTCTGCATATGCTGAAAGATCTCACGTCATATAAGATAAAAAAGCAGGTCTTATTATATAATATAAATTCACATACGGATGAGTGGAGGGTAGTAATACCTAAATCTATACGAATCCCACTCATAAGACATATACATAATTTATATGGACATTTTGGTGCTCATAAAACTGAGCATATAATTAAAAATTGACTTTACTGGCCAAAAATGTATCGTGATGTCCTCAGCGTACTTTGGGACTGTCTGAATTGTTTAAAAGCTAAGCCAGTAAACCAAAAATACAGCAGTTCATTAAGATCAATCATACCAGAAAGACCGAACGAGATCCTAGCGATAGACTATTATGGGCCATTACCCCCATTCAACAAGCAAAAATACTTGTTAGTCACCTATGATCTCTTTTCTAAGTATGTGTCTGCTTACCCAATACCCCAAGCTAATACCAGACATACGATCAAGGTATTAGACACCCTCCAATTTCTATTGATAGGGAAGCCTGGGACCATCTTAACAGATCATGGCACCCCTTTTCTATCGAAGGAATGGAAAAAATGGGTGGAAAAATCACAGATCAAACATGTGCTTACATCCATTAGGAACCCACAGTCAAACCCTTGCGAACGTGTAATGCGGGAGCTCGGACATTTGTTCAGGACCTATTTGGGAAATGAGCATAAGGAGTGGGTAAAGCAAACAAAGTGTGTAGTCAATTATATTAACTGGAGCATAAATGAATCAACAGAATTCGCACCCATTAGACTACATTTACACTAACTCACACCTATTTTATTCATGGCATATCAACCCCCAGTATATCCCACAGAAATAAATGTGGAACAGGAAAGATTACAAGCATATGAAAGGCTCAAGAAAATGGCTAACATAAGAAATAAAAATGGAAAGGTTTATCATAATTTTAAAGTAGGGGATAAAGTCTTGATAAAAACTCCACATGTAAGTAAACCGCAAGATAATATGTACCATAAGTTTTTTAATCAATATGAAGGACCATTTACAATAGTAAAACAATCTGGTCATAAAGCATATTGGATTAATATTGGAACAGAGGTACGTGGAACATATAATGCCTGTATCTTAAAACCATATCTTGGAATCTCCATGTGAACATACAGTTGCTTTATAGAATGCACAACCCAGCTGAAGTAATAGTTAGAAGTGATAGTTAAAGCATAGTAAAAGATAAAATCAATATCAGGGAAAATATCTATATTTATATCTAGGTGATTTTAATATATATATATATATATATATATATATATATATATATATATAACTAGGAATATTATAATTATGTATATTTTTTTTTTGTTGATGAGGATATACCCAGGTTAATGCTTTAAAAGCATTGGGTTGTCTTGACATTAACCGAGATAGAAGAGTCAATCCATACAGTGTAATGGATGCTCTAATATTTGGTTAGACCTTAAAAAAAATCCAGTGAAACTCAAAAAAGGAGCAGGATGAAGGCTAACAAATAAATTTATGTGCCATCTAAATAGAGACACATTAGCCGGTTAATTGTTTGGTCCACATAACCGTCAATAGAGAGAAAAGAAAAAAAAAACCCTAAGTTCAAATCACACTTTAAATGATATATGATTTATTCGTTCAAAGAAAGCATTAAATAATTTTGAAAGACTAGCTGATAAATTTAAGCAACATTGGAGTACATTTTTTAAAAAAAAAAACCCTTCATTGAAACCTGACTCAATCCAGCATTAAACGAACACATACTTATATGTTAGTGATAAAATTCTATTCATAAGTTAGAATTTTAACCCTGTAGAAGAAGGGGTTTGTAGTGATGAGCTACAAACTGCCACACCATCCAGTTATTTAAGACACTCTACCAATTGGAGCCTTGTAATATATTAGCTTAACCAATAAGTTGCTAAGTAAATTGACATATTAACATTTTTTTTTCTTTCCAACATATACATGTGTATAAACATCTTTTTATTTTTAAGGAGGTAATAAAAGCCATTAAATTACTAGGGAGAAACAGATAGGTATATTAACACTGGAATAAAAGGGTATTATATGTTAATAATTGGGGATGACTATAAAAATAAAATAGAAACTTACACATAAACTTAAAAAATAAATAAAAACAATGACTGAATTAAAACCTAAACACATGGCACCATTTGTGGAGATGAGATTTGTAGAAATGAAATTTAAAATATTTATAAATTATTATTTTTAGTTATAATCCCATTTATTTATATTACGTCATTTAAACAATAGGAAATGTCAAGGTTAAAATGTTTAAAATAAGTTCACGTGACGAAACGCAGGATTAATTGTTATAATTGTCTTCTGTTTTTTTTAAGAGAGAACTTTTTTTTTTTCTGTTTAAAAAAATAGTTTTTGAATACAAAATGGATCTGAATATTCGAATTCAAATATATAAATATTTTTTTTAAAATATTAATCAAAGTGATCAAAAGCTGAAATTTTAAAGCAATCATTTGAAGGGAAAGAAATGATTTGAAAGTAAGAAGTTTTAAATTATTTGCTGATTAGATAAATTTTAGCTAAATTTAAGCGTTGCAGTAATATTCAATAAATAATTGTTTTGATAAATAATAATATCATCATTGAAATCTTGAGCAGCAAATGAATCAATAAATATATATTATTTTTATATCATGATTGCTTGCTGAAAAGTTTTTACCATGGGGTAATAATACGTCATCGATAAAGCCATGAAAGTTTAAAGATTTTACCTGCCCATTTAGGAGAAACTTAAAAACCATCTTTGCTTTAAATAAAATGCCTAAACAAATCCAAGACAGGATAATTGGAGAACATTATTATTTTTTGACTCAGACAAGAAACTTCTATTCTTCGTGGGAGCAAAACTTCATCTCCATTCCTAGGAATTTATTTAATAAATGAACAATTTCCAGAAGACTTATCGAACTTTAATTAACATAATGGGATAAGAATTGTAATTTTTGTTTTATTATTTTGTCTATTGTAAATTTTATGTATTATTTTCGTTTCTACAAATGGAAGCTAATGTGTATAATTTTGGAGTTACTCTGTATGAGAGCAATAAGGGGGAAAGAAAATTAGATTTATATATATATATTTACATCATCTCTAATTGTATAAAAAAAAATAATAGTTTTGACCGCCCCATCTGACTGACTTTTGACAAAATTAGGAGGTAAGAAATTTTAATATTATCTTATAGTAAGCAAAACACGATGATATATTTTTTTACTATTATTAATTAAGCTTACTTTTGTATTGCTTTTATAAATCAATGATTTATAACCATTGAAGTATCTAGAAAACAGAGGTCTTTTTATTGTTGTTATGTTTGTATACACATTTTAAATTAGTCAGCTAAATTCGCAATCACATATACATATTATAATTTTCCATATTCGTTGTTGTAAATAATTAGTCAAGTACATGAACTTCTACCATTGGGTTCGCAATCACATATACATATTATAATTTTCCATATTCGTTGTTGTAAATAATTAGTCAAGTACATGAACTTTTACCATTGGGTTTATGGCAAGGGTTTTATTTTATTAATATCATTATAGTTATCGATATGGTAGAATTTCGTCCTGACAAAATAAATTATATATATATCAGATTTAAGTGTTATTCATATTGCATATTTTTTTTTTATTTGTCAATCAATAAATGTTTATATAATTTGTTATTTTAATCTGGTCTCTAACTCATCATTATTTCAATATCCATCACCAGCTTTATATTTCTTCATTATGCACATACCCATTATAAACATTATAATCTTATTTAGTTTTACACCTATTAATTTTATTACTATGATAGAGGAAATACACATACATATTTAAGTCATTTATTATAGCTTTTAATATATATATACTTATACTGCACATACATATTTTTTTATATATCTTATGCTTAATTGATTTTTGGTAATTAATTATCACTTATATAGAAGTGCAATAACTACTATTAGTGTGATCTCCTTCCCTGATAATAGAGCTCAGGCAATTACTCCCTGAGTTTGAATACTGTGGTATAACGCGGCTAGAAAGGGGTGAGAATTGGATGAACTGACCCAAATTGTATCTAGGTTAATAAAAATAGGTAGAGCTAGTCTATTGGAAGTAGGTACAATCATAGGTTATGTATTTCATAGTGTAATCACTTGCATCCTATCTAAAGACCCAAAGTCCGACCATAGTAAGATGCGTTCCCACACTCTCTTATGTAATCCTCGAGCCCGTTACAATATATATGTGAAAATTATGTGTTTATGTATAAATATTTACATATTTATGTTTATTATAGATCTGAAGCAGATTTATGGCATAATCGAAACTATTATGATAGTAAAATAAGTGTGTAATGCATTGTAAAAAAGTGAATAAAGAAACAGGATTGATATTTATATTGAAACTTATATTATTAGCAATGGAATCAATAGGGCAAATACATGTTGCTGTTTTCTGTAAGCAATGTTATAAATTTATATGTCTCACATGTACAGAAAATTAGCATTGTTAATATGATTGAAAACAGTATACATGAAATTATTTTATACTATGCAGAAAATTTTAAATAATAGAAATAAACTGAATGTGAAAGCTGGTAGTTACTAGAATATTTATTCTACAATGATAATTATAATAATAATGAAATAGTTTAATGCTTTGTTTTTATAAGAAGTTTAAGCAAAGGAAATAATAAAACTGAAAAACAATCTATTTTCCTTGAACTCCAGAGTTTGGCATCCTATCACTAAACCAAATTACAAAGCATATTATACCAAAGTAGATAGTAAATTAAATAATTATTTTAGTCTGTACCCATCATAATATGATTACACAAATAAAAATAAGTGATAAGTAAAAGAAAAAAAGAGTATAATGCAGTTCTTTGCATGTTGGATAAGGATTGTACAAATGGAGATTTTTTCAAGTAAATATTTGAACACCTATTATGGGTATTGAAAGTTTTACAAATATTAGTTCTTGATTGAGGGTGATTTAAATGCATGGCAGTTATTATCAAAGAAGTAACACATGAATTAATAAGAAAATTCAAATATAGTGAAATTAATGACCTAGTTTTCCATAATCTTTAAAAATAACTCAGAAAAGATGGTGGATACCAATTAAAATAAGACCACTATCACTAGAGTGGAAAATTATATCACAGAATAAATAATTGCTTATAGAGGAGTAAATGGCATGTTATCATCTGGAGACAAACAGCATCAATATGAGTATCATTTAAAAGCAAAAATGGGATGGGTGAAGCAAAGTCATTCCTCATGAAATGATTTTCAAAAGATTACTCAGTTAAAATTACTGTTATTACAGATTTAAAGAAATTTATATAAAAACTTTAAATATGTAGAAAAACATTAACATGTAAGTAAAATAGGCTTGAGGATATCATTAATGTGTAGATAAGATTGGAGTGTCCTGACAGATAAATGTTCTATATTTTCACTGAGCAAGAAGGCTACAGTTAAAGCTGAAGATGTTAATAGTAATATATTTAAATTGGAAAAATAAATAAATATACTGATAAAGATTAGAAAAAATAATTATACTATTTTTATATATTGTAAATCAATTATTGGCAGAGTATCAGGATTTACCTAAACATCATGAAAAAATATCACATGGATGATACTGCAACAAAAATACCTTAATTTATTTAATAGAGAACATTAGTAGTATTAAAACAAATTCCATAAAATCTGAATTGCAGTTAGATAATCTTTACCATTAAACCGGTAAAGTTTCTTTCATCAGGAATAGTTTAAATATAACCAAAAGTATCTGATTGCTAAGAGTATTTTATGCTTATTAAATTATTACATTGTACATTCAGTAACATCAAATCACATTTAACCCAAATGATTTGATTGCTAATGTAATTCTAAGTTTATTGAGATATTACATTGTGAATTTAACAACATCAAATCAAGTAAACAAATTTACATTTTTTTAGAATCACAACATCATTGTTAATAATTATCTAAATAATAGGAACAATGATGTATATGATAGTAGTGCAGCAAATGATTTCTCACTTTACCAATAGAAGTGTATTTCTGATTTAAGTATTAAAAATAAGTAATACCATATTTGATGATATTCTTATTACTGTAAATTCAAAGAAAATATTAAATCAACAAGGTTTTAAAGCCTTAAAATATTAGAAAAAAACATAGAAAAATTGAATAACTAATGTATTTGTAAAAGATGGGTTAATTAAAATTTCTAGGTCATAAATTTAGTCAAAAAAATGTCCAACTTCTGAAAAATTGTGAATACAAAATTCATTATAACTCCTAGGCAGATGTTAAAAATCTTCGCTTTTTTTTTAAATGATTATTTTTTGAGAATTCTGAAGTATAAAATCCAACTGGTTTAATTATTGTATGAGTATTAAAAAATAATGAAAGCAAAACTGACGAGTAACTTTGAAAATGCATTTTAAATAAGCAATAAATCACCCATCGTCAAAAAAATATTTATTCATTTTCACAATATTCAAAAGATAAGGTTAATTATTAATGCATCCAAAGAAGATTTTGGTTAATCATTCTGTCACCCATATTATAATAGAAACTATTCAATAATTACACATATGAGACTTTATAAAAATCAAGAGAGAAAACTAATCACCTTGATAAGAAGGCATTTGGTTTAATGTTAAATGTAAAGAAACTTCAACTATGTATTTTGGAAAGCCTTTCCACACAGTCATTAATAATAGGGTACTATTGGAAATTTTGGTTGAAGACAAACTAACATTAGATCACATAAACCTGCATATATTAAAATAAAGAATTATATTATCATTATCCTACTACAAATTACTACACAAACAAGGGGATGCAATGAACATGTAAACTAATTATCAAAAAATCTAGTGTAAGTGGGCTCTTATAATTAAAAAGTAGAAGAAATTACAATTATTATGGTGAGGAATGATATTCCAAAGAGTTGTTTAATTCAGTTACATTTATCATCATTTTGAAATAGTCATGAAATTTTTTTAGTCAGTAAAGATTGCATATTGATAAAAGATAAATAGTTTTTCACATCTGAGATAGAAAATTAGTTGTACAATTACATTGCATACGGGTCAACAAAATATTATAGAAACTTGCTATAAAAATTATCCAGGTATTGTACATGATAAAACAGTAACATATGGATATATCTGTTACCTAACATAATATATGGTATTGAGAAATATATCAAAAGATGCATTGTCATCCAATTCACAACAAAAATGTCAGCAAGTAGATAGCAATAAAACCATAACATAAGTCCATATTCATCATGCAAAACCAATTAAAGGACAATTATTCCTGATTTTAGCAGGTACATATTTTGGGTAAGCATAGAATCACATTAATAAATCATTAGTGCAGATAAAAGAATAAAAAAATTAAGCATAAGTTATATTTACTATAGATTGCCAGAAGTGATCGTTTCTGACAGTGGTAAAGAATTTACAGAAAAAAGAGAAAGAGTATTTCAGACAATAAGGTATTCAAAACATGTGCATACCACCATTGTTAGCCAAATAAATTGATAGAAAATGTCATTTAACAATTTAAACATCTCTTTTATTTCTATATCCAATTTATATGGCTAAATTCTTCATTTTTGTGAACAATATTATTTCTATTATTAATGTAAATCTATTACTATAAAGCACTGAAAATTTTGAAATTGTTAGATCAGAAGTCGAACTACGATAATGAATTCTGATAATACGCTATTATTTTAAATATTATACTATTTTAAATATTATATTATATTTTAAACTCTTACTGACATGTGAGTGCGTGGAGATTTATAATATTTAAAATAATAGTGCATTATCAGAGCTTCATTTTCGATCTAACAATTTCCTATTATTAAAATAAAAAACAAAATAGATATTTTATTTCTCTTAAAAATCATAAAATAATTATTAATATACGTTTTACAGTCTTAAAACTAATAGGAAACACAAAATAGGTGACACATGATAATAAAATGTTGAGTTTTGTTAAAAATAATGACAGAGAAAGAATTATAATATTCTAAATAGTCAAAGAAGGAACTTTATTTTAATTAAAGAAATTATGCATTTATATTTTAACTTTAGTTTGATTTTAAGCTGCATGACAGAGTTACTTATAAAATTAAAATACAAACATTTACAATATTATGAATTTTGTTACATTTGGATTTGAAATATTTTACTATTAAATTGGTGATGGTTCACTCTATTTAGCTAAACAAATGAACAAATATTAAATAATTTCTGAATTTTAATTTTAATTTGCATAATTATTAATTATTTTTTATTATATATAGAAGAATTTAATGTGGTAAAATTTTTATTTAAAAGGTTGTACTGTTTTAAAGATCAATTTTTGAACATATGTTCAAGTAAATATATATATATATATATATTGTTTATTTACGTATCTTGTATATTTGTTTATTGATTAATAAATGAATTTATATATGTTAATGATTGAAAGTTGTAATGGTTATTTTTGTCTTTATACTGTCATGTAGTCGGGTGTAATATTCCTAGCCATTTAAAAATATCACACAAATCTAAAAATAAATATAAAAATATGTATCAAATGTATTTACAATAAAAATATGTATATATAATATTTTTTATACAAATTACGAACAAATGTTTACATACATCAGTTCATCTCATTTATGACTGATAAACTATGCATGTCTAACAGTTAGTGTTCAACTAATGTTTTTGGAAGGATACTGTGACTTTGGTTTAGGACCTTCACACTTTCACCCTATGTGTGGTTTGTCTTATGTGCAAATGCAGTGGTGACTAGCTAGAAATTTCCTGATTCAGGCTTGAGTATGCCTCACTGCATTCTACCATATTGTAAACAAGTACATATGCAGTCTTTCAATGTTTGAATGTTGTCTGATGTTGCATGAACACTGGAAAGTTATTGTCTATTTCTCCTATCAAATGGACCTCCATATATAGTGAAATCCTTGCCCTTAGTGCCAATATTAGGATTTACTGATATAGTTTTCCAATTGACCTATTTAATCTATTAGTGATTTATTTCTTTTTATTTTTAGTTCATTGGTCAGTTTTATTATAGCTTGAATTCATTTTGCTAAAATTGTAGTAAAAACAAGTCCATTATTTGAGAATAAGCTTATGCTAAATTCAAATGATTTCATAATAGTTTAAAATTTATTTATATAATTATTATTTATCATCTTCATTTTCACTTTTTAAATTTTTTTAAGGTTTTTTTGCAAATTTATTTTGTAGTTAATTCTACTTATTGTTAGTGGAATTTGAATAAAATATTTATTGTTGTTGTGACTTAATATTTTTCATTCAAATATAAATTAATACACTGATCTGTTAATATAATTATGTTATTTATTTATACATGGAAATGCATAATAAAGAAATTCACAGATGAAAGACTTTTTAATTTATATATTGTGGCCCTGTGCTATTGCACATTGTCCTTATTAGGTATTTAAGCTATTGAGTTTCTGCTATTTTATTCTTAAAAAAATTAAATTAAAAAAATTATAAATACAGTAAGAAGATAATATTTATCTTGTAATGGATGTTATATAACTTTATTTACTTTATTTAATTCACTGTGAATATAAATTAGATATTTTATAAATTGTGTAGCTATTTTAAAGATATCATTCTTAAATTTAAAAAAAAATTTGTAAGCTTGAGGTTCAATTGTTATTATTTAATTTATGCAAACTTTAATAAAGAAAAAAAAAAGCTAGATAGAATTATGAACATCAAAGTTCAGTTAAATTATTGATAAATCAATTAAGTTCTTTATTTGATAAGTTTCAAGATAATATATCTCTAATTTAAATTAATCATTTTATTCAAATAAGATTAAATTGTTAAAGAAATCTGAATTAGTTAATTATAGAATAGATTCACTTTAAATATTTACAACTTCCGATAAATATGTGTGGGTTTAAGAGTGTGTGTGCACATGCATATTTTGATTTCTTCATTTAAATTGTGAAAATACTTAAGTTTAACCAATAACAGCTTGAATCTTAGTAGCTTGTCATTCGTGCATTGCAGCTGATCGGTTGAAATTAAATGAAATTTGAATTTTTTATTAATTGTTTTTTTAAAAGGCATATTTATTTTTTTTCTATTTCGGTCAGTTTTGTAGTTTATATGAGGCAATAAAGCAGAAATTTTTTATTGGCCTCATTATATTACTAAAATGGATTAAAAATATGCTGATCATTCACATTCAAGGCCTTGCATGGAATGTGAATGTAATCGCAGAATATCAGTCATTAGTATACCATTTTAATTTTTTATTTTTTTTAATATGTTAAATTTTTTTTAATTATTTAAAAAATGGTATAATTTATTAATTTGTGTTTGTATTGGTGTGTGTGTATAATATATAAATTATATAATATTAAATCATTTATGCTCTTTATTATACATATATAAGTTAGTATTCATATGTACAGTAATTTTGTGTGTCTGAACCAAGTTTGAGACAACCTTATTTTATAGACATAATAATTCTCAAAAGGTTTAATTATTTATTATTATGTTTATATGGTGTGTTTGTGTTTACTCTTGTGTATTATATAATAAGTAATGATTTATATATAGAGAAAACAGTGCAATGTAAAATTTAAAAACTGATAATCAAATGTACAGAAAGGTTGTATAACAAGTAATGATTTACATATAAAGAGCAGTGCAATGTAAATTTTAAAAATTGATAAATGTACAGAAAGGTTTGCAGGTTGCAGTTGATAAGACAATCACAAAATTTACTGGGCATAGTAACATGTGAAAATATAAACACTTAAAATCAATAAAAAGAGATTTCAAATGATATTTGTGTAGTGGTAGCCATATGGATATTCATATACCAAATGGAATTGTATCCAGGCAAAGAATCAAATTCTGATTCTTGCCTATGCCTTGATAATCATGCTGTGGAGTCAGTAGTTTTGCCACATCTTGCATCACATTATTTTCAAGTCTATAGATAACATATGAACTATATGCAAATCAATTATATCTATGAGATACAATAAATATAACAAGATAGCATTACTCATGTGCATAAAGAATATAAACATCACTAATGTACACAAAAAATATAAAATGAAGAAATTAAACTCATTTTATCAGTGATATAGAGAGTAGCCTACAATTTCTAGTTTTAGATAGACAAGAAGACAATTTCTATGATGACAAATGCATATCCATCTTCTAGAAATGATAGATGCCTTTGTTATTTGTCAACTTTTGAGGTATAAGATAAAAATGAATTCTTCTGTGAATTCTTTTGGAGATTCTAAAGCTATAAATTATCTTAGGTAAGAAGTACTATATATGGTTTGAAAGATAATTTTGTGATGAATACAAAAAAATTATCACTGAAGTTGTAATTTAAATTTAGTTCATGATAAATTAGAAATAATTAACAAACAATAAAGTAATAATTATGTCAGATGTTGAAATTTCTTTTTTTCTTTATATCTTAAATGGTAATCACTATTTGTCCCTTAGCCTTATTGTTTTCCTTAGTTTGTCTAGTTTCTATCAGTGTAAAGCTTTTTGCTATAATATTATGAAAATTGAAATTATTGTGAAAATTGTCTCAAGTCAGTTTTTAAAAAATTCAATATCGTGCCTCTAGATTCAACCAGTTTTAAATAGTTAAAAATTAGTATTTTATTAAAAATAGTAGATAAACGGTAAAACAATTTATTTTGAATTTCTGATAAATTTTGGGTGGCAGAACAGACACTAGTTATTAAAATAATAAAATATTATATTATTGTCTTGTTTTAATTATTTAATTTTATCAGAAAAAAATGTATACCATACAGTAATATGAAAGATATATAAAATAAAAATCTATGGCAAATAAAATGATTATATATATATATATATATATATATATATATATATATATATATATATATAAAAATATATATGTATATCAATATATATATATATATATACAAATCAATATGTATATCAAAATACAGTACAATTTATATAAATTATATTCTTTTAGAACTACTTTCAACTATACACTTTGTAGTCTTTATCAATTATATAACATTGAATAATCAAAATGAGACAACCTTTAACAATACCCATAGTTCAATTCAGATTTCCCACAATTCTGTTATCTGAACATTTGATGACTGGTGATTCATTAACATTTGACAATTTCTTGAAATCAACATAGCCTCTTTTATTTTACGTTTATTATGACAACGTTCAATTTGAATAATTTTCATATTTTTATAATCAAATCTAAATCCATATTGACAAGATTTATTATGATCAAATATAACAGATGATGAAGGTTTATTTACTTCTGTTCCATATTGATTCTCTTTTTGAATTCTATTATATAAAAGCATATGTTCTTTTATTCTCTTCTCAAATGTACACTTAGATTCACCAATGTATTGTATGCCACATCCACATATCAATCTATATATAATAGAATTTTGATTAAACTTTGAATTTTGAATTTTAGAATTATTAAGCAATCTATTTATGTTATTTGTAGAGAAAAAAGCAATATGACACAAACCATTATAAATTTTCCTAATAAACTTGACCTGCTCATCTGATATAAATGGCATTAAAATCCATTTCATTTTGATATTTTTATTTTTAATTTTATTATAGTGTTGATTTCTTTTAAATCCTTTAATAATATTAGCAATAGCATTTTTATAATAACCAATTTTCAACAAATCATTAACAAATAAATGTACATTTTTAATTTTATCACTAGAATATTTGCATAATTTTTCATTTCAAAATAAGAATGATTTCAATCCAGACAGCTTATGGCACATAGGAACATGTGATTCATATGGAATAAAACCTCTAGTTTCAATTGGTTTAATTAACATAAGATAATCCAAACTGTAATCATTAAGTGTAACTTGAATATCCAAGAATTTTATGGAATTGTATTTCTCTTTAGTTATAACCCATTTTATATCCTTAATCTCATTTAATTCATTAATGAATGTAAATAAACCTTCATCATCTGTTATATTTGATCATAATAAATCTTGTCAATATGGATTTAAATTTGATTATAAAAATATGAAAATTATTCAAATTGAACGTTGTAATAATAAACGTAAAATAAAAGAGGCTATGTTGATTTCAAGAAATTGTCAAATGTTAATGAATCACCAGTCATCAAATGTTAAGATAACAGAATTGTGGGAAATCTGAATTGAACTATGAGTATTGTTAAAGGTTGTCTCGTTTTGATTATTCAATGTTATATAATTGATAAAGACTACAAAGTGTATAGTCAAAAGTACTTCTAAAATAATATAATTTATATAAATTGTACTGTATTTTGATATATATATATTGATTTGTATATTACATATATTGTGAAACGAATACAGATATCAAACTTTATTTATTATATATATATATATATATATTATATGTTGATACAAAGATTTTCACAGATTGCATATATATAAGGCATATTTTGTGGGTTCATCCATGTTAAAAATTTTAAATATTAATATAGTGATGTTTCAACTTAATCACACAAGTCATTACCCAGTGGATGACTTATGTGATCAAGTCAAAACGTCGGTATATCAATATTTAAATTTTTTAAAACAGATGAACCCAGAAAATATGTCTTATATATATATATATATAATTGGAGAAGATTTGAAACCAGACTCTTCCAAGCTCCCTTTAATCATACAGTTTATCTTCATGCTCAACTAGTACCCATCAGTTGATCTGAGCAATCATCTCCCACATTTATATACAATCAGAGCTCGGTTTACATTAAAATAGAAAATCTTCAAACTTTAATGACAGACTTCAATTTTCTCTACTCTCCAACTCTTCAGCCATCCATATCAGCGAAAATCTAATGAGGGCATGTTCAAAGTCCTTGATGACTGTAAGTCATTCTGACCTCTCACATGTACGACCTTAAGCCCATTTAAATACACAGAAGAGGGATGAGCAGTATACACCTTTTATCCATTTAAATATCCAGATAAAGAATGGGCAGAATGCAAGCTGATTATGATTATGTCCAATATACATATTTCTAGCTGAACCAGCACTCATCCATTGATGCAGATCATCATCTACCAAACACATATCAGCAGTGCTTGGTTTTTATTAAGATAGCAAATTTTCAAACTTTAATAGATGGGCTTCAATATTTTCCATTCTTCAGCCATCCACATCATTAAAAATCTAATAATAGCATATTCAAAGCTGTTGTTTTGCTATGTTTTTAATATCACTACCCATGTTGACTGTATGTTAAAGTTTGGAGATTTGCTATCTTAATATAAACTGAGCACTGATTATATATATAAAATAAATAAAAATATCCGTTAATTAAAAATAATATTGTAATTATGTTATAATTGAAATAATATTTTTAAACGGTTTATAAACAATTCAAACAATCTTTAAATCCGCAGAAGTACTTTCGGTTACTTTCAAACCTGCCTCAACTGCTATTAAATTCAAAAACTAAAAGCGGAAGCAAACGTCATCAATTCAAATTCCACGAATCTCGTATTTTAATGTTAGAAGCTTGTCAATTTATCAAATGTGTTTTATTCCTGTTTATAAAAATTGCCTCTTTAATTTTTCTTTTACTATGGTTTCTCTCTTCATGAAGAATTTTCACATTTTCAAAATTAAATTTAAATTTATGTTTACATGTTTTTTCATGATCAAAGAAAACTGAAGAAGATATTAAATCACCATTATTTTTATTTTTTACACGCTTATATAACAATTCGTGTTCCTTCAATCTTTTCTCAATGTTGCACCTAGATTCACCTATATATGATAGATTCGTGTTCCTTCAATCTTTTCTCAATGTTGCACCTAGATTATATAGGTGAATCTAGGTGCAACATTGAGAAAAGATTGAAGGAACACGAATCTATCATATATAGGTGAATCTAGGTGCAACATTGAGAAAAGATTGAAGGAACACGAATTGTTATATAAGCGTGTAAAAAATAAAAATAATGGTGATTTAATATCTTCTTCAGTTTTCTTTGATCATGAAAAAACATGTAAATATAAATTTAAATTTAATTTTGAAAATTGAAAATTCTTCATGAAGAGAGAAACCATAGTAAAAGAAAAATTAAAGAGGCAGTTTTTATAAACAGGAATAAAACACATTTAATAAATCGACAAGCTTCTAACATTAAAATACGAGATTCGTGGAATTTGAATTGATGACGTTTGCTTCCGCTTTTAGTTTTTGAATTTAATAGCAGTTGAGGCAGGTTTGAAAGTAACCGAAAGTACTTCTGCGGATTTAAAGATTGTTTGAATTGTTTATAAACCGTTTAAAAATATTATTTCAATTATAACATAATTATATATATATATATATATATATATAACAAACAATTCAATGGTAAAATATATATATATTTAAATTCTTTAGTAGTGCTGTCAATTGTGTGATAACCCTCATCAGCTTTAACTGAATTTCAAATTTTAATGTTACATAAATTTCCATAAGCTGTGTATGGCTGTATTTTGATAACATTATCTTTATATTTATCTATTAAAATTGCCTTCTTAATTTTTCTCTTTTTATGATTCCTTTCTTCCATTAATATTTTTATTTCATAAATATTAAATGTAAACCTATAATTACAAGTTCTTTTATAGTCAAAGAATACTGAAGCTGTATTAAATTGACTACTTACATTATTTTTAATCCGATTATATAATAATTGATGCTCCTTTAATCTTTTTTCCACAAAACATCTCAATTCACTGATATATAATTTTTTACATTCACATGAAATCTGATAAATTATATTACTTCTTTGCAATTTAGGAAATATACTCTTAGAATTATTAATCAATCAATTAACATTTGGAGGAACACAAAATGAAATATTATACTTTTCTTTAAATACATTCTTAATTAATTTAGATTGCATATTATTTATAAATGGTATAGATATCCATTTTTATTGCCTGAGGTAACATTGCAAACCCTCTTCTTCTTATTAAATAAATTTACTGTACACAAAATTTGGATTCTATTATAACCAACCTTTAAAAGTTTATTAGCAAAGAGTTCAATATTTAAAATTTTATCACTCCTATATTTACATAATTTATCATTGCGATGCAAAAACGATTTCAGACTTGCCATTTTATGTATCATTGGAACACATGATTTAAAATGAATTAAGTTTAAAAATTAAATTATAGTTTAAATCAGTAGCATCTCTAAATATATTTAAATCCAAAAATTTTATTTTTCTATTTTGTTGATTCTCAATAGTCGATTTTAAATTGTTTAAATTATTCAGTTTATATAAAAGAACATTGATAATGTCTTGAGGACCACAAACAAAAACATCATCAACATATCTTGTATAAATTTTAATATTTTCAAAATTATAAGATTTAAATATAATAACTTTATATTTTGACAATGTAAAATTACAAATTTGTCCAACCATAGGTAATCATATTGGCCATCCTTTACCAATTTTATACAATTTATTATTAGGTGTATACATGCATTAATAATATTATTGTTATTAGCTATCACATTGTGATTTACAAATACCTCAATTCATTTACATTAAATTCCTACATATACATATATATGAGCACACATAGGTGTGGTATAATAATTTATAAAAATATTTGAACTGTCATAAACCTATTAATGAAATTCATTTTTATAGTTCATAATTATTGATTTAACATATATGTGTCTACCTGACATGCAACTATATAAACACACAGACATGCCATAACATATGGGAATTTTCATATAATAATAATAAAATATCTCATTTTAATGATGCATAAATAATGATAAATTTAACATATATGCATGTGGGCATGGAAATGTGTGCATGTGGAAATGTGTGCACATACTGGTGGTTATCTCATATTTTAATTTTTCAAAGTAATAAACATATTAAAAATACATATTTTTTACATAAATGCACATGTATGATGTGTGTATACATTAAAATAATAGATGATATGAATTAAATCTATTAATTGGCCTCTCTTCTTTTTTATGTAAGTAAAAGTTTTTTTTTTATTTAAAAAAACTATTATCCTTTGGAAAGTTTGTCTCATTGTCAATATTAAAAAAAATTGAGTTCTCCTCCCTTTTCTTTTACAAATAATATTAAGAACACATAGTCATCTACACAAAAATGTCATTTATAATTTATTTCCTTGTTTTATTTTTAGTTGAACAAAATCATTTACTTTTAAAATTTGTTAATTAGAAATTTGAAACATCATTTCAAGAAATTATTTAATGTGGTATTGTTTTCAATATATAAAACCCTACTCTCCAACAGTACTTGATATATATATATAGCAGTACTCCTATCTGTGCCCCACTGCAGATAGATAAAATAATATAGATATAAACTAATTCTTCATCAAGATGATGAACTCTATGGGTAAGTTTATCCCTTCTGACATTAGACTGACTTCTTTTCATCATCAAGAAAAAGATAGTCTCTTATCATTTGATGGACTTAAGGCAATCTAGCCATCTAATACATAATATATTTTCAGACCTATGAACCACAGAAAAGCAGACTCTGGCCTCAATGTAAATCAAAACTCTACCATGGTGAACTACTAGCAGCAGCTAGCCATGCCCTGTCTTACCTTCAGTTATAATTTCATGGTTGTAGTGATCTAGTCAGGGAGGAGAAAAATACAGAAATTAATAAGGTTTTTCCTATTTTGATTAAAAAAATTTAATGACTCCTTTTCAACTCAACCTAATCCTTTAAAAAACAAGTTTGTGAAATTTTATCGAAATATATTATACAAAAATTAATTATAAAAAAGTTTGCTAATCAAAATAGATAATGGAATTTTATAAATACCAATATATCATTGTAACATAAAAACATGCATGTTTTAATTTAAATATCAGAATTAATAAAATATTAATTAGACTTTTTTAAATGTTTAATTTATAATAAAAAAATTTAAATTCAAATATATTTAATCCTTAACTGTTATTCCAGTGTAATATAGAAAATATCTACAAAATTTTTGTCTGTGTTTATTTCTACTTTTTCTTTCAATTTTATATATATATACACACACTGCTATGTTTTTATATGCTATGATATACATAATGATTTCAATATATATATAGTTAGTAAATTAGTGTGATTGCAGACTTATATATATTTACTATGATATACATAATGATTTCAATATATATATAGTTAGTAAATTAGTGTGATTGCAGACTTCAAATCTCCAGACTATTTAGAAAAGGTAGTTTATCTAAAACTTATGTATATAATGCAATAGATTTGGTTGGTTATATTCTTTATGTTTAAGTACCTTTTATCAATATTTAAGTTAAGCACACAAGAAAACAGTGAGATGTGTAAGATTTGCTTTATTTATATGAAAATACTGTAGCAGAAGATAAAAATACATTTAATTAAAAAAACAAAGTATACTTTCAACACATTAGTAAGTGTTCTCAGTTCATTTAATTAAATTTTATTTTTATTATCTGTTAGTTTTATGAATATTATTTTTAATAATGACAGAGATTCATATAGGGAGGATGCCTGTGTAAATAGCTGTTGAACTAAAGTTTTTAAGATTTAATACTTTTATACCACTTTTGCATAAAGTAAAAATTTTATCATTACCACATTTTACAAATAGATAACACTTTAGATAGATATAAAATAATGAATAATTTGCAACTTATAATTGCTAATATAGGCAAGTTTATAAATTGTTATATTTTTGTTATTGAACTAAATTATCAATATAGTTTAAGATGTGCTGTATACATTTGATTCTAAACAAATATTTCACTCAAGGTTTTTTATTTCAATCAAGTGTTTGTAATAATTGTTAAGGTTGACTTGATTTTATTGAAAAATAGAAACAGAATAAAAAGACTGGCAAATCTTTTAGAAACACTTTTGTAAAGTTACAATTCTTATTTATTTATTAAATTTTTTGATTGTTAGAAAATGGGCATTAAAGCAGGAAAATTACATTTGTTTGACTAAACATTTTTTACATTTGCAAATTAAGTATCAACAAAGCCTTTTATATTCTTTACAAACCTATTTTGTCAAGACGTTTGTTGGATAATATAGGTGAATAAATATAAAAATTTAAAGAATGTATTATAAAATGATGTGACATGACTCACACATTATAAAATTTGTAATGAATCAAAAATATTTTTATGAATCCTTCAAATATATTTGTGCTGTGTATATATTACTTATTAATGATGACCCAACAACTCTTGAATATATCCCAAAAATTTAGCATACCAATAATGTAAATAACAGCTTTTTTAATTTAAACTATTTAGAACAATTAAGGCAATACATTTGATATTAAAGCGATTGAAACACAACTTTTTAAATTGCAACAAATTTGTTTATTTTTGACTTTTAATGTAATAACTAGTGAAAATCAAACACTTTACTTAGTCATGATTATATAAGCTAAATGAGTTTAAATATTAAAATATAGTATTCGATAAATGCCTCTAGAAACAATATTCATATTATTTGAAATTTTCTTTTTTTTTTTTTATTGTTGTTGATTGGTTCATTATTATTCTTTAATGATAGAAATACTTGTATCCTTATGTAAAAGAAAAATATACTATACAGAGTTTCGTATTTGAAAAATATTAAATATAAAATTTAGTTTTAAAAAATGTCAAGAAATCATTAGAGTTATAGATGAATTTAAGTTTCCAAGATGTTACTAATTTTTTTCTTAGAGTGAACAATTACTGACATCTGTTTGTCAAAGTTTTTTAAGTTTAGTACTAAATTTATAAAAAAAAAAACATGGAATAGATTATAATGTCTAATCATAAGTGTTCTTCTTAGTACCTAAAATACTTCACCCACTTAGTTCTTTTTAAATTTTGATTTATTATATGAATCATTTGTTTTTTTTTTTAGAATCATATATATAGTACATTACATTTTCTTCTATTTTTAAACAATTTTTGTAATTAATTTGATATATATATATATATATATATATAATATTTTACAATAATTATACATATATATATATATATATATATATATAATAGGTTTACAATAATTCACAATTAACATCCCCAATATAAAAGTTTTTCCCCATGTAATTCATAGCTTGTTTTTTATATTTATGTTTTTATTCTTAAAGATGATTTATACTTTATTAACACAAAATAAAGATATAAATTATATAAAATATTTTTTATTATATTGATGTTGTTACTTGTAAATTATTGAAAGTATATTATAAATTAAATATTGTATTATATGTATAAATATGTTTATATTATATAGGAATAATCTCTGAAAATGAACAACTAAACAAAATAGAAAGATTATCATGTAATATGTGTAAGAATTTTTTTTAAAAAGTATTCTACCAGTATAATCAGCCAAGAGATAAACAGATCAAAGTGCATAGAATATTTTATAGAATACAATTATTTGGCCATTTTAAAGAAAAAGTAGAAAATATGCCAATACAATAATTATTAATAAGTATTAATAAATTTGTTTAAATGTGCTTATTAATTTTAAAAGTTGTTCAGTTTAATAATGCTTTTGATTTATATCAAGCAGGTAAAATCTGTTTAATATAAATACAATTCAAGCCAATTCTGATTAATAATAATATTTCAGAAAATAGTATAGATAATTAGATAAGTTACCTTAAAATCCAAAATTTGTCTACTATATGTAATATATAACACTTAATTTTCATAATAATATGAGTCATAATCAAATGATATGTTACACAATATGTTTAGGTTTACACTTAAGTTCAAACATAATTAGGGTTTTCAAAACTGACAAAGATTTATTTTATCTTGGTTCATGTTGTAATACAGATAATCATTCCTATTAAAAATAACAATAACTGATTTAATCAGAGCCATTTTAATACTAATTTAAGTCCATTAAAGCGTTTTATGTGGGGGGAAAAAAAAGAGACATTGAGATTGAGAGCAACTTTTGTTTTGATTATGAGAATGATAGTATGATTTATTTTTTTTAAAATTTCAATTATTTTTTTGACAAAAAGATTTAGCCTGTCCATTATAATATGAAAATTGGCTATCTTAATATATATCTAAGCACTTATTGCATATATGTGAAGAGATGATAACCTGGACCAACTGATGATTGCTGGTTTAGCATGAAATATGTATATTGCTGATTATTTATCTTTTCAACATGTATGTGTTACAAGTGTATCAGTATTATAAGATAGTATGAAGAGTGGTGGGTCATGTGAAAGTCTGTGCTCATATACCCTATATATTACATATATTGATATAGGTATATAATAAGCCTATATTTCAGTTGTTACATAGTAGAGATGTCTTCCCATCCCTTATTATATATTAAATAGATTATGTCCTGTACATGAGGGGTCAGATTGACCTTAGGTCAACATGGGTCTGATAAGAATCTCGGCCTCAGGGTGGCCTTTGAACATTCCATCATCATATTTTCAATTGAATGGACAGTTGAAGAGTTGGAGTGTAGAGTAGATTGAAGCCTGTCCATTAAAGTGTGAGGATTGGCTATCTTAATATATATCTGAGCACTATTGCATATATGTGTAGAGATGATAATCTGGACCAACTGATGATTGTTGGTTTAGCATGAAATACATATATTAGTGATTATTTATCTTTTCAATATAAATGTGTTCAAGTATATCAGTGTTATGGGATAGTGTAGAGAATGGTGGCCCATGTGAAAGTCTGTGCTCATATACCCTATATATTACATATATTGATATAGGTATATAATAAGCCTGTATTTTAGTTGTTACATAGTAGAGATGTCTGCTCATCCCTTGTATATGAATTCAATGGATTATGTCCTGTACATAAGGGGACAGATTGACTTTAGGTCAACATGAGTGTGATGAGAATCTCAGCCTCAAAGTGGCCTTTGAGAGTTCCATCATCAAATTTCAATTGGATGGATAGTTAAAATTTGGAGTGTGTAGTAGATTGAAGCCTGCCCATTAAAGTATGAGGATTGGCTATCTTAATATATATCTGAGCACTTATTGCATGTATGTATAGAAATGATAATCTGGACCAACTGATGATTGCTGGTTTAGCATGAAATACATATATTAGTGATTATTTATCTTTTCAACATATGTGTTCAAGTATATCAGTGTTGTGGGATAGTGTGGAGAATGGTGGGTCATTATCCTTCAAGTATATGTATATCAAATCATTGTTTTGTGCTGCTATTTTCTTGAAGCCTCTTTGATATCTTATATATAACATTAGCCTTTTCAAATATATAATCTAACATTGGATATAGGTATACGTTAAAATAAAAGTTTCTGAAGAAGTTTTAATTATATATAGAAAATATACTTTAGCATATTAATATTAGAAAGAATTTTAAAATAGGTTGAAAATGAATAGATTGGTATTCAAGTAAGAAAAATATATTTAGCTGAATAAATTCAAAGGTTAAAAAAATTAACAAAAGATATAATGAAAGAAATAAAAATTAGATGAATGATTTAAAAAATAAAAGCAGAAAATAAAACAGGGTAGCAAAAATTTGTAAACTCTGGATTTGGGAAGAGAAAACAACCCGAAAATAGTAAAACCTTTAACATATTATATAGCTAATTCAAATGCAGATCGATTTATTTTATTGCAACTTTTATTGGGCCATAAGCTATCTAATAATCTACAAACATTTTGATTCCATAAAATCATACAATATATAAAATATATGCTCTAATCTGAAACTGTTTTGTACTAATAAAACATGTAATTCAAAGTAGACTTTAATACCTACAAATACAGTAAATCATTTATGTGTGTGTTTACGTAAAAATTGCAATTATTTGAATAGCAACAAAAAAATAACAAGGAATGTTAAAAGTATAATCTTATTAAGATTAACTTTTTTTTTTATGAACTGTCTGCAATTTATAAAAATGAATATATTTTAATAAATAAATTTTAATCTTAAATTAATCTTTATTTATGTTTGTTTCATAAATTCATATTTCGATGCTTGAGCTCACTAGTATTTATCGTTATATATATATTAGTATTTATCGTTATTTACTTTAAATTATAAAACAAAACATTTTTCAATGACAACGTTATTTGAAGATTATCAAACTTTACTATTAATCTTCTAAATTAGATATACTTTACTTACAGGTACCCACAGCCTCTGAGAATCCGAAAAGAAAAAATAGACTATAAATTATGTACATTATTTTAATTAAATTATTTTTTCTATGCTATTTCTAACTAAACTTTTTCAATAAACAGTGAATCATTAATTGTGACCTTTACTTCCTCCTTTTGATAAATATTATTTTCATTAGATAAATGTAATAACGTGATAGTGAAACGTAAATAGTAAAAAGATATGAATAAATATTATGTTCATTTCTGAAGGGCTTCATAAGATAGTGATAATATATTTTTTGCGTATTATGACTGTGGTCTGGGCTAAGTTGTGAACTGGGTAATACTTTAAATTTTTTTTTCATTCCAATCATGATTATAATTTTTATCTTAGGTAGTTGGCCTAAAACTAGCTCAGTGTTGATCAATAATGGGGTATCTAACTATTTTACTAGACAATAGATAAACACACTACCATCTATTTCATCTATTAATTTTAGAGAGTAAGATCTTTTCTTTCACTATCCTTTTGTAGCAAACTATTTCAAAATTATCTTAGCATTATTTATTCTTCTTTTGCATGTTTTTTTTTTTATTAAAACTTGTTCTACTAGAGAACAAATTGTTTTATACTTTTTTTAAAAGAAAATGTTTTAGTAGTGTCATCTTCATCACCAGTACTTTTAAATCTTATTTTTATTTAATATATATGTATTGAGATATATATTTAATCCAAAAAAATGTAAATATGATACATATTCTGAGCCATATGCTAGCTCTTACATTCATCTACTTGTTACAGTAGATAATTAATTTTTATTCACAGTGGTTAATTAGCTTTATTTTTTTCCACCATCTTTTATGAATCTCTAGAATTTTTATATTAACTTTTAAATATGTCATGATAATTGATTACATATTACATTTACCAGCGAGCTCAAGAAAATGATTATAAAAATGTTCCTCAGTTAATAGTGCTGCCTTGCTAACATCATCCATTCATAGGCTTATACTATCTCTATTCATTATTATGCTCTAATAATTTTTTTTTTATGGATAAATAATAACCCATATTTATTCAGCATAGGTCACACTAGTAATCTATACAGAATAGCTAGACATCTGGGATAATTCATTTTATAGTTATTACAGTTCAGAAGTTTATTAATAAATAAAAAGTAATCAAAATAACATTTTCCTTACTAATAATGAAGACTGTATGATAATCCAATTGTGTTTCTATTTTATGATCAGTGCATTAATATTTGATCAACTAAAGTAATCTAGAGGATATATTCTCAGCTCTAAATGATATAAGCACCAAAATACAATTTCATACAAGATTTCTTGCTAGCTGGTCATAGATTTTCTTTCAGAAAAATTCTAAATTTATTTGGAAATTTTTCAATCATAAAATATAGCATAACTGATAAGTGGAGTTAATCAAAATATTCCTTACTATCAGATAGCTAGATTAAAATAATATTTTCTAAGACAATATGATATCATATTATATCTGTTTTTATTTAAGTGTGTTGAGATTTTGAAAAATACTGATCTACAAAATTTAACCAATTTTGGTGGATTTCAAAATAATAATGAATTGTGCAATTTTTTAGTAACAGTAATATTTTATTATAAAGCCTTTTAGAATGTACTTGTGAAAAATCAGTAGTAAATTAATAAAGTTATTTTGGATAAAAATATTGTAAGTTTTTGCATTATGTAATAAAAAATAAAATATTTTTTTATAATATTGTAATACATAAAGCATGATTTCATAGTATAGCAGATATTGTATTTTCTTCAGTTCTTGAGCAAACTAGAAAATATTATTAATTCTGGTCTTATATAGTATTGTTAATTGTTGTAGACTTATATGTAGTTAAATTTTTATATTCAGTTTTTTTAAAAATGTAATTATTTAATATTTATGAGACAATTGCAGTAGATTACAATTTTTCTGTTAAAAGAATATTAGCATCGAATCATATTTTTGTTTTCTAAGATTCTCCATATAATATTTTTGTTGTAGGTTTACAAATAGATGTTTTTATTCAATTCTAAAGATTGAAATATTTGTTATTTAACTTAATAAAAAATATAATAGCTCAGATCATTTATATCTGAAATTTATTCTAGGTAAATAATATTAATAACTTTTATTAGCAGTCTACATTCCAGATTTTTTTATTGATTAAATGTTTTGAATTAACACATGATTTCAAACAACTCCAAGTTATTTTCATGCTTTAGATCATTCAGAATCTGCTTTTATATCATGCAATTTAGGAATTGGTAACAACTCAGAAAAGTCAAAGTACGTTATTACATGAACTTTTTTTGATTTCAAAAATCTTCACAATTTTTTTTTCAAAGCACTTACCTAAAGATTGAAGTTGATGAATCAATGAAAATATAATATAAATATGATATAATCAATATTCTAAAGCAGTGAAATAGATTATCAAATTATTTGATGTAATAACTGAAGTTAGGGCTTTTATAGTAGTATAATATTACCAATCCCAACTTAACCAATATCATTTTTATTATTGCAATAAATTTTTCAAAAATATTAAAACATGGGAGAATAAGATTTAAGTAGACATTAAAATAAATTATAATAATAGCAAATGTTTTTGACTTTCATAAAAGAATCTTCTGATGATAACAATATTCATGCTTTTTTAAAAATCATATTTATGTACTCTTCTTTTTGGGATTTTAAAGTTATCTATTCATTTTTTCCCATGATAAACTTGAAGCTTTTTTTTATCCTTTTCATTAGCATATTAAATAATTTATGTATTTATATTTTAACACAATCCATATGAAAAAATGTATATTTTTTAAGCTAAGAAACATATTTGTTTGAATTTTTTCTAGCATGGAAATTAATTTTTTAAATGATATATCCACTATCAATATATATTACAAGTTTTTTCTTCACTCATCAGTATATTTCTTAAGTCCATGCTTCCAAATGCATGATCAGTAAACTTCATGTACAAACCATATGAATACTAAGGAAGTATTCTGTCAACAATGAGTTTTTTTCTTATTGACATATACATGCAACTAGGTCATTTTCATATACAAATGACATGTATAACACTCTAATTAACATATAGATAAAAGAATGTTAGTAGTCTTCATCTCAGATTTGCCTTCTAAAATATTTTAGCTTTATATACAGTAGTTATATCTGCATTAGCCAATCAATGAACATAGAAGTACAATTGCATGCATCGTTTTGCAATCCCAAATTCTGATTTCATGGAATCCTGCTATTGATAATTTGCAGTCTTGATTTTCAAGGATTTTAATTAAAATGATTCACAGTATTTATAATCATGTGCAAATGAATGTCTGCAATGAAAAGATGATGATTAAATCTAAGTAATTTTTCTTCTTAATTAAATAAAAATACAAATTATAACTGTAATACAATATTATCATTATTTTACATTCATCCAAACAACATTCAGGTTTGCTTGGATTTAAGGACAAAATTTTTTTTTTTCATTTAAAACAAAATATTTTTATTTAAAATAAAAAAGATATTAAAATTAACTTTTATAATTACACATTTGTTATAAAAACACAATAGTTGATACAAAAATGATTTCCTTTTTATCATTATATTAATAATTTATGTTGTAATTATTTATTAAACGCATAGGAAATATAATTTTTTCAGTCAGAAATAAATTAAATAACTATTTGTATTAGCTAAACAAATCTTCTTATTTTATTTTAAATAATTTAGTTTTTCAAAGTATTGAAACTATTATTATATAATTAATATTTAAGTTATTGTAGATTTTATTTTAAATATATATAAGTAACCTTCACCTGAGTACATTTCTTGTTTTGTTAATCAACTTTAAATATTGTAAAGGGCATATCTCCTATTTAACATATAATCTAACGAATGATGGATAGTCACCATCAAACCTGTGTGTAACCAAATTCGTGGTTTACACCATTTAGTGATATGAATTTAAGTTTCATTTTATTTATTAATCACATACAAAAAATAATAATAATTCAATGGAAGATACAATATAGATAATGGATCTACCCTGATAAAATAACTCCCTTAAGATAAATATATTTAATTGTCCCTGGTGTATTTATGAGCATTGACTTAGCAATCTCAAGTGCCAATCTACTTGATACAGTAAGAATTACACTGGTAACCTTTACACATTGATTCCTTGTATATTCATTTCACATATTCACCCAACCTGTTCTAACTCAGTACCTCAGGTGGTGGCAGTGATGTTCATAAGTAAGAAGGTATGACAATTTCATTTGAGTAACTTTTATGGTACATATAAAATCTCTTTCCTGAACTTTTCTGTAAAACAGGTTAATAAGATCTAATTTAAATTTGTTAGAATGTTATTTCATCAACCTAAAATAATTCTTTATTTTATAAACCTTCTATATTACTGGGTGTAAAAAATTGTCCAAAATCCCCATGCATATCTATAATAAAAGTAAGTAAATGATTACAATTATAAAAATTATTACTTGTATATTATGAAAAAATATATATCAAAAATTCTTTATTTATTGATTCCCTAAAATTTAATAGTGGTACAATATGCTTAAGCAATTTAAATATAATGATTAACATACTAATTATGTTTAAATTCTTTCTTTATTACATTTAAGACATATTTGATAAATACAAAATGGTTAATATATATACTGAAGCAGTGTATATCTGTACACAAATATACTTGCTTCATTTGTACTCAAACCAACCTATCTCCTATCGTATATGAATAACTTTTAACATCTGCACACATTTGTAATAGGTGTGTGTGTGTGAATGTGTATAACATTATATTGTTCTTCTAAACTTAAAAGCTAATTCTTTAAGTTATACATTTTGCATTTAAAAAAACTTACATTTTAAAAACTAAAATCCATTAAAGAAAATGTAAAAATATTTCATACAATGGGAGAGATGTAGGTAGCCATTAATGAAATGAACATAACTGCCATAGTTCTTTATTCATACATTCTCTCTTCCAAATAGTTATAGTTGAACACCTTTGGATGTTCTAAGGTGTTAAACAGAAAATAAATTATAAAGGGCAGGAAACCAAATGGGTGACTTGTAGGTATGAGTAAATGAAGAACACGGTAATTAAAGTAATGGATTTGAAATCCATTAGGTAAAATGAGAAGATGCAACTCCAGGTGTAATAGAAAGTATAAGTATTTAATGTGTGGCATTGTCATCACTCTTAAGCTTAATCTTGATTCTTGAACTTAACTATTGAGCTTAATTTTTGACTTGAACCATCAACTTTCATTTTCCAATTATTAAAATTCAAGTTCAATCTTTCAATTATATTTGTTATGCTGCAATAAAGAAGAAGAAAAATAATTATGTTCAATGTACCTACCAGCATGTATGAGTTGTCCAGCATTGGCTTCTCTGAAATGCATTGGGGAAAGTGGCATCTGAAGATCTATCTAGGTGCAGTTAAGCCATGCCCTACCATTATCATGCCAGCCCAGATCAGAATCCATCAATCCAGCCAGAGAAGTCCCGCAATCCGTTAATACTGGTAATACATTTTAAACAATCAACATGTAAAATGTTATCTTCCACTTGTCTATAGTCTTAACTTTATGAACTATGTGTATTTTATTTTATTTATTAATCTCTAATCTACTGGCTTAATTATTTTAATAACTTTAGAATCTATACATTTTATAAATTTATTTACATATTTTACCTTGAATGATGGAGTGAGAAAATCCTAATTAATTAACATGTTTACATTTTCCCCTGCTCTTAAAGTCTCAAGGAATAGCAGAGCAAAAACATTTTAGTTTAAGATTTTAAAAAGTAAAACAATAACAAGTTTTATAAATTATCTTTTAAAGTTTCTCTTCTGACACCCCCATCATGTCAAGGTATGTTATTTAGATTCTAAGAATTATATGCATAAAATTAATAAAGGGGTGAAAACATTTATTTATTTAAAGTTTTAAATCATTTTGTTCTCAATATTGCTCTATATAGGTGAGATCTAACCAAAGAGTTAGAAACAATATTATTAACAGTTATAATGGATAATTCTGTAAGTAGTTACTTCACACATGTTAAGTCATTAATACCGTAATTAAAATAAAAAATTCTCTGTAATAAAACTTGTAAAATGAGGCAATATTATGATTTCATATTTATAATTTAAGAAGTAACTTAATTTTGTTTCTTAAACTATCTGTATAAAGTTTTTTTTCCTAGTGAGGAAAGTTTACTCATAAAAAAAGGTATAAATACAGCTAAATAAAAGGTTTACAAAGAATGGTAAAAATGAAATTCAGGAGCAACATGGTGAAAGGGGAAGGATACATATGAAAAGGGAAAAGGATGTGGAAAGGGTGTGTATTAACCATTAGAGACAAATTAATGTTACAATTAAGAATTATTTGTAAAGTCTAGAGTTTAAATATGAGCAGCATTTTAGAAGTACAACATTGAAAAATCTAATTTGCAATGGATAAGTTGAGAATAAGAAAACACTTGGAGATAACAACATTGGAATTAATAAATTTAAATAGAGTGAATCACTTGTAATTAAAATCATTAGGCCAAACTGCAGTTTACTTTGCAATAATACTTGGATAAAATCATTTATAACAATAACGCTAAAACCATTAAGAACAGCGTTTTTTTTTCCTTCTTGTGAATGACAAAATCAACATTGGCATCAATCCCCACAGTACCCTCATCCTAGCCCTCCCCCTCAAAAGAACCAGGATTTAGGTCTCTGGGGCCCCTCCCAACAACCAGACTCTTTCATTCAATCAGAAAAGTTGAGTGTAATGAAAATTTTAATTAAAAGGTACAATTAGGAATTATTTGTAAAGTCTAGAATTTAAATATGAATATTGTTTTAGGAGTACAATATTGGGAAATCCAATTTATGGTAGATGAGTTGAGAAATATGAAAACACTTGGAGATAATATAAAATATGGACTAAATCAATCTACTCTTCCGTTTCTCCAAATGACCTTGAATATCTTCACAAGAGAGCAATCCTGAAAACTTTGGAAAAATTATGGAGAACAAGGAAAAAAAATCCAAGCTAAAAATGTCTCTGCTGAAAACCATTCCAATCCATCATGAAAATCACATGAACAGCAAAAGGCCAGTCCTATCAATAACAGCATTGGAAGTAATAAAATTAAATAAAGTGAATTACTTGCAATTATAATCATGAACCCAAACTGCAACTTATTTTGCAATAATACATGGATAAAATTATTCATGATGATAACATTAAAGAATTGCCATAAATAACGTTGTTTTTTCAATCTTGTGAATGAGAAAAACTAATGTTGGTAATAATCACTGCAACACCCTAATACCAGCCCCCTCCCTCAAAAGAACTATGATTTAGGCTCCTGGGGGGTCTTCCCAACAACCAAACTCTCTCTTTCATTCATCAAAATTAAGTCATGAAATGAAAATTTTTATTAAAAGATAAAATCTCTGCAGAAATCTTTTGTAATTTCAATGGTTGCCATATATTTATATAGCATTTTTATAAAAGTTGAAATTATTCTTACTTGTGATTACATTGTTGATATAGGTTGTATATAAAAAGAGAGCTAAGAAACTTCCCTTTTTAATAAGGATAGCTTTAGAGAAATTTAATTCTCTAAACTAAGAAAAAGGGAATGAAACAGGGAGCTGAAACAGTGTTAACTATTTGTATAAAGTTAATATGCAAATTCATCTATACCTCTTAATAAATAATGAATTGAAAAAAGATCAATTTATTCCAACAATCTCACAAAATACTTAAACATTTCTTGATTATGTTTTTTAAATCTAAAAGTAATCAAATAGATTGTGAAGAGGCTATATTATTACTAAAATACTTCTAAATAATTAAATGGGATGCTCATAATTCTTCTTTATAAATTTATTCTTAATATTTTTTAGTATGGGAGGGATGTTTTGTTATTTATTAATATATTGTGTTTCTGTCTTATCATTTGTTGCAATGGGCATATTTATTATTCTCAAATCTTCATATATTCCAATGCAGTTTGCATCCGTATGGTCAAATTGCATCAAGGGCATACCAAATGCCATGCCTGGATTCCCTAATACAGACATTAGTCCCAGTCCATGTTGCACAGGAGCCAGAGTCTTAGAAATGCAAAAAATCTGGACTTAAGCACCTTGTAGTGCTCTTCTGTGACATACACCTTGTTCTAGAAGCAGATTCAAGTCTACAGCCAGGGGCATCCACCTCTTTAAGTGATAAGCCTAGCATCCAGATCGACAATTCGATCATACTTGTTATTATGCCATTGACTTTACTTTATAGATAGCACCTCAACTTCTTAGTTAATATTCTTTAGCCTTCCCATACAATCATTAGTCATCCCAGGTAACTCAGAACAGACCTGCACACAAGTGACCCTTTAATAAGTAAATTATTATACTTAATTTTAAGCTTGGAATGAATTGATAATGATTAATCATGTATGTAAAAGTATTGTAAAGGTTAGTAGATAATATTTAACTTATGTTTGTGAACTATTTTTCTCTATATTATATCATATTGTAATAAATATATTAAATTAAAATATGAGTATGTGTGTCTTGTAATTCAGAGTTATTTATTTAGTTATTTCTTTAAATAACCCATTGTTATGGTAAATATTATTAATCATTCAAATTGATGGAATAGAAATATATCCATGTTTTTTTACCTGAGATAGAACACAGAATCCTGAGATAAAGATGATTTTATATTTGACAATAATAATGTAATAAAATAAAGTTAATAGGTGCCCTCATGAGATAGGGCTAGTAATGGAGAAATCTGAGAGTCGTTGATTGGTCCCTGAGCTACCTTGAGCTGTTTAAAAAATAAAAGGCTAGGTGACATCAGCGATGTTTATATATATATTGTAATTATAATTGAAATAATATTTTTAACAGTTTAAAAATAATTACAAACAATCCTTAAATCTGCAGAAGTACTTTCGGTTACTTTCTAACCTGCCTCAACTGCCATTAAATTCAAAAACCAAAAGCGGAAGCAAACATCATTAATTCAAATTCCACGAATCTCGTATTTTAATGTTAGAAGCTTGTCGATTTCTTAAATGTGTTTTATTCCTGTTTATAAAAATTGCCTCTTTAATTTTTCTTTTACTATGGTTTCTCTCTTCATGAAGAATTTTCACATTTTCAAAATTAAATTTAAATTTATATTTACATGTTTTTTCGTGATCAAAGAAAACTGAAGGAGATATTAAATCATCATTATTTTTATTTTTTTGCACGCTTATATAATAATTCATGTTCCTTCAATCTTTTCTCAATACTGCACCTAGATTCACCTATATATGACAGCATACAATCACAAAAAAATTGATCTATGACATTACTTTTTTGCTTGACAGGTATGACATTCTTAGAATTATTGACTATTTTTTTAGTATTGTTTGGAACATAGAATGAAACATTAAAAACATTATTATATAGATCCTTAAAAAAATTTACTTGTGGATTTGAAATAAATGGAATAGATATCCATTTTTTACTATTAATCTTCATTTCTTTTAAATTATAATAATTTTTTTTAAATTGACATAAAGTATTGTTTATTTGTTCCATTTTATAACCAACATCATGCAATTCCTTGGCAAATATCTCAATATTTTTCAGTTTTATTACTTTGGTAATGACATAATTTTTCATTCCGAAACAAAAAAGATTTAAAACTTGCCATCTTATGCATCATTGGTACTTTTGATTTACAATTTATATATCCTCTTTTTTGCAGAGGCTTAATTATTAGTTTATAATTTAATATACTGTTATCTCTTGTGATCATTAAATCTAAATAGTTAATTTTATTGTCCTGTTCTTTTTCAATAGTCCATTTCAAGCCATTCAACTTATTTAATTCCTCTATAAGCAAATTTATACTATTAGTATTTCCACAAACAAAAACATCATCCACATATCTTTTGTAAATTTTAATATCTCCAAAAATACACATATTTAAAATACTACTCTCATATGTAGATAAAACGAAATTGCAAACTTGTGCAACTACAGGCAAACCCATAGGCCAATCTTTAGTCATTTTATAATATTGACCTTCAAAAGATGCAACAATGTTATCATTAAAAAATTTTAAAGAATCAATGATAAATTTGATCATATATTTACAAATATGTTTACTTTTTAATGCATGTTCAATTATTTTTATGGAATTCATTCTATCAATAGATCCATACATTTCTGTAGCATCCAATGAAGCAATAACATCATTTTCATCAATCATTAAATTTTTAATACTATTTACAAAGTCAAACGATGAAGCAATAGCATTTTCCTCAAATCCTAAAAAGTCTTGTAAAAGTTTACCAATATATTTAGAAGTCTGATATATGAAGGAACCAACAAAATCTATCATTACTCGCAAAGGATTACCTTCTTGTAATTTTATATTTTCAAAAATACGAGGACATATAGCATAAGAAGGATAAATCATATAGTATACATTATTATTTAAAACTTTATTTTTAGCACTTTTTAAAATATTGTTAATAAACTTTATTCTTTGACTATCCATATTATAATCTTCAATCAAAAAGAAACCAAGTTTGTCCATTTGCATTTTAATGTAGTTGCACAAGTTTGCAATTTCGTTTTATCTACATATGAGAGTAGTATTTTAAGTATGTGTATTTTTGGAGATATTAAAATTTACAAAAGATATGTGAATGATGTTTTTGTTTGTGGAAATACTAATAGTATAAATTTGCTTATAGAGGAATTAAATAAGTTGAATGGCTTGAAATGGACTATTGAAAAAGAACAGGACAATAAGATTAACTATTTAGATTTAATGATCACAAGAGATAACAGTATATTAAATTATAAACTAATAATTAAGCCACTGCAAAAAAGAGGATATATAAATTGTAAATCAAAAGTACCAATGATGCATAAGATGGCAAGTTTTAAATCTTTTTTTGTTTCGGAATGAAAAATTATGTCGTTACCAAAGTGATAAACTGAAAAATATTGAGATATTTGCCAAGGAATTGCTTGATGTTGGTTATAAAATGGAACAAATAAACAATACTTTATGTCAATTTAAAAAAAATTATTATAATTTAAAAGAAATGAAGATTAATAGTAAAAAATGGATATTTATTTCATTTATTTCAAATCCACGAGTAAATTTTTTTAAGGATTTATATAAGAATATTTTTAATGTTTCATTCTATGTTCCAAACAATATTAATAAATTAGTCAATAATTCTAAGGATGTCATACCTGTCAAGCAAAAAAGTAATGTCATATATCAATTTTTTTGTGATTGTATGCTGTCATATATAGGTGAATCTAGGTGCAGTATTGAGAAAAGATTGAAGGAACATGAATTGTTATATAAGTGTGTAAAAAATAAAAATAATGGTGATTTAATATCTCCTTCAGTTTTCTTTGATCACGAAAAAACATGTAAATATAAATTTAAATTTAATTTTGAAAATGTGAAAATTCTTCATGAAGAGAGAAACCATAGTAAAAGAAAAATTAAAGAGGCAATTTTTATAAACAGGAATAAAACACATTTAATAAATCGACAAGCTTCTAACATTAAAATACGAGATTCGTGGAATTTGAATTGATGACGTTTGCTTCCGCTTTTGGTTTTTGAATTTAATGGCAGTTGAGGCAGGTTAGAAAGTAACTGAAAGTACTTCTGCAGATTTAAGGATTGTTTGTAATTGTTTTTAAACCGTTAAAAATATTATTTCAATTATAATTACAATATTGTTTTTAATTAATGGATATTTTATTTATTATATATATATATATATATATATATATATAATATATAAAATATCCATATATATATATATATAACAAAATAATACTTTGTTCCTGGAAATGGATCAGCTTACTACATGTTAGTAAGCTTACATTTAAAAGAGTGGCCATATTCATTATTATAAACAGTTCATACTTTGTTTCTTTTCTGGGTATTCAATCTTCAGTTGAGAGTCACGTTTAAGATTTCCTATATTTGTCAGAGGTCTTTAAAGCAATATTTGATGGTGATAGGCCAGCCAGCAGAGTTTCTGATGATTTACCTTTATGGGGTACTTGGTAATAGTACAACATGTTTTAGCTTTACATGCTCCACTCATATCACTTATTTTACTCATTTGTCCTTTTTGCAATTTAATAATCCTATTTTTTTTACTTTGTCCTTCTTTTTATACCCCCCTTTCACCTACCTGGATGCCATGAATTTTCTTCTTGAATCTTCTTTCTTTTTCTTCCATTTTTTTTAAATCAATTACATAAAAGAATACAAAATTAATTTCAATCTGACAATATTTTAATTAACATTCTTACTATTTATCAGATTGGTTTAAATTAAAATTATTTCTGATGTTTATCTGCTTCGACTAAAAACTATTTTTTGTACATTTACATCTGCTTTCTTTTGTCAGATTACAAAATTTGAACTAAAGTGGAAAAAAATAACTTTTTACTGACAATGTAGATTTTCCAACAATTTGAGATATAACAGTGGAAAGACAAATAAACAAAACAAAAAATATATATGCAGAAATAATCATTATCTACAAATTCCAGATTTATTACAGTGATAATAAAGAAAACAAAAATGTTTGAGTCAGTAAATTTCCAAATTAGATTTTATGAATTATTAACACAAATTATTTCTTTTTCTTTTTAATATCTTCTCATATTATCTATAATTTAAAAACCAAAATATCTATTTTTCTGTATATATGTATATTGGAATTATGTGTTGACCATGCCTATACATACATGCAAAATTTAAATAAAGGTTTCATGATAAATAGTCAGAGTTTGAACCTCTGCTCTAATACATCTTCATCCAGAAGCCTTCAAAATGAGGTTACTTTATTTTGAATCTCTTGAACATTATTTTATTTTTGACCCTTGCATGATGACACAGGTGTGAGGGATTATAGGACCATCTGATCTTCTGCCCAGTATATACCCAAAATGCATTAGTTCCCTTGGCATCACACAATAGTGAATGTATCTTTATACAAAGTACAAAACTTTCAGCATCTAAATTTCCTCAGATTGCTCATGTATGGTGTCTTGACACTAGTCTTTTCTTTATGTCAGGTCCCTATTGGTCTTTTATTTCTATTTTTGGCTTCTTTTGAGGAGAGTTTGATATAACCAAGCTATAGCAATTTTGGATCTATGGGTGACTTCCATTCCTGGATAGGTAGACTTGATGGACATTAATGCATATTTTATACCTAGTTTCTGAATCCATTTCCACCATTCTGCAGGTACAAATTGCATACTGTGATCAGAGAGGATTTGAGGTTTCCCCATGGCAGGAAAATATGCATTTTGTAATACCCATATGTTTTTCATATTTGTATGCATGACTGGGTATGCAGTCACAAATTTGGAAAATAAGTCCTATACCACTGAGAGATATTTTTTTTGTTGAATGTCAGTATTGGACTCTAATAATTTATAGCCATCATCTTTTGAGAACTCTTTCAGATCATGGATATCATTAAGGTTACAAAACTCTTGTTCATTGGTTTGACTTTTTGAAAGATTTTGGACTGGTTTATTACCGCTATAACCTTGCTATGCATGGCCAAACAATAAAATCACTTCTAAAGCTATTGTTCAGTTTGGGGGTACCATAGTGCTTATATAATTGGTGGCCATGAGCTACAACAGCATCTCTCATTTGTCTACATATGACAGGCTTCCATCCTTCTTGATCATCCTGAATCTTTTATTGCAATATAGATTGGTTTAGTTTGTAATGATGAATTCTCTTCCCGCCATTCAATTAATGCCTTCAACTGTACATCCTCACACTGGTTTTGAGCAAACTGTTCAAGATCTCTCTCAACTTCTTTATTAATTTCCAGCTATGCCTGCTATATATAAGTTTTCCATATTTAAGTGTTGATATTGACGACTTTTTATTTAGGTACTTACAACTGCAGATCACTTTTAAGTGAAGGAAGATTGCAAGAATTAGAAGAAGAACTCTCTTATATTAAATGGGATATTATTGGACTTTGTGAAGTTAGAAGAAAAGGTGAAGAGACAATTGATTTAAAAAGTGGACATATGCTCTATTATAAAGGCACAAATATTGGAAATACAAGTGGAGTAGGATTCATTATAAATAAAAATTGGAAGAACAATATTGTGGAGATTGATGGTGTATCAGACAGAGTGGCAAGATTAGTTATACAACTTAATAGCAGATATCAAATGCAGATAATTCAGGTTTATGCCCCAACAAGTTCTCACAGTGATGAAGTAGTAGAAGATTTTTATATGGATGTACAAAAGGCTTTTGATCAGAGTAAACAACATTTTAAAATTGTTATGGGAGATTTTAATGCTAGAATTGGTAAACAAATGAAAGATGAAAGTGTTGTAGGTAATTTTGGTTATGGTAATAGAAATGAGAGAGGACATAGACTTGTGGAGTTTGCAGAGAAGGAAAAACTTTATATTATGAATTCTTTTTTTGAGAAAAATGTTAGAAGGAAATGGACATGGAAGCATCCAAATGAAGGTACAGCAGAATTGGATTATATTTTGACTAACAGGAAATACATATTTCAAGATTGTAATGTTCTTAATAAATTTAATACAGGAAGTGATCATCGATTAGTAAAAGGTAAGATACATGTTAATGTAAAACTAGAGAGACAAAAATTATTAAGGAAAACTATATTTACAGTTGATATTCCTAATCTTCAGAAACATTCTAATGAATTTAAATTAGAACTTACAAATCGGTTTCAAGTATTAGTAGATTTTGAACATGATTCAGATTTGAATGAAATTAATATGAAAATAACTGATACACTTTTAAAAACTGCAACAAAGATAGCTGGTAGAAAAAAGCAGCAATTGACTAATAAAATTTCTACTGAGACTAGAGAACTTATGAAGAAAAGAAGAAATATGAAGATATGCAAGAATGATGCATTAAAAAGAATTGAATATCTCGAATTTTGTAAAATGGTGTGGAAAAGAGTTGAAAATGATATAAGAAAGTATAACTGTGAACTAGCAAGAAAAGCTGTAGAAGAAAATAAAAGTCTTAAGAATGTAAAACAACATTTTGGTATTGGTAGGAAATTTATATCTGCAATAAGGAAAAAAGATGGAATTATTACTAAAAAGAGGGATGGCATTATGAAATTGGTAGAAGATTTTTATCAAGAATTATATAGTAATAAAGAACAAGTACCTCCTATATCTATTACATCTTCCGAATTGCCCAGAATTTTAAATGAAGAAGTGAGAAATGCAATTAAATGTATGAAAAAAGGAAAGGTTCCAGGTAATGATGGAATTATAATTGATATATTAAAAGAAGCAGGTGAAGAAACAGAAAAAATATTAGCAAAGTTATATACCAAATGTCTAAATGATAAAGATGTACCGGATGATTGGAAGAATGCAGTAATAATATTAATATTTAAAAAAGGTGATAAAGAAGATATTAGAAATTACAGACCTATCAGCCTTTTATCAGTTTTATATAAAATTTTTACCAAGATAATTACAACTCGTCTACAGAGAACCTTGGATTTTCACCAACCAAGAGAACAAGCTGGATTTAAAAGTGGTTTTAGTACAGTAGATCATATTCAAGTATTGAGAGAAGTTATAGAAAGGACAAATGAATATGAGTTGTCATTACGTTTTGGATTTGTAGATTATGAAAAGGCATTTGATTCTATAAACATTTCTTCAGTGATTAAAGCATTGGATCATCAAGGTATAGATCCAGGATATTGTCATATTTTAAAGAATATTTATAAAAATGCAACAGCAACAATTAGATTACATAATGATACTGGGAAAGTCAACATTGAGAAAGGTGTAAGACAAGGTGACTCCATATCTCCAAAACTTTTTACAGCAGTGCTGCAAGAAGTATTTTGTGGATTAAAATGGGAAACTAAAGGAGTGAAAGTAAATGGAGATTATTTAAGTCATTTAGATTTCACAGATGATGTAGTTGTTTTTGCAAATAATGCTTCTGAGCTGCAGGAAATGTTGCAGGAGTTATCAGATGAAAGTAGGAAAGTAGGACTAAAGATAAATGTTAAAAAGACTAAAGTAATGTTTAATCGATTTGCTCAAAATATGAAAATAAAGATTGATTATGATGAATTAGAAGAAGTTAAGAGTTACAAATACCTTGGTCAGATTATTAATACAGATGGAAACATAATAGAGGATATTAATCATAGAATTAAACTTGGTTGGAGTGCTTTTGGTAGAAATAACTTGATATTAAAAGGAAATATGCCTATGTGTTTGAAAAGAAAGGTTTTTAACAAATGTGTTTTACCAGTTCTTACTTATGGATCTGAGACTTGGACACTTAATAGAAGATCAATACAGAGACTTCAGACCACTCAAAGAAGTATGGAGAGATGTATGTTGGGAGTAACAAGAAGAGATCGAAAACGCAATGTATGGGTAAGAGAACAAACAGGTGTTACTGACCTCATTGAAAAAATTAAAAGATTGAAATGGAGTTGGGCTGGACATATTTCTAGAAGAGATGATAATAGATGGACAATTGAAATTTTAAACTGGATTCCAAGAGATTGTAAAAGACCCAGAAGGAGACCACATGTAAGATGGATGGATGAAATAAGAAAATGTGTAGGGGTGATGTGGAGAAGAGAAGCTAAAGATCGGAGAAGATGGATTAAACTTGGAGAGACCTTCATCCTGCAGTGGATTGATACTGGTTGATAATGATGATGATGATGATTGGCAGTATGCAGGGTTTTGGCTGAGAATATCATCCACAATAATCACTGACTCTTTGCAGTACCTCACAGTATAATTGTATTCTTGGAGATACAAACTCCAGTGCATTAACCAACTATTGGTTAGATAGCTATGGTTTATAAACTCCAAGCTTTTATGGGCCATGATCACAATAACTTTTGATCCTAGTAAGAGTAGATATAACTTTTTGAATGCCCACATAATTGCCAGAGCTCCTTTTCTGTTGTGGTTAGTTGAGTTCAGGCCCCTTAAATAATCCACTTATAAAATACAATACTTATTTGATCATTCTTTTGAACCTGGGATAAAGTCACCCTCAATCCACACCCTCTACTATCCATTTGAATTATAAATGGTTTTGTAAAGTCAGGGAATGAGAACATCATGGATTCTATAAACCATTCTTTGACCCTTGCAAATGATCAATATTGTTCCAGCATCCATTTCGATAAAACACTTTTCCTTACTAAACATTCTATCCATTCTGCAAATTGTTCCTGGAATCTATTGTAAAAGTTGCATAGACTAAAGAATGACCAAATTTGTTTCCTAAACTTGGATATAGGAAAGTTCCCAATGGCCACAGGGAGAGAGGTCTAATACCTTACACCCCCACTACATGGCCTAAAAATATAACTTCATTCTAAAATAATGTACATTTTCTTTAATCCCTTTTTCGTGCATTCCTTTAGGAACATTTCAATGACTCTTATATGTTCTTCAACAGAGGCTGATGCCTCCACCCATCATGTATGTACCTCATGATTAAATCATTTCTGCTGACAATACTTTATCCAGGCATCTCAACAATGCTATCCCACTATTTATCAAACCAAAAAGCATCCAGTTAAGTTGATATGAATAGTTCTCATATTGAAATGCTGTACATTTACAATTCTACACTTGTAAAACTTTATTTGCCAATAGCTAGCTGTGAAATCAGATGTTGACAAAATTCTATTTTCTGCGAATCTTCCTAATAATTCTTGCATTGATATCAGAACATTATAATCCAGAATCATTTCTTTGTTGAGCATCATATACAACCCCACTGTACCATCTTTTTTTACAACCACCTGTGGGTTGCAATATATGGATGAACATTTTGAAATAAATAGCCATTCTAACATCTGGTTGATTGTTTCTTAATCTCATTTTTATACTGATGGACTGGATCTGAACTAGATTTGATCCATTGTTTAAATCCCTGGATTATACCCAGTATATCTGAAAAAACCTGACTATATTTCTCTAATTTTTGCATCAGTATGCATTCCCAATTCCCCCTGGCCATTTTCGTCTCATGTACCTCTTCCATGATAATGCAGTCTATTGATTTTTTTAGTAATATGCACCTATTTAGCCAGGTTAGGCATTAAAAACGTAATTGTTTATACTTTGCATGTCACCTGTCCATTTTCATAATCCAATGTGCACTTATATTTTTATGTAAAAAATCTGACTAGGCATGATGTGTTGAATCCTTCATAATTAAAAACATGTGTGAGAACATTTTCCCATTAATTTGAAATGTCTACCCATATTTGTTTTGGCTCTACCTTTGCTTTCCAATTATTCACCATTGTCACTTGGACTAAATTTAGTGGGAAACTGGGTACATAAGGTTGTTCATTCACTATTCTGTGATATAATCTTTCTGCTATCATCAAGATTTGATAACCTAATCTACATGTGTTTCAAATTCTATCTGACCCACTGCTATGAGACTTTTGGGACATGTCTGTTGAGCATAGCATGAAACCCAATCTTCCTATGAGCACACCAAGTTTCTCACTTGCTTTTTATTCCATTGGTTGGCTAGTTTTGCTTCATTCACATTGTCTTATTTCCCTTTTATTATCCCCCTTTTTTTTATTTCCAGAATCCCTGCCTCATGTATCATTATAAATTTTCAATCTATCACATTTGTTTACTTGCATCCAACTGATCTGATATTTTGTGTCTCTTTCACTGATCAGCCACTCCTCTTTTCTCAACATCTATTTTATTTCCCAAGGTAGGTTTTTACATATCATCACTACATTTTGTTTTTCAAAAAGTTCACATGCTTCTGATGCATTCAGTATGGCTACTTGTCATCTAAAAAATTGCATATAACCCTCTCCACTATCATTCTGAAACTTTAGTTTCATTAGCTGGGATATAATATTATACTGTTGTTCTTCAGTCCAAAAGGTCTTCTTTTTGATCATTTTACATTCTAGGAAGGTTTGCAGTTGCTTATAAATGTGAATTCCACCATGTCTTGGCATACTCTTTGAGATGCCCTATGCTATCACTATTTTATATTCCTCCAGTATTCTGTAGCTATCAAAATACCTTTGTAAGCTATTAAAATGCTCTTATTGGTACTTCCTCCTTTTCACCTCCAAATGTCTTTATTTTCACCAATTCCCTATCCATTCTTTTATTTCTACATATGATTTTATTGTCTATTTTTTAACAACTTGCTGAACTCACTATCCATCCCCTGAACTATGAGATTTCATTCCATTTCTGTCCTGTTTATTTACATGAAACTTACTCCCTTTATCTACTTCTCCCACTTAGTTCTTTCTGTATTTCAGATTTTATTTTATTTATTGCTTCTTTATTTTATTTATGTATTAGTTTATGACTCTTTTATTCTTACTACTCTGCTACTCTATTTCCTTCAATGCCCTATCAATGGGAATCCACTTTTTAACACATATAACTTATTCTTTCTCTTTACTTTAACTAATAAATGGTCATTTAATCACCTTCAAACCTGTGTGTAATTAAATTCTTGGTTTACACCATTTAGTGACATGAATTCAAGATTCATTTTATTAATCACACACACACACAAATAATTTAATGAGAGATATATTACAGATAATGGATCTACCCTAATAAAATAACTCCCTTAAGATAAATATATTTAATTGTCTTTAGTATAATTTAAGGCATCAACTTATCAATTTTAAGTGCTAATGTACCGGATACAGTAAAAATTATACTGGTAACCATCACACATTAATTGATTCCTTGTATATTCATTTGAGATATTCATTCAATTCATTCTAACTCAGTATCTCAAGTGGTATAGTGATGAAACCATTGGAGCAGGTATGACTATTTCATTTGAGTAATTTTTATGATTCATAGAAAATCTCTTTACTGAACCTTTCTGTGAAATAGGCTAATAATATCTAATTCTAAATTTGTAAGAATTTATTATTCCATCAATCTAATAGAATTCTTTACTTTATAAACACTCTATATTTCTGGATCTATAAATTTGGCTGAAATCTTCATGCATATACATAAAACAAAAATAATGAATAGAAAATGCCAGGCTAATAAGCTTAACTTTATTATGGCATTTCTAGAATGGTTTGATAATGATATTTGCATTATTTTTGAAGGAAAATGGTATAAAATTAAACAATGATGGCTGATGGGTCTCCCCATTAGTGATATAATGACCACTACCTTCTTAAACTATTATGATAAACAAATAAGACCAAAAATACAAAGAACCACAGAATGATATATATATATATATATATATATATATATATATATATATATATATATATATATATATATATATATATATATATATATATATATAAGATATGTAGGTGATGTGCTTATTGCTGCCAAAAGGAATACAATCATAAACATCACCGGAGAATTGCAGCAATAGGACTAAGCTCACACTAAATACCACATGGGAGAATGAACAACATTATCTACAATATCTGGACTTACACATATAAAAAGAAGATGCATAATTAAATTAATGCATGACTGTCAAATCTCTAGAAATTAGAGGATATATGCATCAGAGTGCTTTAGCACCCAACTCACACAAATATACCAGATTAAATGCATTTCCACATAGAAACAATTATTTATGCAAATTTTACACAGACAGAAGATATTAAAGTACATCAAAAAAACTAACATCAGTTGGGTATAAATATAGAAGAATAACCAAAAGAATAGCATGGTCCAAGCAAAATTAAACCAGCAAGGTAGAATTAGAAATACATATCAAACATGGCTAAACACTTAGTGAAAACACTATCAAAATAATTTTTAGTAGGTTTTCACAGGCTTAGGCTAACACCAAGAGACTCATAAACAATTCAAAAAATAAATTATACCATATATAAAATCCACTAGCCTCAGGCTGGTAGTAGGGTCTCATGAAGAAACAAAAACAACCATCACAAATAGAGCATCACAATACATGTATATGTATAGAAAGGTACTCAACAATAAAGATACCACATTGACATTTTTAGAACATGAAAAAAACACACATGTATATGTATAGAAAGATACTCAACAATAAAGATACCACATTGACATTTTTAGAACATGAAAGAAACACTGGATACAGATTTGAACTCATCAACCCCAGAATAGAATGAGAAAGAAATGACCATAGACTTAAATAAAGAGGCCTTCTTTATAAATAATAATAGTAATTCTATAAATAGAAAAACACCTGATTCACCATCTCAAAAAGATGGACACATTAATCAAAAACCAAAAGAAAACACCATGACCTATGACTAATGAACAGCAAACTAATTTGCATAAATTACAATACTCCTCCTTATTGTCATTGACTGCACTCAGTTATGAATATGAAGTTTAAGACCTTCGAAAGTGCTTAGTGTATATAAATATATAAACTAAATTAAATTTCTTTAACAAGCCAGTTAGCACAGAATTATTAGTATAATATAAGTAAGTAAATGATTATAATTATAAAAATAATTATGTATATATTATGAGAAGATGTACATCAAAAATCTTTTATTTATTGTTTCCCTATCATTTAATAGTACAATACCCTTGAACAATTTAAACATAATGATTAACATATTAATTTTGTTTAAATTCTTTCTTTATTACATTTAAGACACATTTGAAAGATATAACAAATTTAATATATATATAACAAACTAATAGCTTTGTTCCTGGGAACGGATAAGATTACTACATGTCAGTAGGCTTAGATTTAGAAAAGTGGCCTCTTTATTATTATGAACCATTTGTTTTTTTTTTCTGGGTGTCCAATCTTCAGTTGATGGTCAAATTTAAGATTTTCTATATTTGAAAGCATAACTCTTTAATACAGTATTTGATGGCGATATATAGGCAACAGGGTTTCCGATGACTTATATTTATAGGGAACAAGGTAGAAGTCCTACATGCTTTAGCTTTACTCCATTCTATTCATATCACTTATTGTACTCATTTTTTCTTTTTGCAGCTTAATAATCCTATTTTGTTCTTTGTCCATTTTTATACCATCATCCACACCCTAATGCCATGAATTTTCTTCCCTAATCTTCTTTCTTTTTCTTTCATTTCTTTAAATCAATTACATAAAAAATATAAATATTTCAGCACACAATTTATTTTCAATCCGACAATCTTTTAATTGACATTCTTATTATTTATCAAATTGGTTTAAAATAAAATTATTTCTGATGTTTATCTGCTTCGACCAAAAGCTATTTTTTGTACATTTACATCCACTTACATTTGCCAGATTACAAAACTTGAACAAAAATGGAAAAAAAATAACTTTTTACTGTAATCCAAGTATTTGGAGATACAACAGTGGAAAGACAAATAAATAAAACAATATATAAATATACAGAAAATGTATTTATTTCCAAATTCCAGATTTATGACAGTGATAATAAAAAAAAAAGTTCGAGTTTTGAAGATTTTCAAATTAGATTTTATGTATTATTAACACAAATATATTCTTTTAATGTCTTCTCATATCTATAATTTTAAAAAGAAAATATCTGTCTTTCTGTATATATGTATGTTGGTTATATGTTGAGCATGATTATACATATGTGCCGAATTTAAGTAAAGGTTTCATAAGAAGTTGACCCTTGTAACAGGGTTCGAACCTGGTTTCTGTTACATATGTATATATGCAAACACCATCACAGTTATTTACACATTATCATAATTATTCACGTTCTTTATTGTGCCCATGAGACAATCTGTTTTCTCCCCCCCTCTCTCTCTCTCTTTATATATATATATATATATATATATATATATATATATATATATATATATATATATATATATATATATATATATTAACGTTCTACTTAAGATGGTGAATATACGAACTAGCTATAGCAAAAATTTTAATCTTTAATTTTATACAGGCATTTTTTAAAATTTTGTAGTTTTTATTCTAGTGAATATTGATATATATATATATATATATATATATATATATATATTTACTGACATGAGCCAATTAGCTCGAAACCACTGTCTAAAGGTTGGAGACAACTAAAGAGATATTGAATTCTATCTCTCTCAGCATTTATGTAAACAAAGCCTGTTAGTGGGCTATTGGTAAAGCTACATCTAGTGATCATAAAATGCAAGCTAAGAGCAAGTTATGAAATGTATAACTTGTTTTGTTTATCATATATATATATATGATTTCATATTATTATTATTTTGGGGATATTTTGTGTGATAAAATAGCTAAATAGCTCACGTTTCGCTACAATAACAAGAAAATAATAATAATATGAAATCGTCATTTATCCATGAAACTGTTAGAATTAACATACATATATAATAGACATATGTGTACTCATGTGTGTATGCATATGCATGATGTAAATTTTTATACATTCCAGTTTAAAAAATAAAATGAAGCACTTATATAAATTTTTATTTATTACATAATAAATTTAGAATGTCTTCTGTTTACATTCATAGAAAAAAAACAGTTGCTAATTTAGGATTAACTTTTTCCTTCCACAACAAATTATCTTGTATATTTCGAATCATTTTATCAACTTCTTCAGAATCATAATCGGTACCTGTCTCATCTGAAGGCTTAAAGTTTTCCATTTTCTGTTGGAGATTTTTCAACTGCAAAAAGTATGTGTGTATATATATAACAGTAAATAGATAGAAACATTTGTAAATGAAGCAAAATAAAATTGCAAGTAAATATTTATTACATTTAGCATAGCTAGTAAAAAAACAATGTTTTAAATCAAGTTACCATATACTTACATGTCATTTAACTTTTTATTAGTTACCTAAAACCATACTAGTTTTATTATTTTTTCATTATCTTTATTGAATGCTTTTGAGTTTTTACTAAAGACTTTCCTGAAAATATCTTTATATATTTAATTTTGGTTTTATTTTTTCCATTGTATTTTCTGATATCTTTTATTTTTATGATTTTTTAAATACCTTATTTAATTTTGCATCAGATTATTTTACTATATATTTTGTTTTCTATTTTCATTCATAATTTATTTTGTTTACATAAACCTCAATGAATTTTTGTGGTACTCTTAAAACCAAAAGTTATACCATGGATACTTATCATTTTTTCCAAATTTTTTTTTAAACTTTACACAAAATGTTCACAATGTTTTTCTAATCAAGATTATGTGATAAAAAAATAAAATCTTGTAATAGTGTGCTGTTATGCAAAATGGTTTCTCCTTAAATAAAATCAAAATTTTCTGTGCAATGCTATATTCCTAAAAACTCTAATAGACAAGTTAAACATTCCTTCCTTCAAAATTCCTATATACTCCAATAAGCTCATCTTTTTATTCTTGATTTTCTAATTATTTTTCAGCACTGGTTCATTTTTCTTCCTATCTACTTTATTTAGAGCTTTTTTAATAAATTCATTATCCTGTTGATATTTTCTCCACTACATAACATAAATCTAAAGAAAAAAATACAAAATTTCTAACTATTTTACTCTTTTTATCATTATTTTTTTTCACTCTGCATCCATTTTATCCTGATTCTTTTTCACATATTTATTTTCCATTTTCTGTACTCTCCAACCATCTCTACAAACATACAACTACAGTCCAAATTTTTATTTTATTTTTATTTTATTTTATGGTATCTTACCTTGTACCAATTAAGGATAATCTCTCTTTAGTGTTATCATATATCCTTTCATATTATAATTTTTCTACTTATACAATTCCAAACTATTTTAATTTATATGAATTTTCCACAACTTTATTTTTTCTTTAACTTACATATTCTATTATTTCATTTCTGTACATGCTTATCCCAATTCTGTAAGACTTCATCTGGAGATATTTATATATTTAATAAGTTTTTGAACAGCTTAAAAAGATATTGATAAGAAAAATGTTAAATTCATAATTAAATTCTTCAATTTCATTTCTTCTAAATATTATTAACATTTTGTCAAATTGAGTTTAGAATCTGATATTTTTTCCCAATTTTCCTTTCACTTCCTTGAATTGTTGCACACTTGTACTATTGGGAATCTATTAAATCAAATTAATATCAATAAATTACTCACTCTATTATAGCCAATGATAGTCATTGCAATATTCTTTTCATTATGAAAGTGATATAATTTCTTCTTTGTTACTTTTGATCTGAATAATAGACAATATTTTACATTCTAAGAATTTTAATCCACTTCATCTTATTTTACTCACTCTTAAGATGTCAGTGTTTAAACATCCATATCTATCTTGTCTCATCATGTTTGACTTAGATTAGTCTACAAATATCATTTTGTAATGACAATCTTCTTGCAACTTCTTATATTTTATTTTTATATAGAAATACTAGCAATTAAACATCCAAATTGTTTTAAAGTGTATTTGTCATACCAGTCCATATTGAGTTCTTCAGAGCTGAGATATCACCTGTTAACACTACAATATTATTTTGTTTTGTTGCACAATTCATTAGATTCAACATGTAACGATAACTTAGGTATGCTGGATTATCTATTTATACAAATGATGATCAACTATCTCCAATATCAGCCAGCCTATCTTTCAGTTGGCCAATATAAATATTAATCATAAACATAAAAAAACAAAGAAAACTAAAAAAGGTAGAAATAATATAATAAAAATAAAATATCTCTATAAATTATTTTTATATCTAAATATTTTACTTCAATTTTATGTTTATAGACATTGAGAAAATATACATAAACACTTTCATATTTCGACCAAAACACACCCCATTTATAAACTAATTTTGTATAATTCAAATAAATAAATGCATATCTGCAGTGTACTATTATTAAAAAGAATTGTGATGATCAAGACGAACTGAAAATATTCATCAGATGTGGTATAAATTTATATTAGATATCATTTATATATTTTTAAACATCAGAACTAGAATAAAACAATATAAACAATTAATATAAAGTTATGCACTTATGTAATGTGAAATGTTTAGATAAAACACGATATTTTAGTTTATAAAATTGTGCACATGAGTGATATGAAGTTGCCGAGAAAATTAACATATCTCCCAAGCAATTTTCATGGGTTGCATAAAGAATGATATATATATATGTGTGTGTGTAAAATAAATAAAATGTTCGTTAATTAAAAACAAAATTGTAATTATAATTGAAATAATAAATTTAACGGTTTACAAACTATTACAAACAATCCTTAAATCCTCAGAAATACTTTCAGTTAATTTCTTAAACCTGCCTCAACTGCCATAAATTAACCGAAAGTACTTCTGGGATTTAAGGATTGTTTGTAATAGTTTGTAAACCGTTAAATTTATTATTTCAATTATAATATATATATCATTAATAGAGTTTAAAGTTTATAACTAGGTTTAATTAAAAGAAATATAATAAAATTTAAATATAATTTAAGATCTTTTGTTTATTTCTTGTTTAAAATAAGCCTGATAGAAATATATAGGATTTATAAATTACATTTATGTAAGAATGATAGGAAAAGTGTATAGTCTCTTCTTAAGTTCTTATAAATATAGCTAGTGGGGAAGAATATAAAAATCAGGTAAGAAGTATAATCAATAAATTGAAAAGATTATCCCTAATTCTAGTATTTTATATTTCTAAAATTGGATTCTTGAGCTGGAAAACCATTAGAAATTAGAAAAAAATAATGGTAATAACTCAAAAGAAACCTATAAAAATCTACTAATAAAAATTTGAAATTGGAAAAGTCTTACTTATCAGATAATTAACTAAAGTAATAAATAAATAAGTGTAAAGGATTTTCACTGAATGCAATGAGCATAAATAATTTAAGACGCACAGATGGCATAATAATCATTCGAGAAGATTAAGAAAAATAATGAAATTATAAGAAACAGTAACTAAAGAAACAAAGAAATATGTAGTACATGCAAACATAAATAAAACAAAAATCATGATTCTAAAAGAAAATCAAATATAAAATGTGAATTAGACTTTGTATGTCTTAAAATAGACACTATTAAATAGAAATAAAATTAAAAATAATGAGAGTAAAATAAAACATGTCTATAAAAAGTAAACAGATTTTGAAAAACAAAGAACTGAAGTTACAAACCGAATTAAATATATTGGATATATATCTCTTTATTAATATATATATATATTGTGACCATTAGTTTCTTCCGTGGAGAAACTAAAGATCGATAAACTAACAGCAATGCTGATTTTCAATAGTTTGAGAATACATTTTTTTTTAAGTCAAATAAAAGTTGATGTATTTTTTTTTTTTTAAGAATTAAACATCTTACATCACAATTGTATAACATATAAACAAGAGTATGTTTGTATTTATTCAAAATTATAATGTGTCATTATAAAGAGTGAAGGGGGTTTGTCCTGTGCACATAAGAAAACTTTAAATCAGTTTATTTAATAATAGTTTAAAAGTAAAAATTAAATAAATGATACTTTTAAAGTGAAAGTTAATATAACGGTTAGAAATTTAACTTGCTGATTATAGCGACTGCTTAGTATTTAAATATATGGGGGGGGGGGTAGCTCTTAAAATTTCAAAAATTATGACATAAGCTTAATATTATTGAAATTCGCTACAAGTATATCAGGAATTATTACTATTTATATGTGCGTGCATGCGTGTGTGTGTGTGTGATATGGAATTTTAATTATAGAGATAAGCTTAAGGTTTTATATATCATACAATATACCATTCAATAGGATTTTGAGAGAACAATTATTTTATCTCATTTTTATAGAAATCATTCATTATCTTAATTCATAAATCTTAAATCAAAATTTCAATTTTTTTTTTTTTATCTTATTGAAAAGATTTTTTTCACAAAATTTTCCGACATTTTTTTATTATTATTAAAAGCGGAAAAATATCACAAGCACACTTTGTATTGGACAATGTTGTGAATAATTAATGTCAAAAGTAGGCTTGATAAACCAAGTAAATCTTAATATCATGGGTCAAAGATCAAATAGGTTGGATCAGAACATAATTGACAGGTGGAGTATATAAAAATAAAGTTATATTTAAGGCAAGGTCTTCTCTAAAAATTTAGTGTCAAGTGAACACTTATCAGATCTGCTTCTCAATTATCCTCTGATCAAAAAAAATTTTGTTTAAAAAAGTGTATATTTTGTTCTTTTGTAAAATGTGTCATTAGAGATTAAATAGGGACACTGATCTCCTTTCAAAATCAATTGATGCCAAAATTTTGCCAATCCAGCAAGATTAATTAATACACCATGCTTACTTCAAAGCTTCAGACAATGTTTCAGGTACAGACTTTTATTGATACCTATCCTGTCTTAAAGAATTTACTTTTTTTGATATTTATATCTTAAAGAAATTACTTTTAATATTTGGATGGATGATTTTATTACAAACTTTTAGTGATATTTTATTCTATCTTAAATATTTTACTTCTAATACTTGGGTAGATGAATTTATTTATAAAATACAAAAGAGATTGAAAGAATAACAGCTGAATGTATATTTGTGTTATATTATAAGAAAGACATAATAAAGTCTAAGCAATAATTCATATTTCCTTTAATTGTTATTACTAAAGTAAACTTTTGTGTTCTCCTGAAAGAGAAACTGTAGCAGAAAGTTTGAAATATCTGTGAAAGTAACCTATTAAATTTGAGAATGAAAGGAATATTAACTAAACCTTTGTTAAAATGATTCTAGAAGTATATTCTAATGAACATCTATTCCAGTGAAATCTCTGGATGAAAGAAGTCTTATGCAAGTGTTTATTAAATAATTTCATAAGTTTATTATAGTGAGCATCTGTTTCTGCTAAACCTTGGAATGAAATAAATCTTATATAAATCTTTGTTAAATAATTTTAGAAGTATTATGATGAATCTCAGAATAATGGGCAGGTAAACCCAAGGAATGACTTAGTGCATAAAGCAAGAAAAAATTAAATTAAGTATATTATGATTTATAAGGAAATAAGTGATATTACAAAAATTAGAATTACCATAATACTTTATTAATAAAAGTGCAATAATCTGGATAATAAAAGTAGCTACTATTATAAAATGTGTGTCTTTAAATTCGATTTTGTGCCAATAAACATTAATCTTTGGACAACTTCGAGATCATTCTTGCCATGGTCATGCATTTTTCATTTAGGATAATATATGTGTTTTTGTTTTCTCTTTGGATGTTTACATTACAATGGAGAACTATCACCAAGATCGTTGTGTGCCAGAAGAGACTTTGTAAAATATTTCTTTATTATATTTATTGTTATGTGATATGTTAGATTTATTCTATTAGATATTTTAGTTAAGCTTTATAATTTTGACCTTTAGGAAATATCTTTTATTCATTATACAATTGCTTGAGCCCATATTTTATTATAAATGCCAGGAAAGTGTGAAGCATTAAAAGGTTTTTAGAATATTACTATGCTAATAATTTTAAATGAATGTTTTCATGTTTATTAATTTTCATATATTCTAGTATTTTATTGCTATGCCATGGAAAGTGAGTTAGTTAAAATGTGTAATTTTAAATAAATGATGCCTATTTAAGCCTATAAAATTAACTTTTAAATAAAATTATTCTTACTCGTTAATCATTCATGAATCAATAATATGATATTCTTTATGCTATGTGAAAGTGCAATTGACCTTTGTTTGTTTGTTTGTTTGAGGTAAGTGTAGGTCTGACCACCTCAAAGGTTGAGATGGAGCATAGCTCTCTCACGATTAAATATATTGGTATTTGAAGGTATTTTAGTAGATACAGGATTTATTTCCAGCTCTGTTCTTATTTGTAGGTCTCGTAAAAGAAATATTTTTATACAGTTGTAGAATATGGTGTTTTTAGCATGCCTCTTACATATGTGCAGTGCCGAGTTCGTCACATACTTTACAGCCTCAAGGAAAAGACACTCTAAGTCTATGCTTCCACCAAGAAGTTATTATTAATTTATTTTCTCTTACGAAAGTATTATTATTACCCAGGAGTGAATGATAAATTAGTGTTTACTGTTTGTTAGATCATTGCATACTATTGAAGAGTAGTTATTTATTTGGGGAATAATTTATACTATCATATTTCATAAATTGACGTACTGAGTAGCTGAACTTAGCTCTAGCATTGTGCAAACTGGTATTTATTCTAAATTTATAGTTAAGAATGTGAATTCAGGCAAGCAATGTGCATCATAACAGATTCATATAGAAGCAAGTCATCGCTGGACTAGTAAGAAAATGATAGAAAAATTATGTTGGGGCTATAGTATTAAATACAAGTATGTATGCATAGATATACCTTATTAAACTATCAACCAATTATCAAATATAAAGTAAATGTTAATTTATGGGAAGTATTAGCAAAATGCGTTATAAACCGAAATATTAAAATTAGAGTAATTTTATAATCTTTTAAAATATGAATTTCTTAGTGAAATGCGTAAATATTGCTATAAAATTTACATAGACTATAAGCTAATTAATAATCATAACAGCAGTTATATTTGTTGTAATGCTGCTGAAACACTACTTCAGATAGAGTATAATGAAATTTAAAGTGATATATTATGGGTCACAATACTTGATAGAATCATTTGTATTATAGAATAGTTATTTGTCCCAAAATACTCATATCTAAATGTCATTGTTGGGATGGTGCTATATATCAAATAGAATAAGCCTTGCGAGAATATGTAATCGTAACCAGAAGAGATCCTTTGTAAATAGTTTGTAATTATTATTTTGTATTTTTCTTTGATTTGGGATCTCTACAATGTTTATTTTGATGTTGTAATATTTAGTGTTTTATAGTATTAATAAATATTTTGTTTTTAAAATTTAAACTTTTGTCTGGTGTCTCAATGCTTGGGTATCCATGAATTCACACTATCCACTAATTTCTAATATTCATTAATTTCCAATATTCATTAATTCTGAAGATATGACATAAATGAATTATAGAAAGTATTGCATATTACTAGTACAGATTGATCACAAAATATCTTTATTAGATTTTATTGCTGAATTAATAAATTTGTCATTTGCTAAGATTTGGAAAGTTCAACTGATAAACCCATATGTTAAAATATAATGATTGTGGCAAACAGTTGATAGAATGATTTAATTGTAGATTTAATATTTAGTTATTCAATTCATTGCACTTTGATTAATGTTAAGAGTGGATATAAAATCCCTTCTTCACTCCTAATATTTAGATGCGTTCCCAGATGCTAAAATTATATTCAAAATTTATTAGAATTAAGTATTTCATTTAACTAACTATTTAGCAGTTAATAATATTTATTAGTATTATTATGATTCGTATTGTTAGCTTTAGTTAAAGTAGACATTAGCTTTAAATGAGTGTTATATCCATTCAATTGGTATTAGCTGGGATAGAGTCCAAGGGTCTGCGATGAATTTGAAAGTGATTATTTATTGCTCCTCACCACAAGTCAAGACCCTGAGAATGAGACTATAATTTTGAATTTTTAAATAACAAGACTATCATTGCTAGTATGATATAACATTCAAGAGTTATTGAGTTCATCGATTATGCATTCCACTCCTATGTGGGTATAAGAAATGGTATTGAAAAACCATGTTTCTGGGAGATGTGACTGAGAATATAAACACAAACATTTAAGAGCAAATAATTCTAAATGTGGAGGGTGATCGATGCGGAGAATGAAGAGATAATTAATTTGTTTGAAAGGGAGGGAGTGAGTGAAAATTTCTCCTCTTCTTTTATTTAAGTAATATAACTTTAACCCAATAAACATCACATGACCACCTCCTCATATGCTTGTGCATAACTGTTGTTAAAACAGGCAAAACTCACTATATATATTGCCACACACAGCAAGCTAGAGTAATCAATGGATGCCAGAAGGCTTGTGCATAAAATCCCCATCTCAGATCCAAAACTCCTCACTGACGAAGGCCATAAGCCAGAAACTAGTCTGGGGATATTGGATGAGTAGGCACTAGATGGGGATTTTATGCACAAGCCTTCTAGCATCCATTGATTACTCTAGTTTGCTGTGTGTGGCAATATATGTAGTGAGTTTTGCCTGTTTTAATATGACTTTAATAATTTTTTTATTAGTTTAATTCTTTGGTTTCTCTGCATGGATTCTCGATCCATTTACGTTTGTCTAAACATCAGAAATAAAGAAATAATATTGTTGGAGTTGCCACAGGAGATCATATAGCTGTGTGTCTGTTGAGGAAAGGTGCTTTCAGTTTTTAATAATTTGTCATTAATTTATTTGTGTAATAATTACTGAGTTCGAAAATAAGAACTTTACTCACTATTCATAATTTAAAGTATTATTATTATATTTTTCTTTTGGAAAATTTTAATAACTTGCTTCCTTCGCGGACTTACAAATTATTAAGTGGTGATGATCTTGGGTGAGCACTATAGATAATTGATACAGTTGCAATTTGGCACCTGGGTAAACACCTCATTGTGTATCTATCTATCTCTCTCTGCCACTTTCTCTATCTCCACATAAGATTATATATAGGATTTTGACTAGCTCGACAAATTGCTATGAGGGGGTAAAGATTATAACATATATGTCTGCATGCGGGTGAGCGCATTCGTGAACTAGTAATGAGTGTTTAGTTTTTTTTTTTTTTTTTTTCTTTGGATTATTTATCAACAGTAAAATATTCAGTCTACAAAAGATTAGTTTAAGATTGATACTGGATAGACCTGCAATAAAAAAATTTCAAACAAATCTGTAAAATCTAGAAGCTACTCATTTAAATTAAATATCATAATTATTATTCAAATCATATTTTTTTCTGAAGTATTTATGAATGTTAACTTTGTAAAGTAAAGAAACATAAAAAAATTGAAATATTTAAATAAGAATACAGTAATTTAAAGTGAGTGGTCTATCCTCATACTTTCACTTCCAGTACTTAAGATTTGCCCATATATAAGCATTTGGGTTAGAAAGAATAAGTGAATTCATTTTATTCTTTCCTAAATACTATATCTTGTGTTGGCAGTCAAAGTATTCATTTATTATTAACACTCGTAAAGTGCAGGCACAGTAGCTTGACAAGCTGATCTTTAATGTATAATAATCCTTGTAAAAGCTTGAAAATATTACGAACAGCAAAATAAAATGAAGATATAGAATCAGAAGAAAACTATTTTTATTTGAAGTATGAAATAATAAGTTGAAATCCAATTTATGGTAAGCATATAATGCTTGATAGAGAAATGAAATGAATAAATTTCATCATTTCAAAAAAAGAAATATGTCATTAAAAATTAAGAAAACAAAACAAATGATACATGATTTTAGATAAGTCACATTTTTATTTGTATCAGATAATTAATGTTGATGTGAAAAGCTCTAGAGACTTAGTAAGGACCTAATATTTTCTTAATCTTTCTTTATAAAAAAAGGGTATTAGTTATACTGCTTGTTATCTATATATATATTGGCATACTTATCACATATCTTCCAAAATGCATTTCTGAATAAATTAGCACTCTTTAGTTATTATAGATCACAATCTTTTACAAGAGTATAATTTGTTCAGTATTTATCAAAAACAAACTGCTATAAACTAATCTTGCTTTAAAATGAATTTTGGAAAATAGTGTATAAAATTCTAATTCACGTTTCAAGCAAGAGAATTGAATAGAGTACTGCCTCAAATTTCAGTATAGACATACCACAATTATTTACAAAACTAAAAAAAATATTTTAGTAATAATCGACTAAAAAAATTACATTCTAGATTTAAGAATACAAGTACTTTAGTTTGTTGCAAAAATATCAAATTAAAAAGCATAATTTGATTAATTGAAATATTCTGTATAATAATGGTGCATATATATATAATAAAATAAAATTGTAATTATAAATTTATTTAAACGTACATTGATTACTTATTACTTAAGTAATATTTACTACGATTGCAAACCTTAAGTATATATGCATGAAAATGCGAAGGTATTTTCATACGCATATTCTTAAGATTTACAGCCTTAGTAAATATTATAATAAAATAAAGTAAAAATACATTTGTTTTAATGTATATATATATGTTGTGCCAGACCGTGTATAACGGCCATGCACAAAATGGCTGTTGCTGACAATCCAGCACAGCTAATCTTTAAAAAGGATTAGAATTTAATATAAAATCGATTAAATAGATTGTAATTAAAACACTTATAAATGTTTATATATGTGAAGTAATAACTGGGTTTAGTCTATACTATATTCCCATTTCACCCACAGTACAAATGTATGTGTTGTATTATTAACGAATTTATCTTATAAAAAAAAAAAAGCTACATAAAGAATAGTTTTAAGTTTGTGATGATTTTAGTTTACGTTGGGAACATTTTTGTTTTATTTGTAATGTTCCGATATGCGTATCCAGAAATGTTTGTTTTTTGATATTTTTAAATGTTTTTTTTGAAGAAAGAAAAATATATAATGTCAAATATTATATTTTCATTATAATGGATTTTGTTTTTAGTAATTATAAGGAAAAACTTTTGATAAATTGGAATGTATTTTTTTTTTTTTTTGTATATAAAAAGAACAAAAGATAAAAAGGAATGTTTTGTGGTAAAAGAAAATTTGTTCTTTTGATCTGTTTTAAAGATAAAAAATTAAAAGTTGGTCTTATCAAATGTAAAGAAGCATAATGGGTGCTCTAATTAATTAAGATGAAAACTGTATAATTTCTATGATTAAAAAAGTATACTTTGTAACAAATAAAATTAAGGAATGTATAAGGTGTATTTTAAATGATTATAGGCTGATGAAATAGCTTGTAGGGGGGTAGTTTAATTGGATGAAAGGAGACCATAGGTGCTATCTATTAGGTGGGGAAAGTCAGTTGCTCCTGAGCAGTCCAAGCAGGCAGACTGTAGATTTTGAGCAGTCTAAGGAAGTAGTAAGATCCAATATTATATCACCATGAAGAAATGCCTAGTAATAAAAATTGATTTTGAAACTCAACCAGATCCAATATTACATTATCGTAAAGAAAGTTAAAGCCAAATTAAAAAGAAGCAAGGTGTGAAAGTGGTAATAAAATCAGTCATGTTAAAAACAATGTACTGACAAAAAGTATAATTATAAATCTTCGAACAAGTACCTATTAGAGATGGCCATTATAGTTGCTCCAGTAAAAAAAAACCATGGAGTAGGTCACCAGCAGCAGTATATTGCCAGTTTATCCCTGAAGCCCTGTGATGTCTTAAAAAAAGCCACCCAAGACCTGATAACAAGGACTCTTTGATACATGTAATGGAGAAGAAAGCCCTGTCCACCCTATAGAGTAGTTCGTGTGGTCCGTTCGAAGCCAAACTTTATAACAGTTGTAAATACAGATGAGTTTAAATCTCTTGATATTTATTTATTAATTTATTTATTTTTATTCTATAACTCAGTAATATGTTTTTCTTATATACTCATAACTATATTTTTATGTAATCTTTATATCACTTATATTATATAATAGTTGCATGCATGTCTCATTTAGATTCCCTTCATGGAGAATCTCTACCTCATAATCTTTTACTATGGTGATACCTTACATAGAGTGTCCTTTAGCCATATTATTTCTTATTAGGCATCATTTTATATGTTTAAACTAACTAAACGTAGATGTGTCTCATGTATAAATATTTAACCACCAAAATCTAAAGATGCGTAAAATATTAATAATTTATTGATCCTAGAGGTAATCGGTAAACATGCATGGACACTATTTTTATATTACTTTTTATGGATTATAATAGCTATATAAATTATGTTTCTTTGTAGAGAGATTCATTACCTACAGTTGTGTCTTATATTTATTTTTTTTTGTGGGGAAAGGGATATAGATCACACCCATTATGCAATTATTTGTTCAATGACATTTTTTTCTTTGTGTAAATCTTTTTTGTAAATAGATGTTTGATCTAAGTACTGTATATATATATTGTAACGATATATAGATATGTCGTTACATTAATTTAAAAGAAAAACAAAGTTCGCAAATAAAAATAAATGTATTAAAAATCTATAAAAAAACTAGACGCTAAAATTAAAATGTTGTTAAATATATATATTCGCACAGATGCTAAACTTTAAAAATATTTTTTTTTATATATAAATAAAAAAAGGGTATTTGAACGTATTTTTTTTTTTTTTTGATAAAAAAATACAAGAGTTAAATATTAAAATATTTAATATAAGTTAAAATAAAAACAGGTATTAATTAATTCCTGTAATCTATAAATGGAAATGATTGTTTATTATTTGAAAATAAGCTAGCCCTCAAGGCTCTTATGTAATTAAAGGGTCAGATGGAAATTAGATAAGAGAAATTAGCTGGACCAATGGAAGCACCAAGCCTTGGCTCGGACCCTAACGAAAGTGATGGATTGGTGACGTTTTGTTGTTTGAATCCGTGTGGATAATATAAAAAGGAGAAATATTGAGTATTGGGCAGTTCCAGCTGTTTGTTTTGAGAGTGGTGATAGAGACGCAATATCACACACTCTCTCTCTATTTTAAAAAATGAACTGATTGTGATACCGAAAGGAACCAGCTAATGCTACCTCCGGAACATCTGACCGGTTTCAAACAAGGACTCGTGGAAAAACAAGAACCTGGACTCTTCTTCGTAAGCTGTTAACAATGAACTTAAAATTTTTTTAAATAATTAAGAACTTTTGAAAGCAATTTAAATTTAAAATGGAGTTTCTATTTGACCTTTAAGTTTAAAATCAATTGATGTTTAATTTTATATGTTTGATTAAAAAAATCATTTCCATTTATTTTAATTGTATAAATTATTTATTGTTTAAATTTTAAATGTATGAAATTTAAGTTGTTTATAGACGCTTGCATGGATTCGTTTGCGGTTAATTATATTTTGGTTTTCATATTTGATCAAAATATATAGACATTCGATAAATAATGATACCTTACGGTGAGTATCTAAAATGTATTTATTCGATGTCTTTTAAGTTATTGGTGACAACGCAAGTATCTTATGGTGAATACTATTGGGTTACTTATAGTTTCCCTCTGTGATTGTCGGTATCAATAATTTTGTATTTTGATCATTTATGTTTATTTTGAAATGTTTTTGACCGTGGAATCTTGTAATCGATCTATACCCAACATTTTTAAACAAATCTGTGCGAACGTATATAAATGTTAAAATTAAGTCGGGCGCGAATGGCTATATAGTTTTGTAAAGTTGTATTAAGGGAGGGTAATCTTAGGTTATTCATTTCGTAGTTGAATTGGTTCAATGGATTGGATATATTTGTGTAATTAGTAGATGTAGTATGAGATCCGCTACGGGCAGGATTATAGATATATGCCACACACCCTCTGTTTGCCTATGGATGGGTTTGTAAGTCGGCAGAAGACCGCAGTCCATTCCTATGGAGTTTTTAGTTTATTGATCTACTTGCCCACAGATGTCACATTCCTGTTGGTGGAGAGTCAATGTCTTCTCTATTTCTACTTATTGTTCAGATGTACATTCCTGACAATATAGTATTTTGTGTTGTCGCATCATGCTACATTGAATACATGAATGTATCAGATGGATTGGCGCCAGTTGATTGCGAAATTTGTTGCCTAAGGTTAAATCAGGGAAGAATATTTTCCTTTCAAATGCAGACCTATGTAGTCCATTCATACTCAATCCCCTAAATAAAATATTAAACATTATAGCAAGCTATTTTAAATGTAAAATTAAAAATTAAGACAAAAATCTAAATGTTAAACTTATTCCTCGAATTTAGAATGATTTTATATGTGCGTAAATAAATATTTTTCTGTGTTAATTTCTGGCAGTGGCTTTTATTATTTTATTCTTTTATATTTAAGATATAAAATTTATAGATTTTTATCTCGGCGTCTCCGCTGAGCTAGTGACAATGGGCTAACGATCTAAATATGTAAATAAAGTGGAATCCTAACAGCGCGTATCTGCCTACTTTATAAATTTTTCTAGGCTCAAATGCCTAGATGGCGCCCTTTGGTAGTGCGGTGCGGTGCGATGCGATCTCCCACTTCGTTTGGATCATTATAATATATATATTAAATTATATAAAATCTTTAACCTAATAAAACATTTAAAAGTTATACTAAAGAGTTATATATATATATATATATATAATGGTTTGCCACTCTTATTTGCTTAGTTCAAATTATTTATTCAACATTAGCACGTAACTGGAGTTTTTTCAAGTAAATGGATTGAACCAGCCATTAACCTAAGATAAGGAAAATAAATTATGAGCTAGATAGGGATAACTTACTGGGGGGTTATATTGTCTCACATTTTATGTCCTGAACATATATATATATATATTTTCTTATGATATAACTGTGGTCATTTTATTTGCACACTCTCTTGGAAAGGGAAGGGAAGGTCAACAATACATTTTTTGTCAGGGGTGGTGCTAAAGGCTAAATAAAAATATTTTAGTACTTTTAAAGGTGTGTAAATTAAAGGAGTGACAACCGTTAGTTAATCGGACTGGTGTGGGATGATATAATAGGGAAGGTTCTGATTGACCTCATTTTTTTAGGTTATATCTCCGTCCTCTAGTACTTTTTTGGGGATATCTGCTTTTCATAATTAACCATCGATATTGCAAGGGAATTATTATCATTATTTCATCTCATTACATACGTCACTTTCATGCTTGGTGCGTATGTGGGTCGAAAGATTTATAAGACCATAAAGGGTGAAACGGATGGACCGGTACAATATATATAACATCTTGAAACCTAATATTCTCCATTTATAGTAAAGTCAATATTCAATATTATATTATTTTAATACATTAGAAAATTACTTTATTGATCAGGATATGGTTATGGTAAAATTAATAGAAAATATTATTATATAATTTGAGGAAAACATCACATAAGTACTAAACTAATATACATTTACCTTGTTTATGTGATCTTGTTTATCAAGATTTCCAGCCAAATTTGAGAAAGAAGACATAATATAATATCCATATTCTCTAAAATTATATTAAGATTTAAAAAATTATATTAAGAACTTTTGTTAAATAACAAAATATAAAACATAATTTTTTTTTAGATAATTAACATAATAAATAACTTTCTAAATTATAAAACTAGTTCGCTAAGAACTAAGTGGTGTTTAGGTAAAACTACACTTTTGTGTCACCTTTTGTGCTTTTTGTTTTATTCTCTTTTTAGTAATGACTTTACTAACAGAAATAGTAATATAAAATTTATTTGCCATCATTTTCTCCTTATATTATTCACCTCTCTATACATTGAATATTTATACAAGCATATACGGTTCTAATAGTTAAATCATATGTAAATAAGTATAAACTTTCTCTATGAAAATTTGTTTGAATAGCTAGCTCTATTTAAAGATCCCTCTGTCTAATAAAAACATGGAAAAGATAATCAAAACATTAACAATTTTATAAATCTCTTTATATCATTATGCTTAGTTATTTTTCATTTGGGACAAAAATAAAGTTAAATTTAATAATGATAACGCATATAAGTATTTTATTATTTGTAAATAGGAGCGAAGGTAATGTGTAAACTTTGATTAATATAGCTCTTCAGACTTAAACATAGCTAGACTATTTTTATCACAGAAAAAATTGTCAGATTTAATATGGATAAAACCTATAAATAAAGGAAGTTAAACTGAATGGATATGTGTCTACAAATTATTTTTAGAAAGAAGTAAACTCTTATGGTATCTTCTAGTCTTGTAATTTTTATATTTACATATGGAATACTAACAGCATTTAAAAACTTCTTTTAATACTGACATCTGTTTGCATTTATCAGGGATTACCTTTAAATGTTTTGTTTTAAAAGTTTAGGCTCTTAGTTTGTATTTTTCAACAATGCTAATAAAAAATTGGAATTTTATTAGAGATCTTTATATAAATGATATTGATAAACAAAATGGATTATACTTACTAAATTTTATTATAGATAGATATATATTATAATTGAAATAATATATTTAATGGTTTACAAACTATTCTTTTTTTTTGTTTTTAATTAATGGACATTTTATTTACTATATATATATATATAAATGTAGAGAACAAAAAAATTGGATTACACTTGAAGAGAATTTCTGAAGGCAATTGGTACTAATTTAAAATGAAGCTGATAATGATTTTTCTTGGGAAAAAGGTATTTAATTTAAACAGAAAGGATTTACGGAGGGTACTCTCAAACCAACGCTCAAGATAAAAAATTTGAAAAAAAAGAGTGGCTATTTTATATTTTGTACCTAAATTTACGCCACTCAAAACTGTCTTAGTTTGAAAATGTGAAGATGTTTTTTATTCACTCTACATCATTAATTTTTTTCTACATATTGAAACTTAATTTAAATCTCTATGAGACTTTAAACTAATTCACTCTTATTCTTTATAGCTTTAACATTGTAACGGTCAGAAAACATGTGACTCGTAAACATAGTGCAGAATTCGACCACTATACAGAACAGCAGCACCATTGAGTAGCGAAGCCACCCGTGGTACTGAGTTCGAACATAGTTTATCGGTTCCACAATACAATCCACAAAACAACGCATCTGATGCGACATTAGTAAATATTTCCTTAGGCACGGTGGTCAGGGATATGCAAGAGACTCATGATTTTCTCGAGTTAGCCAATAACCAAACTAATATTAATTAAACATTCATATTTACATAATCGAGGAAATATTATATAGAATGGGTATCGAATAAATGAAACGTAACTGCAGACGTATAGTTTAAAATTATTTATTAACACATTTTAATAAAATGATCATTTACTAATAATATTTGTGGATTTAAAGCTTCAGTAGCGGGATTTGCGACATGATTATATTTTAAAGAATACATTTATTTATTTAGACATTATTTTATAATGAGGATTTCAGTAGCGGTATTTCCGATACTGAAATGTTTACAAAAGGAATACATTTATTTGAAGGCGTAATCTAGCTACCTAAAATTCTCGAGTGAGTATTTCTAATGTATGCCTGGAGGGATTTATACCTTTGCAATGCAAGAGTCTAAAGTATGGGTTATAAGAGTAATGGCAGACATATATTTATTTAATTAAAATATTTATTTATAACTAAGGGCAAACATTTATTTGAGAGTGAATTATGCAGGTAATGCAGAGGCGGAGTGATATGTTTAGAATAATAAAACTAAGTAAAGGAACACGTGGTACGCTTTAGAAAGGCGATATGGAATGGCAGTATATCGAAACTGCAATGCCATGAATGAGTTTATAAGAATGTCGGGCTGGTCTCTGCCATCGGCCCGACGAAGTAAGGTGTCACATAAGCATAACCAGGGACAAGCGGTCCGTGTCACAGTTTTTCCAGCTGGCTGCATGACATTGTCAAGTCCTACGGGAGCACCCATTATGCCCGCCTGTGTAGGACGACTGGGGTTAATTTCAACCCTGAAGAATCCGGAAATTTCATGACAGAATGGGTCACCACGTCTCTAAAACGTAGCGCATGTATACTGTATAAACGATTATGATGAGATTTAAATAGATTTCTGACTCAGCCCTACATTACCAACATTTACTAAAGAACTCTGGCAACTCTCAAAGAAATGTGATTTTCTAGAATTATTCATTAGATTTAATAAACACAAAACATATATATACTGGGAGTTATTACAACTAATATGCCAGCCATTTGCGAAGTAGTAGACCCTGCATTACAATAAATGATGCACTGAATGCATGTCGATTTATATGAAAGTGAAGTTATTAAGGAAAGTAAATATTAATGAAAATTTGACATGCATTCATTGTTTCAAGCGATCATAGATTTAAACTTTGAAAATTGAGACAATTATGAGCATGCAATAATTAAATAATAACTATAGATAAAAATGTAGATTATAGAAATACGCACCCAAGAAAGATAGAGTGAGGTAAGCTAGATTATTAGAGAAATTTACACATTAAATTAATTATTCAATTTTAGTTATACAAATGATAGTTTTTACATTTTATAATTGAGATAAGTATTATGAAGAAGAGCTATAGTATAGTATTAGAGTACTCTAGAGTTTGAACACAGACAGGTACCTGTTTTATAAGAAGTTTTCCGAGTCCATTGGTTAAGTAGCAAATAGTTCATGAGTGGCAATTCTTTCTGGTATTTAGACGTTTCATTTTACTTTCACAGCAGCAGCAGCTTTCTCATTTATTTCAGGCAGCAGATCTTCATGGTGAATTTATGATGGGCAATGGAAAGTTTGACATCCGATAGACCATCTCCTGATGGAGAATAATCTAGGTGCTTTACTCGGTCATACCTTGGCAGGAACAAATTATTTTTATTATTTTTGGAGACTCTCAGTGATCGAGAGCAAAGCTAAAGTTTAAGTGAATGTCTCCAGCAAGTCTAAGATGGCCTCTTTTTTTATCTTGATCTTTCACATTTTTGTTAAGGTATTTTTAGATTCTACTTAATCTGCCCTGAGGATAATCAATGCATTTTGTTGGTTTTTAATTAAAGAAAGCTGCCATTCTATTGTTTACATTTTACATTTACTAATTATATTTTGGGGAATTTTTTCTTTAATTAATGTATTATCTATCACTGACTGATGCTTTTCAATTTCAAAGACAAAAAGGGAACATAAGATTATTTTAACTTTTAATTAAATATTACATCAGATTTTTTTTAGAATTATTATTAAACGAAATTTAAACAAAGCAATAAATATGAATGTTATAATGCAAAATAAATGATTAAAATTATACAAAATTATATAAATAAAAGAAATCTAAATTATATTATTTTATCCCTATTTATTGCGTTTAATTTGAGATCGAAATGTGTGCATGTTTATGCTGAATTCTACAGATATTTATACATTTTAATATTACTACACACACAATTCGATACCAAAAAGTTTAAATTTGGGTGGGATAGACCGGTCAGTGAGAGATGACAGAAAAAGGTGAAACTTAAGATTCGAATACGAATCTTACTGTTTCAACATCCACAGACCATTATCAGGCCTTTTCATTGTGGCACCAATTGTAAACAACTTAAATGGTTGCACAACCACATTATGCACCAATTGTAACCATTTAACTTTTCAGATGACCATGGTATGCACCAATTGTAAACTTTTAATCTGGCACTTAGACACTAGCGGCCATGTTGCGTGCCAATTGTAATGTTTTAAGGATGGATCGATGGATGCTTCATCATTCCCAGCTAACATTATTTCTAAAGCCTACTGGATGATAATGATGAAATAGAACATGCAAAATCATATTTTCCAGGGTGTCAAATTGCAACTTCAATGAAAATATTGAGGCTAAAACTTTTTTCAATAACTTATTAATAAATTTTAACAATGATATTTAATGAATGGATTAACAAATCATCAATCGATTGAGAGAACACTGAGAATGCATTAAAAATAATAATATTAATACTTTTGGAAGTTCATGGTTATTAAAGAGAACATTAAACTCAACTTCCATTACAATTTATATTCTCAGCACACTTTCCATTCACCATCATTAAAGTCACAATTAAAATTTGGTTTCAGATTACAAATAGTTCCACATTTATATTCATTCTGCTGATCCATCTCTCCAATCATCCTCACATTCATAGGTATATTGCACTACTATCACTTTCACTATTAATTTTTTCATTGTGCTAGCTTATTTCTCCCATGATAATCTCTTCTCAGAGTTTCAGAACAATAAGATGTGGAGGTTGAACAAGCTGCAATGGATTATTGGTGATAAATATCCCTCTTATGATCACCTCCAAGATTAATCTTGGCTGTCTTTAATGTACCCAATGTCTATTTACATTAAAGCTCGAATAATTTAAGCTTATATTAATTCTTTTAGAGATAAAATATTATAAACACTTTCATAATTGAAGTAAAATCATAAGGAAGTGCATCTAAAAAGATGTTTGAATACAACAGACGGGTAAAGGATTTTATGCCCACCACTGCATCCACTATCACCCAATAACCATCCCTATTCATAAATTATATTTTAAGTATATTGAATTATTTGGTAATCTTGAGTATTGCAGTGCTATGTAATCTTGGAAAAACAACATTCAAATAAATTTTACCAGATATTATTTACGAAAATGAAGCTTCAAATATTAATAATAATGTATTGATGTATGATTGGATTTTTGAGATGTCTAGATTGTAATAACCCACAAAACATTGAGACGTACACTGAATTTTATTTAAAACAAAATAACATATTTTATTAACATACTATAACTCAATAACATAATAGGTACATTCACTTGATGATTCACATAGCTTTCACTTGTTCTACAACTGTATTATAACATAAAAATATCCCTAAATCAACAGATAATGTTAAGAGGTTTTAAAATATAAATATTAACTATTAATTATTAGGGAATAATGATTGCCATGGAGTAATACTAATATCAGACAGATAAAGATAATAGTTACCTTCACATATATTATATTTTGTTTTTATTTTTTTATCTCAGACATAATGAACATTAAATTTCTACCCCCAGTGTTCAATGCTTTAGTTACTGATCTGTTTCTAAAGATAACTCTTCCAATAATAAAATTTAATAATTTTATTTAATTATTTTAATCCAATATTCCTTCAGCCTATGCTTTACAATAGAGATATTTGATGATTGGTGGGACTAAGTCAATTTTAGTTACTTTTCAAATGTCAACAAATCAGTATCTAGCTCAATCATTATCACACATTCATACACACTATATTCATGTTCTTATGGCAATAATAATATTTCAGTAATATTACCTTTCCAGTGAAGTTCTCAGCTGGCTGTGGATATATTTATTAGATAATTTTATATACGCATTGCTTACAATCTTCGCAGGTTTTATTTAACCCTTAAATTTAATATTCATGTACGTTATTATTCTTGTCTCTTATTGATCAATTGAAATATCAACAAAATAATGTTCAAGTATACCAATTGCACACACACTACCTGCACTCATCCTGAGATCAAATTGAGTTTGTGACCCTGTAACCAACATTTATAAGTAATGCTTAGCAATAGCTATATTTCATACACCCATAAGAAATATCAACATTAACATGAGGCAGACCTTACCTGAATAAGAGAAAACCTTTTACTAAGGTTGAGATATGCTAGGATTTTATCGCTAGTCATACAGAGAGACTTGGGTTTACCTATTAATCTCTGGCCATCAATAAAGAAATCATCTTATGGTATAGAAAATAACCAAGTGGGAAAATTCTTCCACTATGTTTAAATACTTTATAAATATGGTATAAATATCTTAGTCAGCAAGCTAAACTATTATTTCACTAGCTTTATGGGGACTCTTTGTCCATCCCCATATATACAGGTCTAACATCAATTTGTATAAGTAAAACTTTCACATCTGCATTCCTCTTGAGAAATAGTACACCAGAACACCAGCTAACAATTTTTCCAAGCCTTAATTAGCTTATATCTAGCTTTAAGTTTATGATAATAGTAATGATAAATGCACATTAAATTCTCCAAAACTATCTCTCTGCATATTTATACCATAATGATGATGTTTAGCCCAACATTCACACAACCTTCATAAAATATAGCACTAGGTCTAAGCACTTGATAAGAATTCCTGATCAGATCCAAAAACATTTCTCTTAACAATAGCTCTCTCTCTCTTTTCATAAAAAAATGTAAAGCATTTAAAACAAGGCACATACAGAATGATTTGGTATTAACTTATCTACCCATAAAAATTAATAATAATAATAATAATAATAATAATAATAATAATAATAATAATAATAATAATAATGATGATGATGATGATGATGATAATAATAATAATAATAATAATAATAATAATAATAATAATAATAATAATAATAATAATAATAATAATAATAATAATAATAATAATAATAAAAGCATTTAAAACTTACACATACAGAATGATTTGATATTAATTTCTCTACCCCTAAATGATAATAATAATAAAAACATTTAACAGGCACATACAAAATGATTTGATATTACCTTATCTACCTCCAAAATAATAACAATAATAATTCTAACATGGATTAACTTTAAATGGATATATATGATAAAAAAATTCTTTTTTTTTCTTTTTTTTTTAGATTAAATGTTCGAAATGAATAGCAAATAATAAAAATATACTTAAATAGTCCTCCAGGATTGTCCTTCAGATTTATGGTTTCCATTTTTCCCTTTTTTTCCTTCTTTCATTTGTTTATGTGCACACGTGGCTTTATGTGATAGTGTCACTGTGATATGAGTTTAATTTCTATGCCAAAATGTTCAAAGTTTTCATGCTGCTGATAAAATTTTCTCATTTTGGTTTCTGGGGATTACAGCTGAACAGAACTTGTTTTTAATTTTTGAATATATAAGTCCACTTCTTGGTGTATTTTTCAGTTCATTTAGTATTCAGATTTGATGCTTCATATACAAACTCAAAATCAACATTTTTTTTCTGTAGTTTAAATTTTACCATTTTTTGATAAATTAATGCAAGACGAATCATGACATTAATTAATTCCAGAAAGAACGATGTGCACTTAATAAAAACTTACTCAAGAGTCATGTTTCTACTTTACTTATATCATTAAATTTGGATAAGTTGGTCATTCAAGAGACAGACAGAATAACTAACAAACCATTTCTTTTTTCACTTTTCTTTCTTTTTTAAAATATTTTTTTTCTTTAATTTTACATTAAGGCTTCTCAATAACTGATGCTGAGAGTGTTCAAAAAGAGAGCTAACCAACAAAAACAGAGCTGAGCCAAAAGAGATTCACCCCTCAACAAAAGTGTGAGCTCTTATATATTGTCTGGCTTCCTTCATTGTCCCTCTCCTAAACAGTGACTTTCCAATAACCCTTCCAAACATTTATGTATCGTGAGTGTTTTCCTTGACTAATTGCCTATTGTTTTTTTTTTCTTTCTTGTTATTTTAAACTTATGCCCTCTTGAAAGACCACCTGCCAAATTCATGTCTGCATTCCAATGGATGACCCCCATTATTTCTAAACTTAACTTTGTGTGTCATAAATATCTCTTGATACACTTTAGTAATTTACTTTAGTAATTTTATGCTCATGGAAATTACTCCAAAGAACAAATGCAAGAAAACTCTCCCCTCAGAAAAAATAAAAAAGCTCTTTTCACCCCTGTCTTTTTTTATTAATAATAAAAAAATGTATAGCAACCCAACTTCAAACCTAGAATCTTGACCAAAATGTTGGCTGTTATGAATAAACTATTGAAATGATTTAATTCTTCTTTAAAGGAGTTCCCCATGAGATGACATGGAATAATTATTATTTAATCATAAACCTTACAACTAAAATCTGCAACTAAATCAAATACATACATGCATGTCTCACATATACAATTTTAATTAAACTGATTGTTTAATATTCTAATCCGTGATTTTTTTTTACAATTTAATTTTATGTACTATTGAGTTCTAATATTCTAATCCGTGATTTTTTTTTACAATTTAATTTTATGTACTATTGAGTTCTAACCTGTCATTGTAAAACTATGACTATATAGTTTCATTCTCTAAAGTAGTTTTATAAATCACACCCCTCCTTCCTTCTTTCCAATCTCCAACTATTAAATGATGTATAAATATTGCTTATCTAATAAATTATATATTTGGCTATTAAATTGTCTTACGAATCAATACTAAATAAAACAATTTTGTTTTATAAAAATCTTTTATAACAAAAATGTTTAGATTGCCTACCATTGGCTAGAGAGTTTGTCTATTGAAGAAAAAAAATACACCCTATGAGAAATTTTTTTACTAAACATTGTCTTACATTGTTAATTCTAAATTTCATGGAGCTTTGGGCAAATCCAAAGGCTACATACCCCCTTCATTAAGTAAAATTTTGTGAATTCAAACTACATCTTCATTATTCATATTTGGATAATTCATCTTGTATTAAACAAAGTGAACCAGCAATTACTAATCACACTTTACTCTGCTCACCTTTTAGGTGGGACAGGCCTTAAGCTTCATGCATTGTAGGTTCCTTGAGTTTCCTCTAGTGTAATGCACTTGTTTTGCTAGTATTTTGGTTGATAATTTTGGGAGCAGTTTGTACACCACTTGTTGAAGGTTTGTTAACCTCCCTCTGTTAATTCTATTTGTTGGCCCACTCACATGAGTTGTTCTCCCAGCATAAGGACTGGGCCTGAAGTTAGTATGATCCCTAGAGTCCCTACCATTTAACCTATACTGTATGGTTGACACACCCACATAACTAAAGTGTGGATATATATTTTATTTATTTTCACCCTATTTTCTAAACCTCTCTCACTCATTTCTAGCGATTCTAAAAGCTTAGATACTGCTTCCATAGTGGGGTGGTTAGCAGAAATTAAAATCTGCTCTATTTGGTGAGGTACATTATGCCTGATAATTCTAATTATTTTGGATTCAGACAGGGGAATTGCAGTCAACATTTTTAGCTTTACTGCTTGGTGGCAGAAAAACTGTGCATAACTTTCCTTTTGACTGCTGTACTTTTCTTGTGATATTTTATATCTGACATTGTTCTGCCTATTCTTTCTCCAAAAACTATCTAAGATTAAATGTCATTAATCTCCATATGTTTGTGGTCATTCAAAAGTGACTGCCACCAATCTTTTGCAGTACCGTATAAGTGATTCGTAGCTATTGCCAATTTTTCACCCTTGGTTAATTGACATAATTGGAACAATTCTTCTAAGCTTTGCAAGTATTCCACTGGCATTTCTAAATTGTCCCCTTTGTAAGTTTTTATTTTTAAAAACTTGATTGCCATGCTATTATGACTACCTTCACCAAATCTGCATGGAAAAAACTTTTCTTGGTGATCTTCACTTTCTAGAGAACTTGCCCTGTATGCTTTATCAATTTTCCTACTTGGACTATTATTGATCTGAATAATACATTTCAAACTATTGTCTTAAGTGAATAGACCCCCATGATATTGACCATCTTTGATACTACCTACTCCCTGACATTTATGTATTTGTATTTCTTGTGCTTCTTGATCCAATAGGCTAACTCTATTCTCTGTATGCAATTCATTAATGACTTCACATATAAACTCTCTCCGCTTGTTCTTCATTTTTTTTAGCTGGTTTATAAGCACTGGAGTAAGTTCTATCTCTCCTTCTGGTGACTCAACAACTTTCTGAACTACTGTCACCAGCTCTTCTTGCATTTTCTTTCATATCCTTTTCTAAAGACCATGTAAAATGCTTTACTTTTGCCATCTCTATCTCTGACTCTTTTATAGACTCAGAACATTCCTGTTTTATGGCTAATAAACCCATATCTAACTGATTAGTCTGCTCTAATGCACTTTCTTTATAACTTTCAATCTCCATTCTTAAACTTTCTGAACTTTCTCTGTTTCTTGAAATCGTGCATCAAGATCTTTTATAAATGCATCGATTATTTGATTAGATTGAGCTTCAATGTTCCCAAGATTGTGATGCATTCCTACCAGATGGCCTGCTAATTTTTCATTAGTATCTTTTATTTTTTTGTCCAAAATATCTAGCTTGTACTCAGCCTTACTCTGACTCTCTTGGCTCTCAATTGTCAACTTGGTGAATCTCCTTTCCAAGTCAGCCTCAATTTCTAGCTTATTTTGAGATAATCTCAATTCTACTTCTTTTATAAGCTCTACTTTAAGTTGATCTCTGGTAAGTTCCATTTTACTCTCCAACCAGTCTTTCATGGCCTCCATTTGATTTTGCAATCTCTCACTAAACACTTTATTCTCTTGAGTCATATTTTCAATCTCTACTCTATTTTCTATACTCAAACTTTGAACCCTGCACTGGATCTCAAGCTCATTAATTCTAGTCTCCAGCTTATCAATTTGGACTTCCATTTGAGTCTGCAACTTACTAAGCTTATCAGTCAGACTATCTTTTAACTATTTACTTAGTCTGGCTGGCTTGGTTGTCCATAAAAATTTTTAGGCAACTTGGCTTTCTTTTAATTCTATATTTAGACTAGCTTGGTATTCTTTTATTTCTTTAGCCTGGTTATTCATTGACTAGCTTGGTTATCTATTTTCTTCTCTAGACTAGTTTGGCTCTCATTTATTTCTTTAGCCTGGTTATCCATTTGACTAGCTTGGTTTTCCTTTTACTCATCATCATTTGCAACATTATTTCAAATCACTGAATGTCAGTCATTTCATATTCCTTTTGATCCATTTCAGAGCTCAACATCCCAGCCACTATACTTTCACTTTTCACCCTCTCATCATTTTGCAATACTAAAGGACATTTCCTCTAATGTCCCCCCCTTTTCTTATTCTCTCATTGACCTGTCTCCTTTTTTGCCTTAGGCATTTTATATTTAACGATAAAAGAATAATGATAAAAATTAGGCACACATCTTCCCCCCCTTCCATTAACCAACAATCACAACTCTATCAACTACCTATCTTAGCAAACACTATTTTAGGTAGATGTCTCATTTCAAATGTTTCGGGTATCTAGAAATCCAATCATCATCAATAATCAGTTTTAAAAGGCAAATAAATTTGATCCTTCTTTTATCAAAACTAGCTACACACTAGCATACCTAATTTTGTAATAATTTTTTGGTATAACCAGTTGCTGGCATCTATAATCTCAATTCTGCAGCTTTTAATTAACTGCCAACACCCATTATTCATTGACTGACCACGTTGGCACACCAATTGTAACTTAATTTGAATCTCTAAGAGACTTTAAACTAATTTGCTCTTACTCTTTTAGCTTCATCATCCACAGATCATTATCAGGCCCTTTCATTGTGGCACCAATTGTAAATGATTTAAATGGTTACACAACCACATTATGCACCAATTGTAACCATTTAACTTTTCAGATGACCATGCTATGCACCAATTGTAAACTTTTTATTACACACGTGGACACTTGCAGCCATGTTGTGTGCCAATTGTAATGTTTTAAGGATAGATCGATGGATGCGTCACCATTCCCAGCTAACATTATTTCTAAAGCCTACTGGGATGATGATGATGTGATAGAACGTCCATAATCATATTTGCCAGAGTGTCAAATTGCAGTTCAATGGAAATATTGATGCTAAACCTTATTTCAATAATGTATTAATAAATTTCAACAATGATATTTAATGAATGGGGTAATAAATCATCAATTGATTAAGAGAACATTGAGAATGCAATAAAAATAATAATATTAATACCCTTGGAACTCTTTTCATAAAAAAATGTGAAGCATTTAAAACAAGGCACATACAGAATGATTTGGTATTAACTTATCTACCCCTAAAATAATAATAATAATAAAAGCATATGAAACAGACACATACAGAATGATTTGATATTAACTTATCTACCCCCAAAATAATAACAATAATAATTCTAACATGGATTAACTTTAAATGGATATATATATGATAAAAAAATTCTTTTTCTTTTTTTTTCTTTTTTTTAGATTAAATGTTCGAAATAAATAGCAAATAATAAAAAATATACTTAAATAGTCCTCCGGGATTGTCCTTCAGATTTCTGGTTTCCATTTCCCCCTTTTTTCCTTCTATGGTTTGTTCATGTGCACACATGGCTTTATGTGATAGAGTCACTATGATATGAGTTCAATTGCTATGCCAATATGTACAAAGTTTTCATGTTGCTGATAAGATTTTCTCATTTTGGTTTCTGGGGATTACAGTTGAACAGAACTTTTTTTTAATTTTTGAATATATAAGTCCACTTCTTGGTGCATTTTTCAGTTCACTTAATATTCATATTTGATGTTTCATATACGAACTCAAAATTAAAATTTTTTTTTCTGTAGATTAAATTTTACCATTTGCAGATTCCTGATAAATTAATGCAAGATGAATCATGATGTTGATTAATTTCAGAGAGAATGATGTGTACCTAATAAAAACTTACTCAAGAGTCATTTCTCTACTTTACTCATATCATTAAATTTGGCTAAGTTTGTCGTTCAAGAGACAGACAGAATAACTAACAAACAATTTTTTTTCTCTCTTTTTTTTTCTTTTTTTTTTTTTAAAAATTTTTTTAACTTTACATCAAGTCTTCTCAATAACTGATGATGAGAGTCTGCAAAAAGAAAGCTAACCAACAAAAACAGAGCTCAGCCAAAAGAGATTTGCCCCTCAACAAAATAGCAAGCTCTTATATATTGTCTGGCTTCCTTTATTCTCCCTCCCCTAAACAGTGACCTTCCAATAACCCTTCCAAACATTTACATCTGGTCAGTGTTTTTTTATTAATTACCTATTGTTTCTTTTTCCTTTCTTGTTATTTTACATTTATGCCCTCTTGAAAGACCACCAGCCAAATTCATGTCTGCATTCCAATGGATTACCTCCATTATTTCTAAACTTAAATTCCTGTCTCATAGATATCACTTGATTTACTTTAGTAATTTTATGCTCATGGAAATCACCCCAAAAAACAAATGAAAGAAAACTCTTCCCTCAAAAAAAATGAGAGAAAGCTCTTTTCCCCCCTTTCTTTTTCTTTAATAATAATAAAAAAATGTATAGGAACTCAACTTCAAACCCAGAATCTTGACTGAAATTTTGGCTGCTATGAATAAACTATTAAAATGAATTAATTACTCTTTAAAGAAGTTCCCCACAAGTTGACATGGAATAATTATTATTTAATCATGAACCTTACAACTAAAATCTACACCTAAATCAAATACATACACACATATCTCACATATACAATTTTAATTAAACTGATTGTTTAATATTCTAATCCTTGATTTTTTTTTACAATTTAATTTTATGAATTATTGAGTTCTAACCTGTCATTGTAAAACTATGACTATCTAGCTTCACTCTCTAAAGTAATTTTATAAATCACACATCCCCCTCCCTTCTTTCCATCCTCAACTATTAAATGATATATAAATATTGCTAATCTAATAAATTATATCTTTTGTGATTAAATTGTCTTATACATCAATACTAAATAAAACAATTTTTTTTAGATAAAAATATTTTATATCCAAAATGTTTAGATTGCCTATCAAGTAAAATGTATGTAATCCGTAAGAATATAGGTTCAAACCTAGCATTGGCTAGAGAGTTTGTCTATTGAAGAAAAAAAAATACAACCTATGAGGAAAATTTTTACTAAACATTGTCTTACATAGTTAATTCTAAATTTAATGGAGCTTTCAGCAAATTCAAGGGATACAATATTAACGTGCATGAAATTTTTTAATTTACTGCATGTTAATGTGTTAATATTATAATATTTTAGTGTGTTAATATTTTGATATTTATGAACTATTAGAAATTATGTGATAATCCAGTACCAAAATAATCTAATCTTTGGTTAAATAATAGTGATATCTAAATTTATCTTCATTTATTAACTAAATTACTATCACTTAAATAAAATTGTCAATCATACTTATAAAACAATAAATACTGTTATTACTCATCATGCATTGTATTTATATGGGTTGTATTCTGTACTATCTGTTTTGTAAAACTACATTTTTAAAAGAAAACAGAATATCCTACATAGATAAGTTTTAGGAATCTATTTAATTTAAAGTTACTAATCAAATATATTATTTTTATTAATAATAAATTTATGCAAAAATAGTTAATGTATACTGTCTTTAAATATTTTACTACATAAGAAAAAAAGACTTTCTCCAAAGAAAGCGAAGGCAATGCCCACTAGACTTATTAATTTCGAGGTTCTAAAATGTTGACTGTTTTTTTTTTGTCATTTTTCTATCATTTAGATAAGAATAGATATCAATTTAATGACCAATATTCGATAGTTATCCCTGACATGAATACCTGAAATAAAATTCTAAAGTTGTTACAAAATTAGAATTAGATTTAAGCCCAGATCATATGCATTGAAGCTATATAAGCTACTATTGTAACCATAAAACAATATATTTAAAATAATAATGTATTTGTAATAGATTAGACATATTTATTTGAAGTTTTTGAATGTAATGTTGAAACATACTATTAGTAAATTGGACAGAGTTGCAAACATACAAATCAATTTTAAGATCATTACCTTTCATTAACACATCTAGAAATTTCCAAGTAAAAAAATAATATTATATTTCACAATTGGGCATTATTACATTGTGTTTTAGCCTGCAAATTACATTTCCAAAAAAAAAAAAACTATATAAATTCATCTAAGTATTCATTTAATGGTTTTGTTTGCCATATGATTTATCTTTTCTCATAATTCAAATTTTAAATATATTAAACTTAACTTGCTAATTGCTCAATGACATGTGCACTATCTTCAGTTATTGAAGGAGTAAATTTAGCAAGAATATTGAGTAGTCATAGTAGATTATTGATGTCCTAAGTTGAGAATGACTATTTATTTTGTATTTTATTGCCATTTCCTGAAATTTACATTGATATCAATATTTAAATTTTATTATGTATAATATTGTGCTTTAGTAAATTTGCTGTGATTGAAACCATTTATAAAAAAAAAATTCAGGATAGAAAGTATACATTATTAGACTTCTAAAAAATTGCCACTCATTATGAAATCTTTAATAACTATTTATTATTTTATCAAAATCATCAACATAACTCTCAGGACATATATTCCAACATATATGCCATTACAATAAGTAATACACTCTACTTTCTAAACTCTAAAACTATCTATATTGTAAAATTGAATAATAAATAGACAATATATGACACTGCTAAAACTATCTTATCAATTAGCCACTTTTGACACAGTTTTTAGCATTTACAAAAATTTTAATGGTTTAAGTTTATAGTTGGCTAGTACAGTAATGGTATTAAGTGGCCAGAGCATTGATGGTGGTCAGCATGTTTTAGTATCTCAACATTACTATTTTTATTATATATATTCTGATGAATAAACACTTAATTTTGTGCATACAAATTAATGTCCAAATAATTGCCCCAAACTGACAATAACTAAATAGTTAGGCTGGTTTACAGTAGACCCATTTTAAACCCAGTCAGAAGATTGACTGTTGGTTTACTTTATTGTTGATTATTCATGATTATACATATTTATAATGCTGGTGAATATTAATTATCCTTATACTAAGTTAGTTAGTTGTGTTGATCTCACAGAGTGATCTCATGGAGTGATCTCATGTTCATTACTTTATATTTAGCATGACTTGTATATTAAATATTATGTTAAATTTTATATGTTGACTTCCAGTGGAAGATGACAAATTTTATCACCCAGGTACACCCCCTGACAATCTTCATCTCATTACAATATATATATAATATTTAAATATATGTATATTATTCATACTAAATAATATAATTATAAGATACTTGAACTCAGACTTTCAACTTCCCTACATCTATCCATTCCATATTATACTACTGAGACATAACACCCCATACATGTGCAATATATAAATAATCTCCAATATAAGTATTTCATGTTGTACCGGCACATACCAGTTGATCCAAATCACCATCTCCCATACATATATACAATCAGCACTCAGTTTTATATTAAGATAGCAAATCTTCAAACTTTAATGGACAAGCTTCAATCTTCTTCACTCACAACTCTTCAGCCATCCATTTTATTGAAAATCAGAGAGTGGAATGCATAATCCCTTGTTGATGCCAATATTATTGTCCTATCCATGTTGACCTTAAGTTAATCTGATGCCTCACACATAGGACATTAATATATCCATTTAATTATGCAGAAGAAGGATGGGCAGAATACAGGCTGAATATGTAAAAACATGTACATTATCTATACTAAACAATGTAATAATAAGGAATTTGAAACATCCTACATCTATTAAATCCATTTTATACAACCAATACACCTAATCATATACATGTGAAATAGATGAATGATCTCATATATATATATATATATATGACCATATGTTGTTCGCACTTTGTTCCAATTGCTTGCTTTAGTTTAACCAATTTACATTTTTTTTTTTTTTCTAAATAAAATAAAAAGTTACTCAATAAGTAGTAAACAATAGTCCTATTACATGATGTTAATTCAGTCTGTATTAAAGTAAAAGCATTATGTGCCTATTTATTTTTAATTGACTGTTTAAAATTGTTTTAGTAAATTAAACTTGCTAGTGGAATAATAGAGTTATAGTCAAGGATGTGCCAGGAAACAGTATTTTTAATAGTGTGCTAAGTTAATTTATAAAATAGTACAAAATAGGAATATAAAAATTAGTTTAGGATTAATTTTGTATATTTTTAATAGTAAGGGAATAAAAGTTAGTTTAAATCGGTTTTAAAATTCATTAAAGTTTAATTTGTTACTAAATAACTTTTAAATATTTCATTTGTCAGTTGTAGTTAATTATTTAAATTAAAAGTAGTTAATAAATTAAGCTTAAATTGAGACATTGTTTCATTGTTTCCTTGTCTGCAACGTGTGTGTGTATGTGCGTGTGGTGCAGGGAAATTGTGTCTTAATTAATTGTGTAATTTTAATTAGAAGTTATTTAAACTCATATTTTAAATAAATAAATCAATTGATAAATAATTTGTAAGGTTAAATTAATAAACCAATAGTATTAATTTAAATTCATTTCAAAAGAGAATTCAATTTTAATTAAAGAAATTGTAATTATTTCTTATGTAATATTGTTAAAATATTTTATTTGTATTAGCTGTTTTATTAAATGATTTGATCTATTTCAATAAGTAGATCAGTTTGACGTCATGGAGAGATTGAACTGTCTTATTGATTGGATAATTTTAAAAAATTGACAGTTTTTTTTAAAAAAAAAACAACTATAAATATGAGGGTTGGTGGTTGGTTTTGGGGGTCTTCGATTACACTCCACTCAACTTTAATCTTTTGGCACTTAACTTAAAAAAAAAATATAAAGTAAAAAAAATAATAATGTTGTTCTGGAGAACAGAAATCCTTTCTGAATAAGCCTTTAGCAATCCTCACTTCTTAATGCTACCTGCAATTATATTTTCACCACCAGGAAAAATGCTCTGGAAATTTGTAATTACTTTTATCAAATTACTAAAGATTATTTTGGAATGATTTTTGTTAAAGTGCAAGCTCAAGATAAAATTTCCCCTTTATTTAAAAAGAGTTATGCAGGACTAATTACCGGCTTATGTTTGCTTACATTATTAAGGATAAGAAGAGAAAAATACGTTTTCTAACAGACGTAAAGTTAAATTTAAAAGAGGCTATGTATTAAAGTAATTTGTCTGTTTTTCCAATGACAATTAATTATTACTAAAAAACCATGGAATTGACTTTAAAATTACGAATATGAACTTATTTATTAATATCTCTCGCACGTATAAAACTCTGCTTGGGAAAGAAACAATATAATAAAGTATTGAAAATTATTTTATTAAGTCCTTGCTTTATTTATTATGGTTCACAAAAAATATTTTATAACCATTTCTAATGCCAATATATTTTCTGCTAACAAATTGCTTGTTCAATTACTTTAAAAATTACCCGGAAATGTCTGTTTCTCTTTATAATAAATTTAAATAAGTATGTGAATTGCCTCAAATATCTATAATACTAAAATGTTGAAATATATTTTTATTTTAAGAAAAGACAAAATTATAACCAAGTTTTGTTTTCAACTAAATCAATAAATTTATGGAAAGTCAAGTACAAATTTAAATCAGTTGAAAGATAATAATTAAATTACATTTTCATTTCCACTGTCGCGACAAATAATTATAATTATATGTTTTCGTTTCATTCTTATATCTTTAAATTATGGCTAATATTGAACTATTTGGATATAAGAACTGTTTGTGTTTTATTACTTGAAATGTTTTAGCCACATGTATAACATTTTTCATTCATTTTAATTATGAAGCCACGCAGAACACGTCTGTCAAATTTATATTAAATGCGTTTAACCGGTCTTAGTGAGGAGAACTTTATGGGCTAAAAATTTTTTTGTTTTATTTATTGGTAAAAAAAAAAAAAAAAAGAAATGAATATTTTCTATATATAATTTTTTTTTTAAGTATGTTGCAATATTTTATGCAATATTGGGTTATATTCTATTGCGAGATATTTATTTATGCCAAACTTAATATTTAAGGGTTTATAAAAGTGTAGATATTCTACATATATCCGAAATGGTAATATTCAATTTTAATATTCAATTTTTAAAGAATATATGCTGTTAAGTTAAAGTGTTACTTTGCTTATTTGAGTATTAGAGATTTTATCTCTAGCAATAGTAATTTTAAATGTATAATAATTTGACTCTAATATTTACAAACAGCCAAACATTAATATTAACAGAGGTTATTTATTTTTATTATATTTGCATAAGTGCAATAGTCATTTTTCCTAGTCATTAATATTTTATCCTTGAGAATTATTCTCATAGTCTAATTGCATTTTATTCATGTCCACTAATTACTATATGTTAAAATATTTAATATTCCATACTTGTGTGCATTATATCTTAGTGCCAATATTTCATATGCTAGTCATTATCTTTATTTATATTTCAGTCGGTTGACTTTTAAATTTATTTGTTGGTGCAGACATTACTTATTGTTTATTGAGGTTAAAATTATGGATATAACTTTAGTCAATTATTGTGAAGTTTTTTTATCTTGGTATTGTTAGATCTAGAATGGCCTTAGTATGTCAGGCCTTATTTATTATAGTTATTATTGTGCTGGATGGAGCAGATAAATTCCCCATCTGTATTGCATTTTTCCATGAGTTGATAGTGATTATGTTTCCAGTGATTGTAATCACATATTTCTAGGTACCTATTGTTGTTGTTTTCAGTGAGCCTCTCCATATATTTTCCTGATGCACTGAGACAAAGGTCCAGATATCCTATTTTGCCTCAAATGTAGGTGTTATTTTAGAAGCCACTATGCTTTTGATATATTTATGATAGTTGCTCTGTGGAGTCTTCTTTTTAGGCCTATCACTCATGAGGTTTATTTAAAGCTAAATTTTCCACCATAGTAGGTGAAGTTGCTTGTATTCTTAGTATGTAATGTCAAGATAAGTTTGTTTGAAGGATGTAATTCCTTCAGGATGCACTCAGTTATGTTAATGCTTTAAAGTGTAAGAATGTTTGTGTTTTGTGCTATCATGATTTGTAATCATTCACAAACCAACCAACAATGTTTTGGAATTGTAAATGTTTGAATTTATAAGCATATGGCCAGTTAGTATAATCCACACATGTTATGTATATGCTACGATCATCCAGAACTTCTTCAATGGATGTGTAAGTCACTTAGTTATTTTTAAATGTTTATTTAGATGATTTACATTATGTGGACATTGAATTTATAATTTATGTGTGTATAAATGACTTCTGATAAATGGCCTGTTTATTGAATCCATTTAATATTTGCTTAATTCAGTCATTTAGTTATTTTCTACTTTAAATTAGTAGTTATTTTTAAAAAAATGTAGTTAGAAAATACATCAGTTATTGTAGATTATGGGTAATTAATCTCAAGTCAGATTAGATTTTTTACCAAACCTGATTATTGAAGATTGTCATATAATTTTGAGTTAAACATGAATAATTGGAATAATTATCTGTTACAAAATTTGTTTTGTTAGTAAAATTCCAGATTTGGTGCACAAAAATTTAAATATTTTTTTTAAAAAAAAAAGGTCTTAGAGATAATTTATTTTAACAAAAGTATATTAGAATTCACCATTGCTAGTTCACTGTCATAATCGTTTATTAAACAAACTATTGTGTAGTTTGTTTATTTTTATTTGATTAATTTTTTTTTGCAAAAGCTTTAGTATATCTGTATTAAGTTTACAAAAGAAAGAAAATTGTTATTATTATCAGTCCAGTAAGCTATTATTGTAACAGTGCTATCCTCACAAAACATTCTAAGTAATGTGTATGTGTAAGTCAATCTAAGTGTGTTAATAAACCAACTAATTGTTGATTTAAAATATATTTAGTCTATGTTTATTTTTTTTTTGTTTTTTATTGTTGTCTTGGATTACTTGACATTGGATTACTTAACATGGGATCACTTAACATTGAGTTATTTAACATTGAAGATTCCAACTTCGATTAATGAATAGACATTAATTTATTTATTTTCAAATGCAGAATATTTTATTTCCATTGAGATGAAATATAACCATGCTTTTAATTTTAATTTCTAAGTGAAATTATTATAACAGATAATACTATATTTTTAGACACCAAAATAATATTTAAGAAATATAGTAACCATGCTATCTTCAAAAATAGAAGATTTTGTTCTATGAAATAAAAATAAAAATTGTCCATGCTGTTTATTTTAGACTGCACATTTTTAAAATTTATTTTTATCTCAAGGTCCATTTCATTTTATTTTATGAAGTTTGGTTTGTGAGAAGGTGGAGGGACATAAAAAGCACCCTTGTCTTTTTACCATCTCGAGTGATATCCTGGGTAAAGGCTGTAGTTAATCTAAATTGTAAAGATTGTAATTACCAGATCAAATATTTAAGTAAATATTTTTTTTCTATTGTAATAAATAGTATTATCTTATCATAGGATGCAGTCATTTCAAGTGAAATGTTTATCTCCTATAGTCAGCCAAGATATCATTCCCTTGACTATTTATTTACTTATTTTCAGTTAACAACTTCATATTTGAGTTTCTATCACAAGAGTTGCAGTAGGACCCCTGAGAACATATGCTCTTGTGGATTCTTTATTAGTTGAAATAGGTTTTCAAGATATAATTATAAATTTCTAAGTAGTATGAGATGGGTAATTGTTAATTATGCCCTGTGTTATAGAAAAGCACACTTGATAATACTTTGTCTCATGAAATGTCTTATGAATGGTATTATTGGAATTTATATCTTGTGGCATCTGTTTAGGTTACTAAATAAGAAATGTATTTAGAAAGGTTTTAATTTTATTATAAATTTGTTGGATTCAGACAATGTAATCTGATGGAGATAAATTCTTTTAGTATTTGTTAAAACTTAAATTTTCTTAACAATTTCTTTCAAATTGTTATCGTGCCTTGATTGTTTGGCAGCACTGTCAATTTTCCTCCCATCTTATTGCTGATTTCTGGATATCAACATTTTTATAAAATATTTTATTGTAACCCTGCTGTGTTTGGCTAAAGAGTCTCTGGTAATTTTTCTTCTATTTCTCTTTTCTCTCTCTCTAGTAATTCTTCTCTCTCCTTCTTTCTGGTATTTCTTTTCTTTTTCTTTCTCTATCTCTACTTCACTCTACCACCCCTCTCTTTATAATCTCTTACTCTCTTACCCCCTCCCCATATATGTTTTAAAAGGTTACAATTGGCTTTTACTTTTTTTTATTTCTCTATTATTTCCTCTTTTTATTTTCTTTCTCTTTTTATTTTCACTTTTCTCTTCTTTTCTCTCTTTTCTCTACCCCCCCAACAATGTTTTCATAAAAGGTTACTATATATATATATATATAGTGCTAAACCAGCACTTATCAGTTCCAGATCACCAACTCCCACACATATATACAATCAGTGCACAGTTTTATATTAAGATAGCAAATCTTCAAACTTTAATGGATAAGCTTCAATCCTCCAATCTCAACTCTTCAGCCATCCATTTCATTGAAAACTCGAGAATGGAATTCCAATGCCCTTGTTGATGTATGTAGCCATATGCATTAGTTATATAAAATGGATTGAATAGATGTAGGGAGCTTGAAAGTCTAAATGGACATACTGAAATCCTATGTGTGAAGGATCAGAATGACTTAATGCCAACATGATTATGGTAATAGTATTGTCATCAACAAGAGCTTTGGCATTCCATCCTCAGGTTTTCAGTGAAATGGATAGCTGAAGAATTGAGAATGGAGAAAACTGAAGCTTGTCTATTAAAGTGTGAAGATTTTCTCTCTTAATATAAAACTGAGCACTGATTGTATATGTGTGTTGTAGATGATGATATGAACCAACTAATGAGTGCTGTTGCAGTGTAAAATATATATATATATTTCAAATCAATGTCTGTATTTCTCTTCAAAATAATATACATAATTTTATAAATAAATATTTGAAAATACAGTAATTAAAAGTCTATAAAAATTATATGTATAACTATAACTTAGAAGTGCTTTCACTACTTGTAGCTTTGTCAACTATCACATTTAAAATGTCAACTTTCCCATAATTCAATGTCAACTTTCCCATAATTCTGTGATTTTAACGTTTGCTGCTTGCTGATTAATTAAATTTTGCTTGTATTTATATATTAACATCGCCTCTTTAATTTTTCTTTTATTATTATTTCTTTCAGTTTCCAATATTTTTACATTGTTATAATCAAAATCAAAACCATATATACATGATTTATTATGGTCATAAAAAACAGAAGCTGATAAATTATCACTATTTTTAATATTTTGTTTCATATTTTGAACCCTTTTAAATAATAATACGTGCTCTTTTGTTCTTTTTTCCAATGTGCATCTCGATTCACCTATATATCCATTACCTCACCTACATGTCCATTTGTAAATAATACAATTTTTATTTGTCAATAAAGTTTTATCTTTTGAATTGTTTATTACTTTATTTAATGTAGGTGGTGCATAAAATGCAATATCGCATATTCCTTTATAAATTTTCTTAATGAAACTTGCCTGTTGATTAGATATATATGGTATTGATATCCACAATTTTTTATCAAATATATATATATATATATATATATCCACAATTTTTTATCAAATATATATATATTGGAGATCATTTATCTTTTTCAAATATATGTGGTCATGTGTATTGGTGGTATAAGATGGATTGGATAGATGTAGAGAGCTTGAAAGTTTGAGTTCAAGTCCCTTATATATAGATATAGATAGATATAATATCCTAAGAAAACTTTTACATATATTAGTGTTATGCTCTTGTACTGCCTATAGTATTATACTCTTGCTTGAAAAAATAATTATGGCATTAATCTATAAGATTATAATAAGAATAAAATTACTTACAAACATACTGATATCTATATTAATTATTTATCTTTTCATTTTATATATCATTCTTTGATCAGGAAGACGTATTACACGAGATTGAGCTAATCTCAGAGAATATTTCAGAAATTAATTTTTAATTTATTTTAAAGCTCAATATTTGTTTTTACAATATTAAAAAAAAGCTTTGAGAAATTGTTTTGGAAGATAATTAATGAAGCATAATTATAACATTAACAAGAAACATTATTACGCTATAATTTAGAATGATAAACTAAAAGGGTTTTAATATCTATAGTTAATACTGATGTTGCAATAAACTACTTTAGAACATATCACGTATGTTACACATATTTGCTGGAAGGTGATCAGTTTCAATTATTAGCAATTCTTTCCATTCATAGAGGCATGTGATTTATGAAATTGAAAAAATTTTGAAATTGTACAAAGATATGCTGCCTATCAATAAATCTGTTAAAGTGATTTATTATGCACATGAATTGATATTTTTTTAGTTTAAATATTTACCATTATCGCACATGAATTATGATATTCGTATAGGATATACGACAGACATATAAAAATATCTCATTTTATATATTCAAATTTATAAATATTATTAAATCAAATTATAGTGATTTTTTACCATAAAATTACATGAATTCTCCAATGTTTTTATCTCAGCAATTAAGGGTATTTTAATTTTAAGAATTTGAATAAAACTTGGAAAGTAAAATGTTTTTAAAAAAAAAACTGAAGAGTTGGAGGTTGAAGTAAATTGAAGACTGTCCATTAAAGTGTGAAGATGTGCTATATTAATATACACTGAGCAATTATTATATGTGTGTGTGGGAGATCATGATCTGGACCAACTGATGAGTGCTGGTTCAGCACGAAATACTTTATTGGAGATTATTTATCTTTTCCATATGAGTGTGGTTATGTGTATCAGTGGTTTAATGTAGTGTGGTTAGTTGAAGGGTGCTTCCAAGTCTGTGTTCAAGTCCTGTATATTTACAATTAAGCTCCAGGTATATTAAGAATGCCTGTATTTCAAATATTAAAAAACTGAAGGAAATACTATAAAAATATCAATCATAAAAGAGATAAAAGAACAACAAAAATATTACAACTAAAACAAAAATGAAAAAAACTAACAAAATATTGAAAAATAAAATTGAAAAATTATATTATTCTGAATAGCAAAATGCAAATATTAATTCTTATTCATTCTTTTACTTACTTTGATAAAATACTTTCTAAATTTTGTACTATGTACGAAAACAAAGCTTCAGTGGCATAAGGATTGGGAATCATGAACTTAAACAACCATTCGATTGTATCTTCACTCTTAATTGACGGTAAAATAACTTTTAATACTCTACAAGTAAAAAATAAAATAAAAGCAATGTAATATATATAATGATTTTTAAATCCATAATACAAATTATAAGCTTTTTAACTTTTTGTACAACACTGTATATATATTATTCTACACGAATAAAGCGTGATAAACAGAGCACAAAAACATTAATTATAAACAACAATTAGCCAAACGCTTTCGGTACTGTATACCAGAATCATGGCGACATACTGGAACTGAACGATTAATATTCCAGTGCATGCTCAGTGGAACACTTGTGTTACGCTGATTAATAATGTTTTTAGACTTTGCAATAAACCAAGCCTCTTTTTTTTTTTTTTTTTGCTTTTGTGCTCTGTTTATCACGCTTTATTCGTGTAGAATAATTTTCATTATCTGACAGAGTTTTTATATTATTTATGCATATATATATATATATGTGTAGATAGGTGATAAATTAATACGTTATCGGCTAACTAGGAAAATGGTATACATAAATAAAATATATAACTTATACAAAAGTACCTTCATTACTTTGATTATAATCCTTATCAACTGAGCTTAAATGAACTTATATGTTTCTCTCATCATGTTCAACTGATAATGATTACGATCTAAATAAACATAAAGCACTTCTATAAAAATTATATCATTATTTATTTGTACTATTACAATTTTAAGGTAGTATATATATACAATTAAATGTCAACATATATTACTCAATAACCATAAAGCAAAATAAATATATCAAGTTTATGTACATATAAATTCATATAACTTTTTTGTCATATAAAAATGGTTTTATTTAAATTTTAGGAATTGCATAATATAGATAATTTATGTGTGTGCACATATATATCATTTTAACCATATAATACACTTTCCTGTTATTTACGGATTTGATATTTTATTTTATTTTATTTGGGGAGTTTTTAAAACTGCTTACCTTCACTACTGTATAAAATCTTTATTTTATACTAAAACTCAATAAATTGAACTTGATTTCTTTTTAATTTACATTTCATGTTTTTAAATAGTCAAAAACTGATTCATAATCAAACAATATATCATAAATATCATTAACCAAGTTAATATAAACTGATCACCATTCTTTATGCTCACACAAGGTGTTTACACAGAGACAAAACTCACTATACAGTAATATCATTAACTGCAAGCCAGTGTAATAAATTGATGCAGGAAGATTTGTGCATCCATTGATTACTCTGGCTTGTGCTGAGTGGTGCTACTGTATAGAGAGTTTTGCCTTTGTTTAATATAAACACACTTGGAGAAAATTAACAAACCTTTTTTATATTAACTTTTTTTTAAAATTTGAGTGAACGAAGGCAGATTTATAATAGATCTATCAAGTTCTGTTTTAAAATCATGTTTTTTTTATAATAATTACAATATTAGAAAGATTTTAATATTATGTTGAGTCTGATATACAATAACATAATAGATGCTGTAGTTTTCTTTTTTTATATTATGGTCAAGTTTATTAATTATTATTTCTAAATATAAAAGATAAATATAAATAAACTGAAAATTTATTTGTACTTATTTTTGTTTTAAATAATAATTAACCAATTAGTGCATAAAAATAATAAAAAATATTTTATAAAGAAGTAAAAAATAATATTTTGTTTATAGCAAAATATTTGCATGAAAACTTGACCAGAAGGAAGTAAACACCCAATAGACATTTTCTCTCTAAACCAATGCATTATTCCTAGATATAACCAACTGTTCCTTAATTCTAAGCTGATTATCTATAAGATAGTGACCTCTTCAATTTTTTTTTCCAAATAAAATATCAACAGCATGTCATTATTATTTATGATAACTATAGAATAATGGAACTCTTTAGAAATAGACAAAAATGTTTTTTTTTTTTTAAAATGAAGAAAATATGTACATTATATCTAAATTATACCAATGTTTCAATTCAAATACCACTCTTAACTTGGCTAAATAATATCATTCAATATTACTTTGAGCATCACAATAACATGCTGGAATGAATTTTACTATTTTGGATATGTTTTCTCATCTACTTGTAATAAATATTTCTTAATTATCATCATCATCATCAACCATTATCAATCCACTGCAGGATGAAGGTCTCTCCAAGTTTAATCCATCTTCTCCAATCTTTAGCTTCTCTTCTTCACAACACCCCTGCACATTTACTTATTTCATCCATCCATCTCACATGTGGTCTCTTTCTGGGTCTTTTACAATCTCTTGGAATCCAGTTTAAAATTTCAATTGTCCATCTATTATCATCTCTTCTAGCAATATGTCCAGCCCAACTCCATTTCAATCTTTTAATTTTTTCAATAAGATCAGTAACACCTGTTTGTTGTCTTACCCATACATTGCATTTTCGATCTCTTCTTGTTACTCCCAACATACATCTCTCCATACTCCTTTGAGTGGTCTGAAGTCTCTGTATTGCTCTTCTATTAAGTGTCCAAGTCTCAGATCCATAAGTAAGAACTGGTAAAACACATTTGTTAAAAACCATCCTTTTCAAACACATAGGCATATTTCCTTTTAGTATCAAGTTATTTCTACCAAAAGCACTCCAACCAAGTTTAATTCTATGATTAATTTCCTCCATTATGTTTCCATCTGTATTAATAATCTGACCAAGGTATTTGTAACTGTTAACTTCTTCTAATTCTTCATAATCAATCTTTATTTTCATATTTTGAGCAAATCGATTAAACATTACTTTAGTCTTTTTAACATTTATCTTTAGTCCTACTTTTCTACTTTCATCTGCTAACTCCTGCAACATTTCCTGCAGCTCTGAAGCATTATTTGCAAAAACAACTACATCATCTGCGAAATCTAAATGACTTAAATACTCTCCATTTACTTTCACTCCTTTAGTTTCCCATTTTAATCCACAAAATACTTCTTGCAGCACTGCTGTAAAGAGTTTTGGAGATATGGAGTCACCTTGTCTTACACCTTTCTCAATGTTGATTTTTCCAGTATCATTATGTAATCTAATTGTTGCTGTTGCATTTTTATAAATATTCTTTAAAATATGACAATATCCTGGATCTATACCTTGATGATCCAATGCTTTAATCACTGAAGAAATGTGTATAGAATCGAATGCCTTTTCATAATCTACAAATCCAAAACATAATGACAACTCATATTCATTTGTCCTTTCTATGACTTCTCTCAATACCTGGATATGATCTATTGTACTAAAACCACTTTTAAATCCAGCTTGTTCTCTTGGTTGGTGGAAATCCAAAGTTCTCTGTAGACGAGTTGTAATTATCTTGGTAAAAATTTTATATAAAACTGATAAAAGGCTGATAGGTCTGTAATTTCTAATATCTTCTTTATCACCTTTTTTAAATATTAATATTATTACTGCATTCTTCCAATCTTCCAGTACATCTTTATCATTTAGACATTTGGTATATAACTTTGCTAAAATTGTTTCTATTTCTTCACCTGCTTCTTTTAATATATCAATTATAATTCCATCATTTCCTGGAGCCTTTCCTTTCTTCATACACTTAATTGCATGTCTCACTTCTTCATTTAAAATTCTGGGCAATTCGGAAGATGTAATAGATATAGGAGGTACTTGTTCTTTATTACTATATAATTCTTGATAAAAATCTTCTACCAATTTCATGATGTCATCTCTCTTTTAGTAATAATTCCATCTTTTTTTCTTATTGCAGATATAAATTTCCTACCAATACCAAAATGTTGTTTAACATTTTTGAGACTTTTATTTTCTTCTACAGCTTTCCTTGCTATTTCACAGTTATACTTTCTTATATCATTTTCAACTCTTTTCCATACCATTTTACAAAATTCGAGATATTCAATTCTTTTTAATACATCATTTTTGTATATCTTCATATTCCTTCTTTTCTTCATAAATTCTCTAGTCTCAGTAGAAATTTTATTAGTCAATTGCTGCTTTTTTCTACCAGCTATGTTTGTTGCAGTTTTTAAAAGTGTATCAGTTATTTTCATATTAATTTCATTCAAATCTGAATCATGTTCAAAATCTCCTAACACTTGAAACCTATTTGTAAGTTCTAATTTAAATTCATTAGAATGTTTCTGAAGATTAGGAATATCAACTGTAAATATTGTTTTTCTTAATAATTTTTGCCTTTCTAGTTTTACATTAACACGTAACTTACACCTTACTAATCGATGATCACTTCCTGTGTTAAATTTATTAAGAACATTACAATCTTGAAATATGTATTTTCTGTTAGTCAAAATATAATCCAATTCTGCTGTACCTTCATTTGGATGCTTCCATGTCCATTTCCTTTTAACATTTTTCTCAAAAAATGAATTCATAATATAAAGTTTTTCTTTTTCTGCAAACTCCACAAGTCTATGTCCTCTCTCATTTCTATTACCATAACCAAAATTACCTACAGCAATTTCATCTTTCATTTGTCTACCAATTCTAGCATTAAAGTCTCCCATAACAATTTTAAAATGTTGTTTACTCTGATCGAAAGCCTTCTATACATCCATATAAAAATCTTCTACTACTTCATCACTATGAGAACTTGTTGGGGCATAAACCTGAATTATCTGCATTTGGTATCTGCTATTAAGTTGTATAACTAATCTTGCCACTCTGTCCGATACACCATCAATCTCCACAATATTGTTCTTCCACTTTTTATTTATAATGAATCCTACTCCACTTGTATTTCCAATATGTGTGCCTTTATAATAGAGTATATGTCCACTTTTTAAATCAATTGTTTCTTCTCCTTTTCTTCTAACTTCACAAAGTCCAATAATGTCCCATTTAATATAAGACAGTTCTTCTTCTAATTCTTGCAATTTTCCTTCACTTGAAAGTGATCTGCAGTTGTAAGTACCTAAATAAAAAGTCATCATCAAATGACAGCCTGGGTCCGCAATCAGAGGATTCTTAGCACCCTCCGCCTCCGGCCACCAACCGCTGACTTGGTTGGTGACTTTACAGCCTCCTGGGAATAAGGGCCATGCTTTATTTTTGTCTGTCATAATTGTATATATGTATTGGAAAAATATTTATTATTTACACAAACATTCATTCTGCCTTATCAGGCACTGAGAAGAAAGACTATGGCGTTTCTTGATCTTAAACTCAGAGGTAAAAAGCCAATAAACTCACCACGCTGGCTAATGCGTGTTGGTGAGCAGCCCATCCATGTTCGTATACTATATGAATAATCACATAGTAATAACAGCTCCATCAACAAGAACGTATGGAGTGGACATTAGTTTATTATATATATATTGTGACTGGCATAGACGTTGTTACATTGTTTTTTTTTTATTAGTAAACATGAAAAAAATAAAAGTTCGCAAATAAAACTTTTTTTTAAAGAATTAAAAATTGAAAATTAAAATTCTATACTAAACTCATATCTATATAATCACACAGATGAAAAAAATTATTAAAATAAAACTTTATTAAAAAAAAGAAAAAGTATTTTAAAACTAAATTGTTAGTAAAGATTTAAAGACAAAAATATATCTAAGTTTGTACAAAACAAATTAATTAATGTTATTGAAAAAATGGAAATGATTAATTTAATTAGTCAAATGTAAACTAGCCTTGGGAATTTAAATGTATAATCATCGGTCAGATAGGAAAACAATAGAAACTAATAGCCAATGAATGAAAAACAATGGAATCAGACCTCAGCGAAAGGACCATCACATCGTCATGATGTAATGTCCACTGGATCTGAAAGGCTACTATAAAAAGTGAGTGGAATAATAGTTATTAGGAGATGTGACTATATGTGTTAGTGCGGAGTTGAAGGAGAAGGAATTGAAAAGACGCACTCTTCAATCCCTTCAGTTGTTATAAAAAAGAAAAAAAAAGAAATGAAACATCGCTTTTCTTATACTGAGGACAACAGGATCATCGGGGGATTTAATGTGGATTCCAAATGGCATGCAATGGATAAAGAGGAACATTTTAAAAATTGTAAGAACTTTAAAAACATTTTGAAACACTAAGAACTTTAAAATATAAACTTTCTCAGTTTTTAATTTATAAGAAATAGAATCCTATCTGACCAACGTTATTTATTAATTAGTTATAATTTTATTTAATGTATTTCTTTTGTAAAATCATTTCCATTTATTTTTTTTGTTCTTTAAGTATATTTATAATTTTTGTTGTGCGATAAATTAAATTATATAAATGTTAAACTTAAGTCGGGCGTGAATGGCTATATAGATTTGTAAAGTTATATTAGGGAGGGTAATCTTAGGTTATTTGTTTTGTAGCTAAATTGGGTCAATGGATTGGATATATTGATGTAATTAGTAGATGTAGTATGAGATCCGCTATGGGCAGGATTGCATATATACACCACATACCTTCTGTTTGCCTATGGATAGGTTTGTAAGTCGGCAAAGGACCGCAGTCCATTCCTATGAAGTTTTTTTGTTTATTGTTCTACTTGCCAACAGATGTAGCATTCCTGTTGGTAGAGAGACAATGTCTTCTCTAACTGTAATTACTGTTCAGATGTACATTCCTGACAGTATAGTATTTTGTGTTGCCATATTTTCATGCTACATTGAATACATAAATGTATCAGATAGATTGGAGCTGGTTTGACTGCGAACTGTTGGCCTAAGGTTAAATAAGGATAGAATATTTTCTTTCAAATGCAAATATATGTAGTCTATTCATACTCAACACTCTAAATAAAAATGCATTAAATTTAAGTTGGGTATGGAAGTTGCATGGATTCGTTATCGTTAATTATGTTTTTGGTTTTCATATTTGATCAAAATATATAGACATTCGGTAAATAATGATACCTTACGGTGAGTATCTAAAATGTATTTATTCGGATGTCTTTTAAGTTATTTGTGTCTCTGTGGTATCTTATGATAAATACCATTGGGTTTCTTGTATTCCCTATGCAATTGATGGTATCAATGACTTTGTATTTTGATCGTTTATGTTTATTTTGAAATGTTTTTGACCGTGTAATCTATGTAATCGATCTATACTCAACATTTTAAAAACACATTTTATAAATCTGTCTGTGTGAACTTATAATATTTAAAATGTAAATTTATAAAAATTAAAATGTAAATTAAAATCAAAGTTAAAAATGTAAATTAAATTTTAAAATGTAAACATGCTAAAATAATAATGTTAAATTTTATATATATATGTGTGTAAATAAATGTTTGTATGTTAATTACTGGCAGTGGCTTATTTTATTCTTTTTTAAAAAATTATTCTTAGATAAGAATTTATGAAATATAAATCTCTGCTGTTCCATTGAACTAGTGACAATGGGCTAACATCCAGATATCAAATTGTATAAAAAAAAAAAAAATTTTTTTGACTTACGTATCTGCCTACTATATAAATTTTTCTACATTCAAATGCCTAGATGGCGCCCTGTAGTGCAGATGATGTTAAGTCAAACTCTCCGGATCATTATAATATATATATAATATTTTCAATGGTGTAAATTTAAATACTGGTAATTTTAATGAAATTATCCTTGTATTTGTTAAAATAGATTTCAGATATGATGTATTAAACAAATAAAAAATTAAAAAGTGACTGTCAAATTAAAATCATATTATCTAGTAATAGTATTTATTTATTTTATCCCAATTTTAATTTATAGAATATAAATCAAATAAATATTAGTACTAGATGATATGATTTTAGATTTTCAGTCTAATTTTTAATTAGTTACTTATTTGGTTAAATCATAACTGAATTCAATTAAGAAAATTACACAGAAACTCTTATTAAAACTTTCAATTTTTAAATATATATAAAATATTAACATTAGACTATGGATATGGTCCACAGTTAAAGAATGGAAAAAATATATTCAGCTATGAGGATGAAATGCCTTAATAAACAAAAATATTTTTGTTGTTTTTATGGATTAAACATTTTGATTTATCAAAGGACTAAGTACTAGTTTAGACACAAAGAATCTTTTGTCGCCTTTTTTCATCTTATTGTCTTCAATTATTTAAAATCATCATTAAACCTCTTATGTAAATGATTACCTTTTTGCATTAACTTTAACAATGAGATTGAATGTTTGTGCAACTATATTATAATTCTTTAATTACACTACAACAATTCTAATACTAATCTTTTCTTTGTAAGCATATCCTCACTGCTACAAAGGCAAAGATGAAGACAGATTTAACCGGTCACAAAATGATGCATACAATATTTTCATGATGCAATACCATGGCCTAATTAAAGATTTCCTTCTGACAATAGAAGTTAAAAAACCTAGAAAGATGGTCTGAAAATGAATACTCTCTCATAATCTGAATAACTCGGTGATGGACCATTTAATCACTCATACAAGCAATTATAAAATCTGTAAATGTTATAGATAATAAAACAGAAAATGGTGATAGTAATGCTTCTTAATATGAAGAAATCATAACTTTCTTTGATGTAAAATCTTCAATACTTGAATGCAAAGAAATATTTGGTGCTAAAGACATCTAATAAAATTCATCTACCACAAAAGAATGTTTATTAAATAAGTATAGATTTACAAGTTTTTGAAAGGTAAGGATGTTGTAAGCTCGTTGATATCTTCTATTTGTGGAATTTCTAGATGTATTAATTATAAAGACTAAAACTTAGGTTGCACAATGAATATCTTTTCTATTATTGTATCAGGTTCTATAATTCAAAAATAGATTTAGAACGTTTACAGAAAGAAAACTTTTATTCCTTTTTCTTGAGACTTTAATGCACTATTTAATAAAAATTATAATCTTTGGTCCAAATTTTTGTAAATAAGAGTATCGATTCTTAAACTCAAATGGTCCTTCTTAAAGTTGTGTTAAATAATCATTTAATTAAAGCAATTGAATCAAATTTTTAAAATACAACTAGAAAACAAAATTTTTTACAAGTACTACTTCTTGAATAGATATTAACAGATACAAAATTAAAATGACAATTATAATCTAAATTTTAATAATTATTAAAGGCAAAAATCATAATTTGGATTTTTTTCAAGATTGTAACAATAACTCAGACAAGAAATTATCTTAATGATTGTTTTGGAAATACAAATAGATCTAATATTGGATTCATTTAAAATTAAAGAATTCTGATTTTTACTCTAACAGTAAGTCTATTATTTGTGATTTGATTAAAATAAAAAATATATTTTTTTTTGCTTGAAAGATAATAAATTGAAAAAGAAACAACATAGTCAATATAGACATTTAAAGCCAGAAATAGTTATCGGACTAAAATTGCAAAAAAATTACAGTATTTTACATACAGTGGATATTTTAATTTATCTTTAATTCAGTAAAAACAATATAGATATGAAAGTAATATAATATAGCAGTTTCATATAATAATTATATTTTGAATAGATGGAAAAAATATCTGTACTATTATTTGAATAATGGTACGTGATAATTATAGTAATATATTCACTTTATTAATTCATTTTGAAGAGGAAAAGTTATCCGGATTAATGAAAATAAACAGCTTTGAAATTATAAAAATGGAAAGGTTGTAGAATTTTATAGGATACTTATAGAAGTTTTTTAATGACAAGCTATGGTAACTTCAAAACAACTAGAAGCTGTGCTACTTGCTTTTAACAATACTTCGTTTGCTGTTATTCACTATTATAACAAAGGTAATTTCAAAGATTTTGTAGAACAGATTACGTTTAGTTTCACATGAGTTATTTATCAGAGAATCATGTTTGTTTAATTAAAGAAATCCAAATATCATTATAGCTATAAATCAGATAAATATAAAAAAATGTAAAGAGTAAAGATATCTTGCTTTTTTTGCTTTGGTTAATTTTAGAACAATGTTCTTGTTGTTTTGTGAAGTTTATTTGTATTACATTGTTTTTATATAATGGAATAAAACAAGCTCATCATCGATTCGTTTTCTAGATTTGCCGAATGGAAATAACGTTCTTTTTCGCGGGATTAATAATACGAATTTAATATTCTAAGTGTCATTTATAAATACTTTTTAATTTACATTAAATCTTAAGCCAAAAAAAAACAAAACTCTTTTTTGTTTAGTCCATGGAGGAAAAAAGCCTTTAACAACTTTCAAACAAAATGGTTATTATTTTAAGAAGCTTCTTACACCAAATGATGAGCTTAGACATTGAAGTGTAATACAAACTCTAATGATATATTTATGTATTTAATAAGTTAAATATACTATATTTCACAGTAAAATATAATTACTGCAATAAATTAATTGTAAACAAAAAACTCTGGAATAAACTTTACAATATTCTATATACCAATATATAAAAATAAACAATAGGTATTGCCACGTTACGGCATGTACCCATTCTGAGTAGCAATTAATAGTCAAAATTAAAACAAAAATCTCATTTAAGACACACAACATTAACGTTCTCACTTTAATGGCCTATTTTCCATAATTTATGCATATTAACACAATCGTATTGTTTATATAATAAATTATTTGTCATATGGTTAAAATATGCCTCTACAACTTTTTTTCTTCAAATCATTTATGACTGATCTCTCCCAATATATTGTGTGTAAGTGAGACTTAAATTCCCTACGATATTAACAAAAACATTAGATGTAAAATAGTAAACCGTTTTTATTGAAGAGATAAGGTCGATGGAAAAAAGCAATGGAGATATTCAATAAAGCAAGAAATTGAAATGTTTTAGAAAAAAGGTTTAAAAAAGACATTGCAAATTATTACATAAATAAATATAAGAATTCATAAATGTTTTTAGAAGAATTTACATTTCAAAATTAAATTGTGCTATCGCAAAATTATTTATTTTAAATGTATGTACATTTTTTTTGTTTTTCCATTTTTTTTTTTATTGTAAAATTTCTGGTCAACATTGTTTCTATGCGCTGAATTTTATAATGGAGCATGTATTGGCCTGTCCTCTGGCAGACAAAACAACCCCCCCTGCCCATTCCAGCACTACGCGCTGACTTTTCTAATTTTCAGTCAAAAAATGAGACACATTGTAAACATAAAATTCAGCACGTAGAAATAAATTTACACTTAATTAATTTCAATTTCTAAATTATTTTGACATACATTATATACTATTAAGTCGTATATACTATTTTCATGCATGTACATTTTTTTTATTTTTTTCAGGACCAACAAACATTGTGGTGCTCATTATCTACCGACATCTTTAACAGATCATCTTTAATACTTTCCAACCAATGATGTATTACCCTGAAGGCATATCAATCTAATCTTGTGATCTTTAACGTGCTGGTCCCACGTGATCTGCGGACAAGTTTTAGCAATTGCATTTGTCTGCAAATCACTTGGAGACATTATCTTAAAGATCGGAAAATCAGACTGATATAGCTTCAGGGTAATACGTCATTGGTTGGAAAAACTGAAGAACCTATCATATTTTTGATTTTCAGTATCTTTTTTTTTGAAGTTGCTTATTTAAGAGTGTATTTTAAATAAATAATTCTAAATACAGAGTAATCAATTTAAAAATAACTGTTATAAACAATAAAAATATTCATAGAAGACTTTACCTGAGAATAACATAATGAAAAAATATCAAGATATTAATACCTTCATGAAGATTCTTGTCTGTCAGACAAGATTATTTGTTAAAGATTTAATAATAAGAGAAATTTGTCTAAATTTTCAATGGATGATTACTATATGGTAGAGTTAATTTAAGGAATTCACAATGCAGTGATAAAAGTTTTAAAAAAAATAAAAAATTCCTACAACGCAATTTTTAAATAATCAAATAGCTATAGTTTTGTATTGATGATCAAAAATTAAATAGCTATAGTATTGTAGAGAAAATTATTCCCCCCCAAAAAAAAACAAGTATTGTGACCAACCTAGATTATATTTTTATAGTAATATATTATAATTACACCTCAATGTGATTAATATAATTTACATTATAATTAAATTCAATTTACTAAAATTTAAAATAGCTTTATGTTACTGCTTTTAATATTACATTACTTGCTATTGTATGAAATAACTTTAGCAATACATTTTATCAAATTTATAATGTAGCAATGAAAAATACAGTTTCAATATTCATCTGCAGGCAAAGATCTTTCCAACTGTTTTTATAGAGAAACAATGAGAAAGTAAACATTATACATCAGGCTTGCAATTGACAATGGGTAAGAATTTGATATATTTTATATCATTGATTTATAATTTAGCTGATAATCATTTTACTATAGGTATTATATAATTAGATGAGTTAACCATACTTTCTGACTATGTAAAAAAAATTTGAGCCCGACTAGAATCTAAAAAAAATTAAATGTAACCTAATCCTTAATTCAAACCCAGATCATAAACATGGAAATATAATTTATTTCCATCTTAATACTAAGAACATGCTTTTATATATACATATATACATATATATATATATATATATATATATATATATATATATATATCATCATCAACCATTATCAATCCACTGCAGGATGAAGGTCTCTCCAAGCTCAATCGATCTCCAATCTTTAGCTTCTCTTTTCCACATCGTCCCTGCACACTATCTCATCTCATCCATCCATCTCACATGTGGTTTCTTTCTGGGTCTTTTACAATCTCTTGGAATCCAGTTTAAGACTTCAATTGTACATCTATTATCATCACTTCTAGCAATATGTCTAGCCCAACTCCACTTCAATCTTTTAATTTTTTCACTGAGGTTAGTAACACCTGTGTGTTCTCTTACGCATACATTGTGTTTTCGATCTCTTCTTGTTACTCCCAGCATGAATCTCTCCATACTTCTTTGAGTGGTCTGAAGTCTCTGTATTGCTCTACTATTAAGTGTTCAAGTCTCAGATTTATAAGTAAGAACTGGCAAAACACATTTATTAAAAACCTTTTTTTTTTCAAACACATAGGCATAATTTCTTTCAGTATCAAGTTATTTCTACCAAAAGCAGTCCAACATAGTTTAATTCTATGATTAATTTCATCCATTAGGTTTCCATCTGTATTAATAATCTGACCAAGGTATTTGTAACTGTTAACATCTTCTAATTCATCATAATCAATCTTTATTTTCATATTTTGATGAAATCGATTAAACATCACTTGTCTTTTTAACATTTATCTTTAGTCCTATTTTCCTAATTTCATCTGATAACTCCTGCAATATTTCCTGAAGCTCTAAAGCATTATTTGCAAAAACAACTACATCATCTGCAAAATCTAAATGACTTAAATAATCTCCATTTACTTTCACTCCTTCAGTTTCCCATTTTAATACACAAAATACTTCTTGCGGCACTGCTGTAATAAGTTTTGGAGATATGAAATCACCTTGTCTACATCCCTCTCAATGTTGACTTTCCCAGTATCATTATGGAATCTCATTGTTGTTGTTGCATTGATGATTTAATGCTTTAATCACTGAAGAAATGTGTATAGAATCAAATGCCTTTTTATAATCTACAAATCCAAAACATAATGGCAACTCATATTCATTTGTCCTTTCTATAACTTCTCTCAATACCTGGATATGATCCTACTGTAACTAAAACCACTTTTAAATCCAGATTGTTCTCTTGGTTTGGTGGAAATCCAATGTTCCCTGTAGACGAGTTGTAATTATCTTGGTAAAAATTTTGTATAAAACTGCTAAAAGATTGATAGGTCTATAATTTCTAATATCTTCTTTGAAATCTTTTTTAAATATTAATATTATTACTGCATTCTTCCAATCATCTGGTACATCTTTATCATTTAGATATTTGGTATATAACTTTGCTAAAAAAAATATTTCTTCACCTGTTTTTTTTAATATATCAATTATAATTCCATCATTACCTGGAGCCTTTCCTTTCTTCATACATTTAATTGCATATCTCACTTCTTCATTTAAAATGCTGGGCAATTCAGAAAGTGTAATAGATATAGGAGGTACTTATTCTTTATTATTATATAATTCTTGTAATTATAAATTTCATTAAACGCATATTATTATATAATTCTTGATAAAAGTTTTCTATCCATTTCATGATGTCATCTCTCTTTTTAGTAATAATTCCATGTTTTTTTCTTATTGCAGATATAAATTTTGTACCAATATCAAAATATTGTTTTACATTCTTGAGATTTTTATTTTTTTTACAGCTTTCCTTGCTAGTTCACAGTTATACTTTCTTATATCATTTTCAACTCTTTTCCACACCATTTTACAAAATTCGAGATATTCAATCCATTTTAATACATTATTTTTGTATATCTCATATTCCTTCTTTTCTTCATAATTCTTCAGTCTCAGTAGAAATTTTATTGGTCAATTGCTGCTTTTTTCTACCATCTATCTTTGTTGCAGTTTTTAAAAGTATATCAGTTATTTTCATATTAATTTCATTCAAATCATGTTCAAAATCTACTAATACTTGAAACCGATTTGTAAGTTTTAATTTAAATTCATTAGAATGTTTCTGAAGATTAGAAATATTAACTGTAAATATTGTTTTTCTTAATAATTTCTGTCTCTCTACTTTTGCATTAACATGTATCTTACATCTTAGTAATGGACGATCACTTCCTGTATTAAATTTATTAAAAACATTATAATCTTGAAATATGTATTTTCTGTTATTTAAAATACAATCCAATTTTTCTGTACCTTCATTTGGATGCTTCCATGTTCATTTCTTTTTAACATTTTTCTAAAAAAAAAAAAAAAAGAGTTTATAATATAGTTTTTTTTCTGCAAATTCCACAAGAGTATGTCCTCTCTCATTTCTGTTACCATAACCAAAATTACCTACAGCACTTTAATCTTTCATTTGTTTACTAATTCTAGCATTAAAGTCTCTCATAACAATTTTAAAATGTTGTTTACTCTGATCAAAAGCCTTTTGCACGTCCATATAAAAATCTTTTACTATTTCATCACTATGAGAACTTGTTGGGGCATAAACCTGAATTATCTGCATTTGGTATCTGCTATTAAGTTGTATAACAAATCTTCCCATTCTGTCCAATACACCATCAATCTCCACAATGTTGTTCTTCCACTTTTTATTTATAATGAATCCTACTCCACTTGTATTTCCAATATTTGTGCCTTTATAATAGAGTACATGCCCACTTTTTAAATCAATTGTCTTTTCACCTTTTCTACTAACTTCACAAAGTCTAATAATGTCCCATTTAATATAAGACAGTTATTTTTCTAATTCATGCAATCTTCCTTCACTTGGAAGTGATCTACAGTTGTAAGTACCTAAATAAATCATCAAATGGCAGCCTAGGTCCACAATCAGGGGATTCTTAGCACCCTCCTCCTTCAGCCACCAACCACTGCCTTGGTTGGTGATTTTGCAGCCTCCTGGGAATAAGGGCCATGCTTTATTTTTGTCTGTCATAATTGTATATATGCATTGGAAAAATATTTATCATTTACACAAACATTTATTCTGCCTTATCAGGCAACTGAGAAGAAAGATCATGGCGTTTTTTGATCTCACACTCAGAGGTAAAAAGCCAATAAACTCACCATGCTGGCTAATGTGTTGGTTGAGCAGCCTATCCATGTTCATATACTATATGAATAATCACATAGTAAAACAGCTCCAATGACAAGAACGTATGGAGAGGACATTAAGAATTTGCCCCTCTTGGTTCCTTTAAGGCCTCCAAGAGGAATCAAAGGGTATGCTTTCGTTTAATAGCAAACTCCTTTCTGCAACCATGTATATATAACAAACCACTAGAATAAAACTATATATATATATATACACACACCTGGATCTCATTTTACGCAATAGATAGGCTCCTCAGAAAACATGCACAAAAGATATCGCACAAAAATAGACATAACTTACCTTGAAAAAGGGGGGATAAGGACTGTGATTTTTCAAAAATCACATAAAAGCAAAGCACCAATGTAAAATTACTTTAAAATTTGCACACACAAAAAAGGAAATAAAATGTGACTAATAAAAAATTTCAAATTTGAAAAAAATTGATACAAGACAAACTTTTTTTAACTATAATATTTCATTTTATTCAAAACAATATATTTTTATGCATAATTTACAGTACAGTAATTTACATTTTTTATACATGTTTTAATTATTATCGCTATTTGCCAATAAACAGGTTCATTTGCAAACTGGTAAAAAATCAGATTCTTCACAAGAGGAAATACAACTAGCGCCAACTTCACTCTCATGTTGTGTTAAATTCTTCAGCTGATCAATTCGTTTAAAAATGAGTTAACTTGATGTCACTGTAAATCGCTTAGTTTTTATACTACATGTATGGTTCTGATGTCATTTTTTTGAAAAAAAAAAGTTCTGTAAGATGCTTCCCTCTTTTGAATCATTTTACAAGTAAAAAATCAATAAAAATGACAATATATGTCAAACAAAAACAAAGCACTGCCTTCTCACCACCTTTTCTTGAATCTTATTGGCTGTTTAAATTTTGACAACAAAGAAAATGGCTGCCAAAAAGTAAAAAGTTACGATTGTTTTTTGTTTTATTTCGAAAATGATAAACGAATGCTAAATCATTTGTTATCAGTATTTTTTGATGATTTTGATAAAACAGTGCTAAAAATCCAATTATTTTAGAAAAATAGTTAAGATTTTAGCAAGAATTATTTATTTATTGCAAAGTGGAAAGTAGAAATCATAATGTGGAATTGATGATTGAACGTTTTTTTGACGTTTTCTTTTCATTTCAACCGTAATTGAATATTTTTTAAATTATAAATCAAAATTTATTTTTGAACACACTTTTGTTCACTTTCATAATCTGACAAATTATTAATATACTTTTTACAAACGAAACTAAAGTGAAAATATTAATAAAAGGTGAAATATTTTAATAATTGACTTTGAGCCAGTTTGTGAATTGGCCAATTAAAAGCTTTGATTTTTACCTCACACAGCCAATAATTTAATCAGCAGGGAAAGAGTTAATCTTTCAGCTGATCAATTCATTTAAAAATGAGTTAACTTGACATCACTGTAAATCGCTTAGTTTTTATACTATGTGTACGGTTCTGATGTCATTTTTTTTTAAGAAAAAAAGTTCTATAAGAAGCTGCCCTCTTTTGAATCATTTTCAAAGTAAAAAATCAATAAAAATGACCATATATGTCAAACAAAACCAAAGCACCACCTTCTCACCACCTTTTCTTGAATCTTATTGGCTGTTAAATTTTGACAACAAAGAAAATGGCTGCCAAAAAGTAAAAAGTTACGACTGTTTTTTTGTTTTATTTCGAAAATGATAAACGAATGTTAAATCATTTTTTAATCAGTATTTTTTGAAGAATAATAATAATTTTGAAAAAATACAGCTAAGAACACAATTATTTTAAAAAAATAGTTAAGATTTTAGCAAGAATTATTTATTTATTGCAAAGTGGAAAGTAGAAATCATAACGTGGAATTGATGTTTGACATTTTTTTGATGTTTTCTTTTCATTTCAACTGTAATTGAATATTTTTTAAATTATAAATCAAAATTTATTTTTGAACACACTTTTGTTCAATTTCATAATCTGACAAATTACTAATATACTTTTTACAAATGAAACTAAAGTGAAAATATTAATAAAAGGTGAAATATTTTAATAATTGACTTTGAGTCAGTTTGAGAATTGGCCAATTAAAAGCTTTGATTTTTACCTCACGCAGCCAATGATTTAATCAGCGGTGAAAGTCATAACTGTAGCTGCATTTTTGCTTGCATTAGTAGAATAAAAGAATGTAATGTCATTGATAATTAAAATATATTTAAATAATATTTACATGTTATAATAAAACATGAATTATCAACAGCAGGCAAAAATACTATTTATAAATTTATTTTACTTATTAACTATATTACATTTTTAAATTTTATTAATGTGATCAAAACCGTGAATACAGCTAAGGAAATAATAATATTTGAGTTATCGACAGTAGTTAAAAATGACCTTCAACATTATTTATAAAAATGCTTAAGAATATTCATATAAATATATTATTTAAATATAGTTTGATTATTAACTACATAACATTCTATTATTCTAGTAGCACAAACAAAGCCAGGTGTGTGTATATATGTATATAATTTCATCTCATCTCTTTACCTATTCTAAAGATAAATAGGAATATGTCTGATCTATAGCAAAAATACTTTTTAAAATGCTCATCAATATCCTAATCATATAGTTATTTAAAGTAATTGTTCCAACATCTTTATATTTCACTGAATTAGATATTTTTCTACGAGAAATTCTTACAATTGAGAGTAAAACTACTTGGCTTTTTTTTTATTCATAAACTGCAGTGCATTGCAATATAAATCAATTCTCTCAAACATCTGAACTTTACACGTATTCACCTTAGCTAAAGTTTTCACAACTTCTTTCATCATTACTACACAATCCATTTCACTCTTATATACAAATGTCTTTGTTTTTCAAAGTTTTTTTTGTTGTTATATAATTTATCTTTCTATATTTTCAACACAATTCAAAACCACATGATATTTAGAGCAAACATAAATTTACATGCAAAAATATGTAATATATTAGAAGGAAATAAACTCTAAAAGCATTTTATCTAGGTAAACAAATTTAATCAATATCATTTTCTAGATTCAACAATAAATCCCAAATACCTTTATAGTCTTATTTAAATTATCCATACATAATACTCACAAGGCAGAATCTTTATGTAGTCATTTTAATAACTGTGTAAAATTCTAATTTATCTAAGTACGTAATATAAAATGTAACATTTAAAAAAGAATGTTTGGACAGTAATACGTTATTATCTATTTTTTTCCTTATGAATAAAAGGATTTATTTTTGTCTGCTTCATTTATTAAATTATAATTGTGCAAAATGTTTATAATTAGATATTGATAGTACTTTAAGAATTCATTGAATACTTAAATATTAATTGAAGCTGTTTAATTCTAAAATTGCATATATGTGTGTGTATCAGATTTGAATCCTAACAACATGCTTTCTAAAAAATGTCATATATATATATATATAATTTTTCATTTAAAACAATAGTTACTAGATTCAATTCTTATGATTATTTTGATAATTAACGTTTTCCAATGCTATAACTACTATTAATAGAATGAAGAAAATAAAATATACACATATGTAAGAGGAAATGTATAGTCTACAAAAGAAATACTTACTGGCTAAGCTTTGCAGAATTTTTAGAACAAGCTAAAAATGGAGCAATGTCTTCATGATCTTTTACAAATGCATGAATTACATTCCATTCAGAATCAGAACCATGTCTTATTGCAAAACACAGAAGTAAGTCATGAAATGGTACATTACTAAAATATAAAAACATAAACAATTTCAAATCATATAATACAAAAAAGTATATAAATAAAACTAATTTATGATAAAAAAAATCAAAATATTTTTAAAGAGTAGAATTTAAAATTATGTAACATTTAATGCAAAACATTGCAGTTAATAATCTTACCAGAGAACACTTTCAATAATAAGTTAAATTATAATTCTATGTCACCAAGAAGCTATTAAGTTATGTTCATAATATTTTTTTAATTATCAGTTTTATTTATTTATTATACCAAATAAAGGAAAACATGATATTTCCCTATAAATCTGAATGGTTCCAGATGACAATTTAAATTACAGCTTTATGAATATATAGCTTATTGGCCTAGTAAAAACAAAGGTAAGCCACACTCTCAACAACTGTAGAATTATAAAAACTTCATCACTGTTAAAATATGCATCATACAGATGACAACTATTAATCAAAACACCTTTAATATGGAAATTTATATTATCTGGACAACAATATAAATTATAGTTTTAATTTATTATTTTAACAGTATAATTCTCATCATCATTGAGAATCATTCGATGCTTCCATCAAAAAAAGTCTGATAATTCCATTGTTGTAGATTAATGTTTTACCAGTATTGTAACTTGTACTGGTATAGGATTCTTTTTATAACATAGAATCTGCTGTACTGTTTTTATTATTTTTTTTAATTGAAAAAAATCTGAAGAAACCAGTATTGTATGGACAGTTGGCAAATATTAACTGTCTTTATTGTTCTCAGTAGAAAGTTTTACTTTGGGGCTATTCTTCCTTGTGCTGCATTATCAGCCAGTTTTTGCAAGAAAACATGATTTTTTGCTTGTTTATTAAATATTTTTGATTATTTTACACACTAAACAAAAGAATGTGCATATTCAATTTAATTTTATTTATTGATGTTTTATTTTTATAAATAGAAATTATTAAACATGACTGCAATCATCATGGCATAGGTTTCAACCATGCTTTATGAAATTCTTCTCATAATGCCATCACCTGTCCAAATTGTCACAATGTTAGAATTTTTCAAAAATTTTAATAATTATAAAGCAAATATTAGATTTTAAAGCAAAATTTGATCGATTTGTCACAAATTCACATTCCTTCATTTTTATTTTTAAAAAACCTTAATACAAAAAAAAAAATGTTCATTTTCTGAAAGAATATGTATTCTAATATTATTGATGTTTATGTACAGTATTCTTGTTTACAACCCAGTTTTTAAATATTTATAAAATTTAAATATATAATTTTAGAATATTATTCCATTTATAAAATTAAATTAAAAATAAATCAAATTCAAGTTATTGAGTTTTAATGTAAAAAAAAAAATTAAATATTTTATACAGAAATGAAATATTAAGAATTTTCAAAACATTCACCAGGTGTAACAATAGAAAATGTCACAAATTTATGAGTTAATTACTCTTAAAGAAAAAAAAGTACTAATATAAAAATATAAGTACTTTCTGCATTAATGGTTAAAACAAAAATACACAATATTGTACCAGTTGAAAAACCTCCACCACCTAAACTGCAAGTCGGATCCAAACTCAGTCGAACCAAACTGAATTCAAATCCAACTCACCAGCTCAGATCAATGGATGATCTAAATTGATGGCACAGTGCTATGCGCCAAAGAACTAGCTCAATGGTTGGTGATGTATAGAGACCCCTGTACTGACACTAATTATGGATAATAAATTAACTAAAGATAATTTTAAGTCGATCATATGTATATGTTCAGGTTGCCAACACAGACAGCGAGCATTAACATTAAAATAATGATTGAATAAAAGAGTTAAGAAACCAAGTGTGTTAATAAAATATTTAATAATAAGAGTACTAGTTTTGTTCAACTTTTAAATGGTGACTATATTGATTACCTCTAGTCCTTAAACAGAGTTTATAATTATAATAAGAATGGCAGTTCCTATTATATGCCAACAAGTATTATGCAATATTATGGAAGTCTATATGTCTATGCCCCCAACAAGAAAATAAAGTCAGATAAAGGTATTCAGTGGTGATGGAAATTATTATTCTAATTTTATATGGAAGAATATGAGATTTATTTTCACATTCGCAAATCAATTCATGAATAGCAAGATACGTATTTAGGGCATAATTTTAACCTTTACTAGAAAACTTATTTAATTAGAGATGACTAAGAATTTGTTTGACTTTAGTGAAATCACTTCATCATGAATTACAAGCATAAGAGCGGGCTTTACTGGAACAGAGAGGTAACAGTGCTGACAAATTATGAGCTATAAAATGAACATGAAAGATAATAGCTTGTAGGTGATTTAAGTAGTATGGTGGCTTGTATTTGACAAGTCTTACTGCCCTTTAAGGAGATGTGGAACACATGGAAAGCCAGGCCGAGTCATAGCTACGGACCTTTGGTGTTCCAAATATAATATAAGTGGGGGAGGAAGTGCTTCCTTCCTCTATAATTTAAAATAACAGTAATATCACCACCGACAAGCCTATGGAGTAGAAGATTGCCCTACATCAGCAACATTCAAAGATGATGACTTGATAGTCACCGTTTGAATAATAAAACCCAATTTATTATTGAATGCTCTACATGCTGACTTGATCAACTTAATTAAAGTCAAACAAACTTTTAACTAAAATTATTTTAAAGCATTTATAAAATTATATTAATTATGCCCCAAACATCGTGCCCTCCCTGAATCTTAATAGAAAGTAACAGAAATTTGAATTAGAATATATTTATTTGATTCCTTTATCAACCCCTTTGCAAAATATTTTAAGATTATAAATATATGTAGATAAACATTTGTTAACCTGACAAAAGAGCCGGGGACATAGGTAAGAAATGAAGCTAATGATTTATTATTAGCCAATTATAAAAATAGCAAACATTGAATAAATTCTTTTGACTCGATGATTAATAGAACTGTATAAATTTAGTTCTAATGGGTGGAAATTACTATCAGACTTAATGAATTATTACTTGTGTAAGGCAAATGGAACAGGGGAGATCATTGAGTCAAAGGATTATTGGCATATAATTAAAAATAAATGACATTAATAAATTACTCAATAAATATATATAATACAATAAATGAACCACCATCGTGAGAAAGGAAAGATAAATCTAAGGACTAGAGATTGAGAGAATTACTACATGACTTAAATATAGCATAAATAACAGAAAGTTTTGTATAGATTATTACATTAATAAATGAGAAGAGCTTTTAAAGGGAGTGTAAAGTTCGGAAACTGGCCAGAAAGTTACGGTTCATTATGGAAATATATTACCATTTCTTCCAAAGCTGGTTCCTTAGTTTACATGTCCGAGTTGGTAAAATGTAGGCACACATTTGATAAATTACTTGAACAGCATTTTGATTGATTTTTCATGATTTTGGTAGCATGATTGGTCCGGAAAAGATTTAGCAGCTTCATCGAAGATTTTCAGGGGACTTCAGGAACAGTAGTCATATTTCTGAAGTATTAGCCCCTCACCATGATAGAAACACTATTTTTAATCATAATTTAAAAACACACAGAGTTTAATGGTACTTCTCTAAACAAAGATGGCTTCTTTTCTTCTCCAAACTTTTCAGAGCTATTTATACTGTGTCTGATGCCTTCAGGCTAGCACTTCTTTCATTTTCAATGTTACAAGTTTTTACTAATTGATTTTAGATACATTCCTTCAATAAGGCTTTCAAACTCATTAACTTGAATTTATTTACTAATTAGAAAATGAATTTTTAAAATCAGAAATCTGATTTTAATTAAGAAATCCTTAAATTTTAAATACTTATCTTTTTTTCTAACTAATAAAACTTTACCCATTGTTTTTGGAAAGGGACAATCTGAAAGCTTATCAAAAGAATGTAGCTTTTAATCACTGAAATTTGAACAAATTATTTAAAAGTAAGATAAACATTCCTGATGCAATGAAACTTTAAAACGAATATATATTTTTAACTATTTATAAATATATACGCACAATCCATGTAGTTATAATATATATATAAATTCATGAATAATTCCATCATGAATTTATTAAAAGAATTGATTCATTTAATCCTCAAATGAATTAATTTTAACACACATTTATGTAATAGTTTTTCTTTATGGAAATTAGCATGGATTGAATGTATAAAGCCCCATTGCATCGGAAATTTAATGTTAGTAGTAGGGTTTGAAGTGGGCTTCTGGCAAGATCTCATGAAGCTAGGAACGAACTCAGATCCAACTGCTTCAATATATAAAAATTTTATATACACATACAAACAAAACTATAGATAATAAAATCAATATTTATTTAAATTTTCAACAGTTATGATTTATAAAGTGGATGGAATGGTTTTTTGTTGAAATTCAAAAAATTCACAAATCTAAAAAAGTCCTGGAATTCAGAAATTTCAGTCTAATTGATGATTATTGATAGTAATTGTTTATTTTTATAATCAAAAAATAATTATTCATCTGATTAATGAAGATTAACCTTTAATCTTTATTTTCTAAATAGTTCTAAGTAAATACTTATTTACTAATCAATAATGTATTATTATTCTAGATTGAACACAGTTAACTAACTGAAACGTAAATGTTAAACCAGCTTAGAAGTTAAAAATGGCCATGACTTATTCTTCCTTGATTCATACTGTAATTTAGGTACATAATAGGTGTAAATAAAAAATCCTATATTAAAATAGCTTTTTATATTAGCCTTGTATTACAGCCAATAACATAAAAACCATTCAGGAAATATTTTCCCACTAACATCTAATCTTCAGTATTCATGGTTACAAAAATAAATCTGAAGTAAAAAAAATATTACTTATACTAAAATTATAAGAATGTATATTGTAATCATAAATATATACACAAACATCACATGACCACCATCTCTTATGCTTGTGTATAACTGTTGTCAAAACAGCAAATGTGTGCATGTCATAACTTGATCCCTGATAGCAGCAAGCATTTCTGTAGTTTCTCAACTTGTATTTTGCATTTTGATATATAAATATAACAAAATAGTACTCTTTATTTTCAATAGATGAAATATGATATAATTTTTAAGTGTAATATTTAGTTTTCTGATAAAAAATTAAAGCATAAGATAAAAAGATATTTTGAATAAAGAAAATAAATAAAATAATAAACTTATATATGGGTAAATTTTTCCCTGAGACATCCTGGCAAAGAGTTTTTTAAAAAATCAACTCTATCATGTACAATTTTTTATTTTTATGATTTTCAATATTTTAAATTTATGATTAAATTTTTTTAGGCATCAGTTGATTTTTGGAATTTGTACATTGTGGTTTATCATTAAAAATATTACTAAGAATAATGTGTTTTAAAATGTCATTGAGCCTAAAAAATTTAACTTTCTATGATCTTTGTATTTAATATTAAATAACAATCATACACCTAACATTTTATCTGTCTGGAACTTTTGCTCCCTACATTAGTATATTAGAATATTCCAATAAAACTATTTTAGTCCCATCAACATCTCTGCTATCTGCTCATCCAAATCTTTTTTCATTTTTTTTTTAATTCTCCATTCAATTTAGTTTTTGAAAATATATATTCTTTAAAATAAAAGGAATCAATTAACTTTAATAGTTTGGACATTGAAAGTGTCAGAACTAAGTGGGATCTTGAGGAACTCTGCCACCCTCTCTAAAAACTTGGTACAATGCAAACAGGATAAATTTTTCTTATCATATGTATTTATAATGCTATTTTGTTTTCTCTTACTTTTGATTTTTTTTCTATATTCACTAACCTCACCTGAACCATTTCCTGGCCTATTTTTTTCAATATAATTTCTCTTTTAAATATATTTCTTTTTTATATATATATATATTTACACTTTTCTCCCTCTTAGTTTTACTAATGCTTCCAAAATATATTATTTAATGTCATTCTTCTTTATATATATAATTATTACTATTTGCGGGATATTCCGTGTAGTGAAAAAGCTAAATGCTGACGTTTCTGTACAATATCGAGTACCTTCCTCAGAGAGTCCTCTTTTTCAAATCATAAGAATGCATGTGAGATTTAAAATTTTTATCATTTTCTTTCTCCTCATATTTAAATTCTAATGGTTGAAAAGTTTTAAAATTTATTTTCTCTTCCAATAGCTTCTTCCAAATGTTGTTAATATTCTTTAATTCACACCTTTCATTTATGCTCTTGGGCCTTTTAAAAATCTCTATAGCTTCTCTTAGCAATCTCTGGTCATATTGTTCAATTTTTGCTAAAATATTTGTTTTTTCAAAATTGATATCATGATTTGTTAATTTTATATGAGAATAAATAGCTGATAAATTGGATTTTTCTCTCACTGCCAGAATGTGTTCTTCCTTTCTAATATTTATTCTACGATTAGTCTGTCCTATATATGTATGTGGAATTTCATATACACCATGACACTCCAAAGCAATTTTATCTTTAGGAAGTGGAAATATTTCACTAATTTTTTTATAAGTAGTGTAAATTGTGTGAATATTATTATTTTTTAAAATGTTACCAATTCTATCAGTTACTCCTTTTATATATGGCAAAATTGTCTTAATTTTTGATGTATCAAAATCTTTTTTCTTTTGATATGTATAAGCCCTATTAATAATGTTGTAATTAAAACCGTTATGAAGAAGCATTTTATTAGTAGCAAAAAGGTCCCGGTGAAAATGGCTATCATCAGAAAGTCTCTTTGTTCTATCCAATAATGTCTTTTCTACTGAAAATAGTTGTGCAGGATGGTGATAAGAGGAAAAATGCAGATATCTCCCAGTGTGCGTTGGTGTTTTATATATACCATGGGATAAAGAACCATCTTCCCTTCTTTCAATCAAAACATCTAAAAAAGGTAATTGATCATTATTTTCTATTTCCATGGTAAATTTAATATTGTTGTGAAAAGAGTTTAAAAAGTTAAAAAAGTCATCAAGAGCATGCTTGCCATGAGGCCAAATAACAAAGGTATCATCAACATACCTCAGCCATATTTATCAGCTATTTATTCTCATATAAAATTAACAAATCATGATATCAATTTTGAAAAAACAAATATTTTAGCAAAAATTGAACAATATGACCAGAGATTGCTAAGAGAAGCTATAGAGATTTTTAAAAGGCCCAAGAGCATAAATGAAAGGTGTGAATTAAAGAAGATTAACAACATTTGGAAGAAGCTATTGGAAAAGAAAATAAATTTTAAAACTTCTCAACCAATAGAATTTAAATATGAAGAGAAAGAAAACGATAAAAACGATTTTAAATCTCACATGCATTCTTATGATTTGAGAAAGAGGATGCTCTGAGGAAGGTACTTGATATTGTACTGAAATGTCAGCATTTAGCTTTTTCACTACACGGAATATCCCGCAAATAGTAATAATAATATGACATCTTTTATCCGTGAAAATATTAGAATTAATATATATATAAAGTAAGTTACTGTTAACACTAACTGAAATAATTATAGAAAATATACAAACCATTATACAATTACAAATATCCAGGGCGTTACTGGATATTTGTAATTGTATAATGGTTTGTATATTTTATTATATATATATATATATATATATATAATGACCATTGGACATTTGAAAATAAAAGTAATCCCAAAAATGTCATACATCTTTGTAAGATTTGTTCATCTAAATATCAAAACTATTTTTATGTTCCAGATCTATCACTTGGTGTACACTTGGGTAATCAGTAAATGCCATGTAAAAGTACCAAATTCTCCATTTCCTTTATTTTGCTATAATATTTTATATAAATGTAATTTATCCATGTCACAAAATAAACTTTTATATATATATATATATATATATATATATATATATATATATATATATATATATATATATATATATATATATATATATATTGTAACGAGCACAGACGTTCGTTACATTGTTTTTTTTTTTATTTATTAAACATGAAAGTAAATTAAAAAGTTCGCATTTAAAAATTTTCTTTAAGAATTAAAAATTGAAATTAAATATCATCTTAAACTCGTATATATTAAATCGCACAGATAATGAAAAATTATTAAAATAAAACTTTATTAAAGAAAAAGTATTTTAAAACTAAATTTTAAAAAGATTTGGAGATAAAATTATATCTTTAAATTTATCTTTAAATATATTTTTGATTTGGAAAACAGGTTAATTAATCAGAAATGGAAATGATTGTTAATTAGTTAAATGTAAACCAGCCTTGGGCATTTAAATGTAAAAACATCGGTCAGATAGGAAAACAATAGAAACTGTTAGCAAATAAGAAGAAATCCCTATGGAATCGGACCGCAGCGAAAGGACCATCGCATCGGTGACGTAATGTAAATTCAATCCTTCACATTAATATAAAAAGGACAAGTTTGGAAAATTAGTTAGTGATTATTGATTATTACGATGTGACTATATGTAGTAGTACGGAGTTGGAGGTGATGGAATTGACAGACGCACTGTCAATTCTGTCAGCTGTTAAAGAAAGGAGAAATGAACTATCGTTTTCTACATTGAGGACTAGTTAAAGCAAAAATCTCCGGATGGATAAATAAATCGGCCTTCAGAATATTAACCTCTTTAGGACGGCGTGGGAATTTACGTTCATGGCAAGCAACGGATAAAGTTGGACGTTTTAAAAATCGTAAGAACTTTATATTCACTTGAAACAATAAGAACTCTAAATTTTAAAACTTTTTAGTAAATAATGCAATAGAATCCTATCTGACCAAACTAAATTCTTCATTAATAATGTTATTTGATGTATTTGTTATTTATTTATTTAAAATCATTTCCATTTATTTAACTTTGTTCTTTAAGTTTATTTATGATTTCTGTTTTCCGATGAATTAAAATATATCAATGTTAAACTTAAGTCGGGCGTGAATGGCTGTATAGATTTGTAAAGTTATATTAGGGGAGGGTAATCTTAGGTTATTTGTTTCGTGGTTAAATTGGGTCAATGGATTGGATATATTGGTGTGATTAGTAGATGTAATATTGATTCGCTACGGGCAGAATCGCTTCATACGCCGCACACTTCCGTTTGCCTATGGAAGGAATTATAAGTCGGATACCGCAGTTCCTTTCTATGGAGTTTTTTGTTTTATTGCTCTTCTTTGCAGATAGATGTAATATTCCTATCTCATAAGAGGCAATTTCTTCTCTTAACCTTTTGTGCTGCCGTATTTTATTACATTGAATACATCGATATATCAGATGAATTGATGCCAGTTTGACTACGAATTTTAGCCTAAGGTTAAATAGGGATAGAATGTTTATTTTCAAAAGCAAATTTATGTGGTCTATTCATACTTGACCCTAAATAAAAATGCATTAAATTTAAGTTGTTTATAGACGCTTGCATGGATTGTTTATTGGTTAACTATGTTTTGCGTTTCCATATTTGATCAAAATATATAGACATTCGATAAATAATGATACCTTACGGTGAGTATCTAAAATGTATTTATTCGGATGTCTTTTAAGTTATTGGTGACAATGCAAGTATCTTATGGTGAATACTATTGGGTTACGTATAAATTTCCCTCCGCAATTGTCAGTAATCAATAATTTTGTATTTTGATCGTTTATGTTTACTTTGAAATGTTTTTGACCGTGAAATCTATGTAACCGATCTATATTCAACATTATAAACAAGCTTTCATAAATTTATCTGTGCGAACTTAATTAAAATGTAAAATTAGAATATAATAGTAATTAAATGTAAATTAAAGTCAAAAATCAAAGTTAAAAATAATGTTAAATGTTAAAATGTAAAACTAATACTAAAATAATTTTAAATCTTATATATATGTGCATAAATAAATGTTTGTATGTTAATTACTGGCAGTGGCTTATTTTATTTATTTTTTAATGTTGAAATCTAATTAGATAAGATATGATATTATTAAATCTCTGCTACTCCCTGAGCTAGTGACATGGGCTAACGACCGGAACCAAAATATTTAAAAAAAAAAAAATTTTTTTTTTTTTTTGACTTACGTATCTGCCTACTTTATAAATTTTTCTAGGTTCAAATGCCTAGATGGCGCCCTGTAGTGCAGTTTACGTGAAGTCGCTTTCTCCGGATCGTTACAACTGGCTTTCCCAATCTGGGGCCGATCTTTAATAAACCACAAATACCCTGAGCAAATTTTGTCAAAATGAAATATTTTATCTGTTTACATAAGTCGTATACTTTAAATCTTATAAAAGCTCTGCCAGTAAAAGAAATTGCGCATATATATTAAACACAAGAAAGTGAAAAAAAAAAATTTAAAAACTAATTTTTGTTAAAAAAAAAAGTCAAAAGGTTGCAATAAATATGTTTTTTTTTTTTGTTGATATATATTATGCTTTAACGTGTATAGGCGCGCACAGCCACGTAAGTTTATGATCGAAATGTGGTACCTTACGATGAGTACCATTGGGAATTAACTTCAGTGTAATCCTATTTAAGCATTTTAATCAGTCATAAATAAGTTGGTGGTATTTATAATTGTGCTGCAAATATACACGTATAAATCCATTATCTTTCAAAATATATTTAGTTCAATGCAACCTTCTTAAATAAATAATTTAAATAACTTGCTTGTCATGCCGTGTGTAAAAATAAAATGTATAAAATAAAATAGAACTCTTGTGGGGAGGGGTGTAAACGTAAATGGTCCTTAGGTAAGCGATAGTAAACATTTTTCTTTTTGTATATAGTCTTTTTGTAAAATTATTAACCGGATGTTTTGTAAATGTCTTTGTCAATCGTGTACCGTAATTACTAACCCTAAGTAAAATTTTTTTTTTTTTTGATCATTTTTTTTTAAGCAACTTTACTGATATGTAACGAGCACAGACGTTCGTTACATTGTTTTTTTTTTATTTATTAAACATGAAAGTAAATTAAAAAGTTCGCATTTAAAAATTTTCTTTAAGAATTAAAAATTGAAATTAAATATCATCTTAAACTCGTATATATTAAATCGCACAGATAATGAAAAATTATTAAAATAAAACTTTATTAAAGAAAAAGTATTTTAAAACTAAATTTTAAAAAGATTTGGAGATAAAATTATATCTTTAAATTTATCTTTAAATATATTTTTGATTTGGAAAACAGGTTAATTAATCAGAAATGGAAATGATTGTTAATTAGTTAAATGTAAACCAGCCTTGGGCATTTAAATGTAAAAACATCGGTCAGATAGGAAAACAATAGAAACTGTTAGCAAATAAGAAGAAATCCCTATGGAATCGGACCGCAGCGAAAGGACCATCGCATCGGTGACGTAATGTAAATTCAATCCTTCACATTAATATAAAAAGGACAAGTTTGGAAATTATTAGTTATTGATTATTGATTATTACGATGTGACTATATGTAGTAGTACGGAGTTGGAGGTGATGGAATTGACAGACGCACTGTCAATTCTGTCAGCTGTTAAAGAAAGGAGAAATGAACTATCGTTTTCTACATTGAGGACTAGTTAAAGCAAAAATCTCCGGATGGATAAATAAATCGGCCTTCAGAATATTAACCTCTTTAGGACGGCATGGGAATTTACGTTCATGGCAAGCAACGGATAAAGTTGGACGTTTTAAAAATCGTAAGAACTTTATATTCACTTGAAACAATAAGAACTCTAAATTTTAAAACTTTTTAGTAAATAATGCAATAGAATCCTATCTGACCAAACTAAATTCTTCATTAATAATGTTATTTGATGTATTTGTTATTTATTTATTTAAAATCATTTCCATTTATTTAACTTTGTTCTTTAAGTTTATTTATGATTTCTGTTTTCCGATGAATTAAAATATATCAATGTTAAACTTAAGTCGGGCGTGAATGGCTGTATAGATTTGTAAAGTTATATTAGGGGAGGGTAATCTTAGGTTATTTGTTTCGTGGTTAAATTGGGTCAATGGATTGGATATATTGGTGTGATTAGTAGATGTAATATTGATTCGCTATGGGCAGAATCGCTTCATACGCCGCACACTTCCGTTTGCCTATGGAAGGAATTATAAGTCGGATACCGCAGTTCCTTTCTATGGAGTTTTTTGTTTTATTGCTCTTCTTTGCAGATAGATGTAATATTCCTATCTCATAAGAGGCAATTTCTTCTCTTAACCTTTTGTGCTGCCGTATTTTATTACATTGAATACATCGATATATCAGATGAATTGATGCCAGTTTGACTACGAATTTTAGCCTAAGGTTAAATAGGGATAGAATGTTTATTTTCAAAAGCAAATTTATGTGGTCTATTCATACTCGACCCTAAATAAAAATGCATTAAATTTAAGTTGTTTATAGACGCTTGCATGGATTGTTTATTGGTTAACTATGTTTTGCGTTTCCATATTTGATCAAAATATATAGACATTCGATAAATAATGATACCTTACGGTGAGTATCTAAAATGTATTTATTCGGATGTCTTTTAAGTTATTGGTGACAATGCAAGTATCTTATGGTGAATACTATTGGGTTACGTATAAATTTCCCTCCGCAATTGTCAGTAATCAATAATTTTGTATTTTGATCGTTTATGTTTACTTTGAAATGTTTTTGACCGTGAAATCTATGTAACCGATCTATATTCAACATTATAAACAAGCTTTCATAAATTTATCTGTGCGAACTTAATTAAAATGTAAAATTAGAATATAATAGTAATTAAATGTAAATTAAAGTCAAAAATCAAAGTTAAAAATAATGTTAAATGTTAAAATGTAAAACTAATACTAAAATAATTTTAAATCTTATATATATGTGCATAAATAAATGTTTGTATGCTAATTACTGGCAGTGGCTTATTTTATTTATTTTTTAATGTTGAAATCTAATTAGATAAGATATGATATTATTAAATCTCTGCTACTCCCTGAGCTAGTGACATGGGCTAACGACCGGAACCAAAATATTTAAAAAAAAAAAAAAATTTTTTTTTTGACTTACGTATCTGCCTACTTTATAAATTTTTCTAGGTTCAAATGCCTAGATGGCGCCCGTAGTGCAGTTTACGTGAAGTTGCTTTCTCTGGATCGTTACAATATATATATATAAAGGTGTAAGATAAGGTGACTCCATATCTCCAAAACTTTTTACAGCAGTGCTGCAAGAAGTATTTTGTGGATTAAAATGGGAAACTAAAGGAGTAAAAGTAAATGGAGATTATTTAAGTCATTTAGATTTCACAGATGATGTAGTTGTTTTTGCAAATAATGCTTCAGAGCTGCAGGAAATGTTGCAGTAGTTATCAGAGGAAAGTAGGAAAGTAGGACTAAAGATAAATGTTAAAAAGACTATAGTAATGTTTAATCGATTTGCTCAAAATATGAAAATAAAGATTGATTATGATGAATTAGAAGAAGTTAACAGTTACAAATACCTTGGTCAGATTATTAATACAGATGGAAACATAATGGAGGAAATTAATCATAGAATTAAACTTGGTTGGAGTGCTTTTGGTAGAAATAACTTGATACTAAAAGGAAATGTGCCTATGTGTTTGAAAAGGAAGGTTTTTAACAAATGTGTTTTACCAGTTCTTACTTATGGATCTGAGACTTGGACACTCAATAGAAGAGCAATACAGAGACTTCAGACCACTCAAAAAAGTATGGAGAGATGTATGTTGGGAGTAACAAGAAGAGATCGAAAACACAATGTATGGGTAAGAGAACAAACAGGTGTTACTGACCTCATTGAAAAAATTAAAAGATTGAAGTGGAGTTGGGCTGGACATATTGCTAGAAGAGATGATAATAGATGGACAATTGAAATTTTAAACTGGATTCCAAGAGATTGTAAAAGACCCAGAAAGAGACCACATGTGAGATGGATGGATGAAATAAGAAAGTGTGCAGGAGTGATGTGGAGAAGAGAAGCTAAAGATCAAAGAAGATGGATTAAACTTGGAGAGACCTTCATCCTGCAGTGGATTGATAATGGTTGATAATGATGATAATGATATATATATAATCTTATGTTTTGACTGTCCTCCAGTCTTCTCCAATGCCATATTTACTTTAATTTCTATTTTTTTTTATCTTTTTAAGAAATTAAATTGGCTCTGAAGAGGACAGCAAAACAGTCAAAATGAAAGATTATGGTGCACATATATGTACAATAAAAAGTGTTTTTGTTAAAAAGTTTTCAAAGTAAAATGGATAAATTCCATTTAATAGTACTTAATAAATTACTATAAAGTGCTATTTAACTTATATTTCCAGATGATGGCTTTCCTAACAAAGTTTATCATAGTCGGTGATTGTTTGCCATGATGAAAATGCCACAACTCAATTTCATTTTGATACTTTAAATTATTTATTAACTTGTAATGTGGCTTATACTTAGAATAAAATTCCTTATAGTATACACATAAATATAAGGAAAAATGCATATATATAAAAAATTAAAAACTAAAATAATTTTCTACCTTCTAGAGCCTTTTCTTTTCACAACAGAAAGATAATAATCATGGGCTTTTTTTAGACATTCACTGTATTTTAAGCTACATAAGAGAGTCAGAATTTTGGTTTTGAAGATTCTAAAAAATACAATATGTAATATATTACAAAGTTAATCAAATAAACATTAATAATTAAATTTATTTTATATGGGACATTATGCATAACACTAAAATATATTATTTAAGAGCAAATCTTGATTAGTTTATCTTAAAGTGATCTTAGTAATTAATTTAGCTATTATACCTTTACTTTCAATTAGGAACAGTAAAACTAACTTAAATATGCATGTTAGAAATAAATTAAATGCATACAAATAAGCTATTTGAAGAATAATAGGAGTAATAGACACTTATTTAATAAAGACTCATAATATATATATATATATATATATATATATATATATATGAGTATTATATATATATATATATATATATATATATATATATAGTGTTTTGCTGAAGGTTTGGGATGATGGTGTTTTAATTGTATTTATATATGTGACTATTTCCATCATTTAATATAAGTATCAAATGTCTTTAGAAAAATTTCATTTTATTTAAATATTCCAAATACATCCAATTGTTAATAGATAGCACATAGGTTAGTATATGAACAACATTTCAAGAGGTGTTATTATTCCTTCTTCTTCGGGTGTTGTTGACCTGACCAGTGACTTTACTAGCATGTCAATCAAATATAGACCCTTAGATTCTTGAGTATTGAATTTTAAGTTAATGCTCTAACCAACTGAGCCATCCTGCCAAAAGCAACAGTCAGTAAAAATTTCATATACTTATCTCTAAAGTTCCTGCTGATTTCTCCAATTTTTCCTTAAGAGCAAAGTTGATTAGTGATTTCCATACCTTCTTCATAGGCACACCAGTTTGATCTATAGAATTGTTAGCCATTGTTATGTGAGCAGCTTTTTAAAATTTTCTTCTTTGTGCCTTTTCTTCTCTATCCAATATTTTTGAATTTTCCAATTGAACATGTTCATTGGTGCATACATGATCTGCTATCTTAGACACATCTGTTTTTTTCTTCTAATTATTAGTTACTGTTCTTGCAAGTGCTTTTCAATGGAATGACTGGTCTCACCAATATACATTTATCCACATATGCATGGTATTTCATAGATGCAGTTTTTTTCTTTTCATCATTTTAAGTTTAGGCTTTATAGATGTTAGAATTTCGCACAGTGTGATATAGCTTTGGAAACCTGTTCTATTGTTATATTAATTGCAAATTTCCCTTCATTTGTCTACTATTTTTGGTATGTATGGCCTTATAGTACAGTACTAATAATTGTTTTTTTTTTCTTTTGATGGTTCTTTTTGTTGTTTATTTAAGGGTTTTTTTAATAACAACTGATGGATACCCATTTTTCATAAGAGTTTGTTTTATATAGATCTTTCCTTTTTTCAAATCAGTGGTTTCTAAACAAATATCTTTTACTCTGTTCTATAGTGATAATATAAGTCCATGTTTTGTGTTTCTGGTGTGATTGGATGTATAGACTAAGTATTTTCCTGTATCTGTGGGTTTTTGGTAAATTGTAGTTTTGATTTTGCTATGAGGTGAGTCACAAAAACATCTAAGAATGCCAATTTTTGTTCTTATTCTGATTTTATTATGAATTTAATTGAAGAGGATATGTTGTCGATATGTTTCAATACAGAATATATTTTAAATGCATAAATATTATTTGCAATATTTTGTGTATTTGCTTCAACATGTGTTCTATACAACAAATGTAGCATATAAATAGCAAAGTAAAACAATAAGTGAATATGGGGTAGTTTTTATGGCTGTGGTTCCAAGTTTTTCCATGTAAATATTGTCTATTGTAAGGAAAATATTAAATAGTAATAATAGCTTACAAACCAGAACATCTTCTCTTGATAGCATAATGGAGGTATTAACATTCTGCAAAAAACAACCTACTATCAATATAATAATGAAGGAATGGCTATCAGCTCACCATTTTCATCCCTGATAAGCAATACTTACATGGAAAAACTTGAGACCACAGCCGTAAAATCTACTCCATATCCACCTAAAATTGCCTTCATTGTGTAGATGATACATTTATTATATGGCCACATGGTGAAGCATTATTACAAACTTTCTGGAAATACATCAACAACATATCCCCTTTGATTAAATTCACAATAGAATCAGAAGTTGAACAAAAATTATCATTCCTAGGTCTTCTTGTGACAAGACACCTCTATGGCAACATCAAAACTACAGTTTACCAATAACCCACACATATAGGAAAATATTTAGCCTATATATCTAATCACATCAGAAACACACACAAAACATGGAGTTATACTATCATTTTGGAACAGAGCAAACCATATTTGTTCAGAAATCAGTGATTTGAAAAAGAAAAGGTCTGTATAAAACAAACTCTTATAAAAACAGTTATCCATTAGCTGTTATTAAGAAAACCTTAAATAGACAAAAAAATAATCATCAAAAGAAAAAAATAATTTCTGGTACTGTAATATATCCATACATACCAAAAACAGAAGATAAATTAAGGAAAATCTGCAATCTGTATAAAATCAAAACAGATTTGCAGAGCCATATCACATTACAAGGAATTCTTACATCTGCAAAGCCAAAACTTGAAATGCTGAAAAGAAAAAACTGCATCTATAAAATACCATGTTAATGTGGAGGAATGTATATTGGTGAAACCAGTCATTCCACTGAAAAGCACTTGCGAGAACATTAACTGATGACAAACAAATGTATCTAAGATAGCAGACCATGTATTTACCAATAAAAATATTGAATAGAGAAAAAACATACAAAGAAGAAAATTTAAATAAGCTGCTCAAATGAGAATGGCAAACAATTTCATAAGTTAACATAGTATAACTATTCATAATGTATTAAAATCATTAATCAACATTGCTCTTGAAAAAAATTGGAGAAATCAGGGGGAACCTCATAGACAAGTATATAAAATTTCCACTGATTGTTGCCTTTGGAAAGATGGAGCAGTTGATTAGAGTGTTACCTTAAATTTCAGTACTCAAAAATCTAATGGTACAGATTTGACTCCCATGCTAGTACTGTCACTAGTCAGGTCATCAATACCTGAAGAAGAGGGGAGAATGATGCCTCTTGAGACATTGCACATATACTATGCTGTGTGCTATTTCTAACAGTTAAATGTATTTGGAGTATTTAAGGATAGTTAAAAAATTTCTATAGATTTAATATTTATATTACATGATGGAAATAGTCCAATATTTAAATACAAATATAATAATAGATATCTATTTGAAAATCCAAACTTGATTACATGCATATATAAAAAGAGAAATGGTTTTTTATAGATTACTTTAAATTCTTAATTTTAAAATTAGCATTAATTAGTACTCCTTTTTTTTTCTGAATATACAGATCATAATAAATATTTGAAAACCAGACACTCTTCACAAACCTGGAGCTTAATTGTAAGTATAGAGATTTGAACTCAGATTTTCAAGCATTCTTCAACTATTCACACTATCTCATACAACTAATACACATGACCACATACACGTAAAAACGATAAATAATCACCAATATACGTATTTCATGCTAAACCAGCACTCATCAGTTAGTCCAGATTATCATCCCACACACATATATGATCAGTGCTCAGGTTATATTAAGATAGAAAATCTTTATACTTTAATGGACAGGCTTTAATCCACTCTAACCTCCAACTTTTCAGCTATTCATATCATTGAAAATCTGATGATGAAAACACAAATCCCATGCTGATGCCAATATTATTGCCATGCCCATGTTGATCTCAAGTCACTCTGACCCCTGATATAAACTGAGCACTGATTATATATGTGTGTGGGAGTTGATTATCTGGACCAACTGATGAGTGTTGGTTTAGCATGAAATATGTACATTGGTGATTATTTATCTTTTCTACATGTGTGTTGTCATGTGTATCAGTTGTATGAGATAGTGTGAATAGTTGAAGAGTGCTTGAAAATCTGAATTCAAATTCCCTATACTTAGATCATAATAAAATATATTTGTGATCCTAACTGGCTCATTTTTTTTACAAGGACTGATTCTCTGAAGCAAGACATTTCTCAACTCTTTCTTTTGCTACTTTGAATATGTTCTGCCCCAAAAATTTAAATGTTTTTTGATAATGTAAAAGACCTACTTCCCACTGTTGTATGATTTGAAAATAGTTTCATTAATTCAACTAACTACTTTTCCAATTGGAATTAATGACTAGTCTTTTTATTATATCATTTATATACAATGTTTTATTCTTAAACATATTACATCCCTTAGTTTATTTCAGAAATGGGTCAATGATTATTTTATATACAATCTTCTGATTTATTTGTATATAAACTTTTGCATTTTTATTATGGATATTTTGTCACCCAGAGAGGTTTTTGTTTTTATTAACTCTCCAGATTATTGCCTATGCTGAATTTCTATTTCTTGTATTTTTTTCTCTAGACCTTTAGTACACTAGGCAAATGTATTATTTGCATTTTTAATTCAATCCTTTTTATAGGAGTTCCCTGGTCAATTTAATGAAATTTTTTTTCTATCTTTTACTATCCGACATGGTAAAGTGTTTGATATTTTCCACACTATAATATAATCATGTAGAAACTATTTCTTTGGATAATCTCGGGGCTATTCTCTGTTAAATTCTATACACAATCTTTTACTTAATTAAATTCATATTTTTGGTCACATTAATAACTTAATTTTTAATTTTCTGAACATAAATAATTTTTCTGGAGTACTACCTATAACTATTAATGACATGGCGTGTTAGTGTAGCAGGACCATACACAGATAATTTTTATAAAATCGTTTTATTCCTTCAGACTAATGGACAGTGTTTTCTCGTAATTTATTCAAATAAATATGATAATGAGATACGCATGCATAATACTTTTCTCCTTGAAGTACTTTATTTTTAAGCCATAAATCATTTGCTATTGCTAAACAAGCACTTCTGAAAATTCATATTATAAAAAGAAAATAGTTTAATATCTCTGTTAACCATTTGAAACTCATAACATTTATGGTGTGGTAGTTTACTCACTTAGACTATGCATCAATCAATAATAGCAGCAATTTACCATTAAATGGTCTTACATTGTCTATATGGATTCTACAACAAATTGATTGCAATTAATACTTTTCTTGTGAGCTGGTGCACAATGTATTTCTTATATATATATATATTATAATGATCCGGAATAAGAGACTTAATGTATTTACACTACAGGGCGCCACTAGGCATTTGAACCTAAAAAAGTTATATAGTAGGCAGATACGTTAGTTAAAAAAAAAAAAAAAATTATTGGTTGATTCCAATCATTAGGCCATTGTCACTAGCTCAGTGGAATAGCAGAGATTTATATTTTATAATAAATTCTTATCTAAGAATATTTTTTTAAAAACAAATAAAATAAGCCACTGCCAGTAATTAACACACAAACATTTATTTATGCACATATAAATTTTGAATCATTTTTAATTTTGAGGAATAATATTTATTGTTTTAGATTTTAACATTCTTTTAATTTAACTTATTATTTTAAAATTTTAAATCATCTACACAGATGAAATTTATATTTATTTTAAGATTCTCGATTATGAATAAATTTAATATTTTTTATAGAGATCATCGAGTATGAATAGACTACATAGATCTGCATTTGAAAAGAAAATATTCTATCCCTTATTTAACCTTAGGCCAAAAGTTTGCAGTCAAACTGGCATCAATCCATCTGATACATTGATGCATTCAATGCAGCATGAATACAACAGCACAAAATACTATACTGTAAGAAATGTACATCTGAACAGTAAGTAGAGTTAGAGAAGACATTGTCTCTCAGCCAAACAGGAATGCTACATCTGCTGGTGAGAAAAACAATAAACAAAACAACTCCATAGGAATGGACCACGTCTTCTGTCTTACTATGCAATTCCATTAGGCAAACAGAGGGTGTGCGGCATAATATGCAATCCTGCCCGTAGCGGATCTCATGCTACATTTACTAATTACATCAATACATCCAATCCATTGACCCAATTTAGCTATGAAACAAATAGCCTAAGATTACCCTCCCTTAAACTATATATAACTTTACAAATCTATATAGCCATTCACGCCCGACTTAAATTTAACATTTATATATGTTCGCACAGATGAATTTTATAAAATTTGTTTTATAATGTTGAGTATAGATCGGCTGCATAGATTCCATGGTCAAAAACATTTCCAAATAAACATAACCGATCAAAATACAAAGTCATCAATAATGTCAATTGCAGAGGGAATACAAGAAACCCAATGGCATTCATCATAAGATGCCGCATTACTTATATATTCTAATTGAATATGAAAACCACAACATAATTAACCACTAATGAATCCATGCGATGTCCATACTCAACTTAAATTTCATGCATTTAAACAATTTGTACAAGTAAATATCAATAGAAATAAAAAAAAATGGAAATGATTTTAGCAAACTTAACTATATAAAATTTAAACATTAATTATTAATTTGGAAAGTCAGATTAAAGTTCATTAAAAAAATGTTTAGCTTGTTAAATCTTTAAAGTTCTTAATTATTTGTAGTAAAATTTTTCCATTTACACCTCACAGTAGAAGAGCTCCTGGTTCCTGTTGTCAATTCCCATGAAGACTTTCATGGAAGACTGGTCTGATATTCTGGAGGTAGCCTTAGCTGGTTCCATTCTGATATCCCAGTCATTTCATTTTTTAAAATAAGTGAGAGAGAATGACAAGTGCATCTTATTGTCTTCTCACAAACTCAAGTTGGAACTGTCAGGAAACTGTCTTAATTTGAATCGTTTTCCTTTTTTAATCCTCCTATGGATTCCATGAATGAAAACGTCACTGTTCCATTTTTTCATTATGGTCCAGGTTTTTATTTGCTGTTTCTATATTGGACAAGCTAATTCTTTATTTTCTTATCTATCTTTCATCAGACTTTTTAATTATACAAGAGCCCAAGGGCTAGCTTGCTTTTCAATTAATTTATAAAACAATCATTTCCATTTACAAAAATATATAAATCTTTTTACAAAAATATATGTTCAAACACTTTTTTCATTTATTAAAAAAAAAAAAAATTTTTAAGTTTTGCATCTGTGCGAATATATATATACGTTTAACAACTCTTTAATTTTAGCTTTTAGATTTTTAATAAATGTATTTTTATTTGCGAACTTAGTTTTTATTTTAAATTAATGTAACGGCATATTTATATACTGTTACATATCAGTAAACTTCCTCAAAAAACAAAAACATTAAAAAAAAAAGAATTTACTTAGTGTTAGTAATTACGGTACACAAATTGATTATATATTGAAACAGACAGATCGAAGAATCGATCTTAGTTTCATGGTTGTCATTTAAGAACGGTAATTCTAAACCACTTTTTCTATTCCAAGCCACATAAATTTTAAGTTATTTATTTTGTGTTTGTTTAAAAAGAATTTAATGTAAAGAGTATGAGTATAAATGTCACAAATCATGATAAATGATATTCGTGTGTGTGTGGTTTGTGGATTTATATTAGCTCAATTTAAAAGTTTCAATTGCGTGTATATTTTCTTTAAATGTTAATTTTGCAAATTATACAAAGTCATTTAAAAATGCTGATCAAAAGTCACATTCCTTTGATCAGTATTTTTAATCAAAATCTTACTTGTACCAATGTATAGAATAATTAATTTGTACTTCGATAAATTAAGATAATGAATGTATATTTTTGTATTCACGAATTCCGATGTAATTGTTTTGTCAATTTAGAATCATGTATTAAATTTAAAAATAAATGAGAAACGTAGAACTCTTATCAAGAAAGGCAAATGCTATTGTATAGTCAAATTAGATATTGCTGGAGGCCGAAATCAAAGGAGGCGGAGTTATGAACAAAAACTAGGCAGAAAGGTCAACCGTAGCCATCTTAAATATAATATAGAGACTCTAACTTTTGACTTGGTTGTGCTTGGATCGTCAAGCTACAGCAAAGTAGTTGTTCCAGAGAAATCACTTCAACCGTTATTAAGAAGTTGCCCGGTAAACTGCAATCATGATGGGCTAAGTCCAAGAAGCTGATCCCTGTTCTGCCACTTTAAATCTTTCGTACCGCTGATCTGTAATGTTTTCCGTGCTTCCAGTCTTCCAAATTCCAACATATAAATTAACCATGCCATTCTAAGAAACTCAAAATGCGTGCCTACGTTCTTCATACATAGCACCGCAAGAAGAAAAGCCGGACGAAGAAAGAATGGTAACTTTTGTTACATGAACTTTTTAACTTTCCTCTCAATAATAATTTTAAATTTAATCTGTTAACCTAATTAATTGCATGTAAATTTCTTGTTTTCCATTTGAAAATGTTACCCAAAAACCTGTCAGTAAATTTCTTCTCTAATATTTCTGTGCTCTAGTCTTTAGATGATAATTATTAATATTTGTGCCTACTAATAATCCATTTGTGAATACATTTATATTTTTACTATTACTTATTTTACAAACAAACGATGCCAATAATAATATTTCTCAACTCTAATTAAAGTCAGTAAAGTTTATCTCATAATATTTATTATATTCATTTTAAAAGTAATTTTCTTTTATCGAACTAAAAATTGTTTCATTTATGTTGAGTTGAGAGATATTCAAGTATTTTTATTGTTTCTTTTACTTTGTCATGATATTTTAGTCAACACTCCAAATCTCAGATACTTAAAATAGTCTAAAATTTTATTATAATTTTTTATATATTATTACGGAGTAATAATAATAAGTGAATATTTTATTGCTATTATTACCTTCCGAACAATCTGGGGAGTTATGGGTTTCAGAGTGAAATTAATTAATTGTTACTTTTGCGATCGTTTGATTTCGCCATGTTATTATTGAATAGTCATATCAGGCTGTTGCGTAGAACATGTTACGGATAGATAAAATGGTTTATATAATTTCGTTTTAAAATCCACTTCCGATCACTCTTCCTCGATGTTACGGTGGCATTGCCTTTACCTTCGCCTAAGTTGGCGTCTCGTTTTACTACCAGTTGGAGAGAAATAAATTCTTCTCCAGGTAATCTCTTGGATCACCGGGGTTCGAAAATGATCCCGGCTGGTTGTAGTGTCTTGGATCTACTTGGGGGCATTAAGACTTGTCAAAGTACAAGCCGCCCGGTATTCCGTCCATGCACCGCAAGTTATTATTGTAGTGTACCTTAATCTTTGCAACCATCAGTACATCAGTATTATATATTATATTTTTATATAAAACCGCCTCCCATTTATCCGTATACGCAATGGTTTGAATCTATTAAATAAAACAACTTAATATAAGCTAGTAGTTAAATATTTTAAGTGCTCCAATTACTCTGATTCTCATATCAACCGGTACAACCATTTAAACACATAAATATTGGCATGAGTTTGTTAATCAGTACAAACCGATTATTGATGACTAGCAGCAATTTATTATAAAATACATATGAGAGTTTACCGTACCTGTAAATAATATTATTCAATGCTTTCAAGAATTTATTAAAAATTTATCTAACCTAATTTTGTCTTTTGCATTACTACTCTCGACATCTAGTCAATCACCTGCTGTCTGTATTGACAACTTAAATATATACATTAAATTATTAGCCGTACCAATATCCCGATTATAAGGGATCTATGAAATAGCTGATTGTAGGTAATTTAGTCTGTGTTTTTCAATGAGCTAGTAAAGGGAAAACCCCGTACCGTTGTAATATTGTCATCGGTGGGTCATGCCAGGGTTGGGTTTGAATTTAGTTTGCATTTTGGAATTTATTCCTAGACGTGGACTGGGTTTGAATTCGGATTACTGTGTGTGATTAAGCATGGTGATTTTTTTTTACCGGTACAATATGAAAATTTTAAAAGGACAAAACTTGTTTTTTTAAAAGACAAAACAGTAATTACACACAAATATAATGATAAAAAAAATGTTGACTGTTTATTCTTTACTACCAGCTAAATTTTTGCCTCCCCCCTTCCAAGTTTCTTTTCTTCTACTTTTAAGTATTAATTAGACACATCAGAATGGTTGGATTTTGAACAAGACTTTTTTTTTTTAAAAAAATGATTTATACTAATTATTACGTTTTATTCCTCGCATTTATTTTTACATATGCACAATTTTTCTTACTGGCAGTACCTTTAAGACAAAATTCAAAGTATAACTTTTCATTAATACAAAAAAAAATACATACACATTTCAGAAAAAAATATTACTGGCTTAATTTTCAAAATACTCGTGGTTTATTACACATCGGACTATAACATCACATTAATACAAAAATATATACTGCTTTTTAAAAAAAAATGTTACTGGCATGATTTATCTTTAAAATTCTCAGGGCACTTGGTGGTTTATTAAAGATCGGCCCACATTGGGAGACCAGTTATAATGATCCAAATGAAAGTGAAGATCGAATCTTACCGTAATCTGCATTACAAGGGTGTCATCTAGGCATTTGAACCTAGAAAATTTACAAAGTAGGCAGATACACGCTGTTAAGATTCCGCTTTATTTAAATATTTAGACCTATGTAACGGTATATAAATATTCCATTACAATATATATATATATAGTATAATTTGATGTCTGTATTTCTTCAAAGCAATATACATAATTATATAATTAAATATTTATAAATACAGTAATCAGATAAATATTTTAAAGATTTTTATCCACTTAGGTGTGCTGTTGACTATCGTCCTGGTCTTTGTTAACTAACATTTTTGAAAGGTTAACCTTCCCACAATTCTGTGATCTTAAAGTTTGCTGCCTGCCTGTTAATTAAGACATGTTTGTATTTGTATATTAGCATATTTATGTTACAAATTTTAATCCTTATAATATTATAGAATTAAAAATAATAATAAAGAGTGGTATTATATATATATTATAATATTGCAAATCAATGTCTGTATTTCTTCAAAATAATATACGTAAATTTATAAATAAATATTTGAAAATACAGTAATTAAAAGTTTATAAAAATTTTATGTATAACCATAACTTAGAAACGCTTTCAACTACCTTGTAGCTTTGTCAACTATCACTTTTAAAATGTCAGCTTTCCCATAATTCTGTGATCTTAACGTTTACTGCTTTCCTATTAATTAAATTCTGCTTGTGTTTATATATTAACATCGCCTCTTTAATTTTTCTTTTATTATTATTTCTTTCAGTTTCCAATATTTTTACATTGTTATAATCAAAATCAAAACCATATATACATGATTTATTATGGATCATAATAAATCATGTATATATGGTTAACAGGCCTCTGGGTACAGTGGCTGAAAGATTCCTGACTCCAAAAAAGGAAAATCCACAGTGCATCGCATCACGTCACATTTAGCTGAGATAAATTCAATATATCTAGACAATCATCTTCCCTTTAAAATATACGCCTTTAACTTATTGTTAACATTTCATATGTTGACACTTATACACAAATACATATATTGTTATAGCTAGGAATTTAGTAATGTGGAAAATAAAACTAAATTTTTTTTATTTATTATATTAATAAATGGTAAAATGTAATTTGTTGATTTATTTTTACCAGTTCTATATTTCAGATAACAAGATTTATTGTTACAAAAAAAATCTTTAAAGATTTATTTTATATATACAATCGAATAGTTTCTTGTTCAGATATTCATAAAGAGTTCCTAAACTTAGGTAAAAGAGTTGGAGTCATGATATAAGGACCTTGAGCTCAGAGTCCCCACTCTATGATTAAGCATCGGAATGTAAGTCTCTGATTATACAATTACATACAATTTAAAATGCATTAAACAAATTAAACACAAAATATAACTGTCATTTATTTATTCTTTCTTTTTATATATTTGTGTTTTCATTTATATAAAGATTCTCTCTGTATTTATATATAAAGAGAAATAAATATAGAGACAGTTTTTTATTTTGAGAAAATATGAAATAAATAATCATAATTAGTTATGATTTGGATATAACAGGTTTATTTCAGTTATGTTTAGACTTCATAGAAATAAAACATTTGGTGACTTGAAGTATATGAAATTAGACAATGCTTTTGAAATTGCCCTGCTGAATTTATTATACTTTAACATATATGTATTGTTCACATAAAGAAAGAATTTAAAAATAAGATAGAATTAATCTCCTAATATTTGTAGTGTAAACAATTAATCATAGACATGGTAAGCGAGTGATTTAAATATACATTATTAAAAAAGACAACTATAACGGCAACATTATTAAAAACAGCCAGATATATAGTTAGAGAAACAATAAGTATCTTTATAGTTATGTTAGGACAAAAAACTTTACTATTCAATTTACATTTTAATCGCAACCAGACTTATATATATATATAAAACAAAATAAATGTCCGCTAATATCAATAATACAATAACGAAACTTAAATATATTCCAAACAACGGTAAACAATTTATAATACAATATAAATAAAAACTCAATAAAAACTCATAAAGAAATATTTTCGATTATATTCATAATCATTTTCAACTCAACTTTTTTCGTTATATATATATTAGATAAATCAGATCATAAAAATTATTTTGAAAATCTCATATCAAATACTAAATGTTATGTATATTAAAATCAATTATTAGAAATTAAATCCAATCAAGATGGAGTGATTAAAATTATTCTGACATAATAACCCAGAAAAGAAAAATTATAAATTATTATTAAATATGAAATGTAAAATAGGCTACATTATTATGAACTATTCAACTGCTGGTCTTTATTTAAAGAGAGAATTATTAATATGTTAAGATTAAGAATAGAACAAATATATTACTATGGAAGATTTATAACGACATAAAAATTATTTGAAATGGGAAATTAACACTGAAAAATATGCACAAATAAAGTTTAAGAAAATATGCAAGTTTATAAATGAACTTTTTATATAGGAGTTTAACTATTAAATATGGAAACAGTTTGTTATTGCATATCTTTCATTTTTTAAAGTGTATTAAATAAATGTAAACCTTTTGAAAGAAAAATGGTAAAGCCATGATAATAACAGATGCATAAATCAAGTTGTGCAGTGTTAAATAAAAACAGTAAACAAATTTTGAACACATCTTGTACAAAAAGCAACAGTTAAAAAGACATAAAAGTGTCGATCCCAATTATGACTGGGTGACCAGAAAACAAATATACAGTAAATCTCAACAGAATAACAACACATATAATTAGCAATAGTAATTTATTAACAATTTGAAAAAATAATTACTATACTGATCCTTAAACCTAATATAAAGTCTGCATTTGAGTGACTTAATTCACTGTTTAATTATTGAATAGTGAATACTGTTTATACAATTAAGAAAAGCTATTAATTAACTTTACCTTCACCACCTCCTATAGGCTTCATAATACAACCCTCGGAAGAGCCTCTTGAGACATTTCAAAATACTAATAAGACCCAGATGGTCTGTTAAAATCATTAGTCGGCTGAATGATCTACAGGAATCGAGATCTTGGGAAAAGAAATCCTCTGATGATGATCTACTGTTTTTCTACTCAGGAATACATTAACACTGAAGCAGCGACCACAGAAAAAGCAAGCAGTTCTTTTTCTCTAGCTTTTTAAATCATTTCTTCTTTTGTTTCTCTTATCTTTCTGTGCTATGTATTAGTATTGCATTATAATAATATCTGCAAGTAAAGTTAAATACTTTAATGTACATGTCTAAAGATAAGAAAAGAGATAAGCATTTCCAGTTTTATCCCGCCCCCTCCTCTGCGCGGGAAACACACGAACCTCAGAGAAATAGCAGTTTGGAATGCGGACCTGAAGCAAGACAAGGCTATCCCAGACTCCTGTGCATGAATGAGAAGAGCAGTATTTAAGGCCCAGTGAGAACCAAAAAAATTGTCACGAGATAGCAGTGTAACCAGAAGACAGCATGCCGGCTGAAATCAGAACTCGTGATCCAGTGAACTCCACCACTGAAGGTGCCAAAGCGGAACTAGGGATTTATAGAGGCCATCTGTGCTTTATTTTTGTTTGTCGTAAACTGCAAGGCCAGAGTATGTAAGCATATTATTAATATATCAAATTTGTTGTAATCGTAAGGTGTATATTAAATTATTAGTAAGAATATATATATATCCTAAATACGCTAATGTCAGTTGTTGTAAATATGTTAATATCGTTTTGTTGTAAATAAATATTTATTATTATTAATTATCAGTAGTTGAAATTATTTAGCTCGCTTGGATAGAGAGTGGGGGAGAATATTACAATGGCGCAGTCGACATTAAATTCTTTGTTTTTTATCAGTTTGTATTATTTAGAGTTTGTTATCATACAATGAAATTACTTAGCGTTTTAATTATACAATTAATTACTCTCTTATGAATTTATTTCCGAATATGGTAAGTTTATAAAGTCTATAATATTAATTAATCTTAGGAATTTATTTCCGTATCTGTAAGATTTTAAAAATAATTTAATGTTTTAGGAATTCCTTTCCATGCAAGGTAATTTATAAGCTCGGTTCCATTAATCAATATATAGATGTGTCTATGTTTCTTTAAACTACGTTTAGTTGAAAACATTTCTTTTCAACGATTTATTTATTTAAGTTTAAACATTTTTTAATATTTTGCAAAAAAAAAAAAAATATTTAAAGCAGAAATTTAAAAACATCATAGAGAAAATTGTGTGGGGAAAAAACCATCTCAGCAAAGAGGAAATATTGATGTTTTTTTATTAAAAAAAACAAGCTTCGTGGTCAATTGATTAGATGGGAATGTATTATAAAGACAGCTCTTAATTTTTAATATAGACAAAAAACATCAGATTTGAGTTTATTGGAATATTCTTTAAGATTCTAACCATAAAGAAAAAAAAGTATTAAGCACTGATGGAGAAACTAATGAATTTGTCTTCATGACAGTTGTTTGTATTACTTACATTCTATAAAAAAGAGAGGCAGTCATGAAAGTACTTTAAAATGTTCAACATATTTAACTATAATGAAGACCTTAAATATATTGGTAACTTTTAATATGATGCTCTAATTCTTGAAAGTGAGTAGGTGCTATGCTTTTTAATCCAGAAGATAAATGTCATGGCAGAAGTTTTCATGGCAGAAGTTTACTTCTGCCATAGTGCTCAAAAGTTAGCCTACTTATCTACAATAAAACTACAGAGAATTTTGTATTAATAATCTGAGCTAGGCAATGTCTAAAGTATGTCTGTCTACCCAAGAAGATTGGAAACTCATTTCATATTTGATATTAATTATTCACCAATTACGAAAACTTGGAACCAAACCCGATTTTAAATCAGCTTTAGAAAAAACCCAATATCCTGTGGCATTAATGGATTATTGTATAAATAGAAATTATATACTTTAGATAAGATAATTAAAATTGTAAACTTACACAAATATAAAATTACCCGAGGTAGAAATTTATTTATTTTTTTTAACGCCTAAACTGATAATTTTTGTTTATATATAAAAATATTATGTTAATTAATATTTTTATTTAATAAAAAATAATTTAATTAGATATAAAATTTTCATTTGAGAGTTTTACTCTAAAAATATATACATATATCAGAACTTTGATTCAATGCAGTTTCATAAAAGCAGGATGCACTGAGGTTAAATTGCTTTAAACCAGGTGACAAATGGTTATAAATTCTTTTGATGATAAATTACTATTTGCTGAATTACATGTAAATCAAATATATGGTTATGTTAAAGAAGACTGGAAATAATATACTTTATTAAAATTTTAATTTTAATCGATATTTTAATTTTTTTTTTCAAACATATTCGAATAACTGATCACTATCATTAGTCATTCTCAATTGTATACATGCTTAGTACTATGTTTTTGCTGGAAATATTAATAAAAAGTTATTTTATTGTCGACATCAATCATCAATGATAATTACAATTCTTCCATCATAAAGTGAGATTGAGAAGCATTTATTTCACTCCATAAATAAAAATATCACTACATAATAACCTTTAGCTGATCATCATACAAATGATTTGTGAAATAGATTGTGATTAAAAAATATAACCAGAACTTATAAGGGTAACATGCTGTACGTTTTCGGAAATTGATCATCAGCGAAATATTCGTTATATAAATAAAAGACAAAAGTCTCATGTTATAAAATAGATAGATAAATAGGATGGATATATGGATGGATATATTAAAGATAGATAAAAAAGAAAAGCAGAGACAGATAGATCAATTGATTAATCTATTAAACAATAGATAGATGTATGGATTTATGGACAGAGAGACAGATAAAAAGACAGATAGATGGATATAAAGTCATCCATGTATATATGTGACCTCATTGATTATTTTAATACAGTATATAAAAAATATTTTCTACAGAACATTTTATAAAAATTGACAATAACCTTCTTTTGGATAACAAAGTTTTTTATAATAATACTCTGACAATAATTTAAATAATATAATATATAATTTAGTAATATAAATACTATCATGTAAAACAAGCATTTTAAATAGATATGTGTGATTAAAATCTTTCACAATTTAAAAAAAATATTTTTTATCATTTATATATAAATTTTATAAAATTATATACAACTGCAATAACAAAAATATCAAATATCTTTATTACTTTTGGACCACTACCTCTACACTTAAGCTACTTTCTCAATAATTGTTTTAAATTCTTATACTGCAAAGAAATCATGGTTATTTTCATCACTACCATGCTAAATTTAAAGCAATCTCTGTTTTAATCTTATAGATACATTCTGATAAATATATTTCTTATGTGTAATAACATTTTTTTAATACAGCATTTAAATTAAAGAATATGTTGATTTAAGATAATAAAAGAAGTTAAAATAAAATGTATTATCTTTTGTACTCCTACATTCATTATGCAGCCTACTCAGTTTATATAATATTATTTAAATGCATGGAAGCAAAGACTGCAATAAAAATATATTATGAAATCAAAAATATCTATTTTTTCCAGTATCATGTAATATACTTGATTTTATGACGCCAATATTTCTTGTTAATGGAATATTAAACTTACTTCATCACTTACTATGGTCAATAATTTTTATTTAAAAAATATGTAAGTCGGCTTATTCAGTCTTATCATTATAGCACAAACAACCATTAACCTTTAAAGAAACTTTAAAGAACAATTTTTTTTACATGAGTAGGAACATTTATTTTTAGTTTGGAATTGTGTAAATAAGAGTGAGCTAAATAATATAAGAATGCAACTTTTCATATTTGTTATGAGTGCATCATTTTTTGCCATATACATTAATAATGTGATATTCCATGATGACTTCAAATTTAATGTTCAATATATTTGAAAATGCTCAGACTATAGTTTCCAGAGTAGAAAAATTTTGGTCAGAATTATGATAGTGCATTTATGAGCAAGTCAGATTCAATTTTTATGTTTATTAGATAGTTTTGTTTCCAAAATCAAAAGATTCATTAAATGCTTTTTAATTTTAAAAATTAAAGCTATATTTCAAATATAGACATGTATTACTGAATGATTGGTAAAAATGTATGCGGAAAAATATGAAGCAAATATAAATACAATATAAATCAATTTAAAAATAATGGGAAATCATAGTAATAATTACCCAAAAACATATAGTTTAATGAGTGATTTAATAAACGAAAATATAACATTTAAAATTTATTATACTTTTATTTGTATTATCATCATCACAACAACAACAACAACAACAACAACAACAACAACAACAATAATAATAATAATAATAATAATAATAATAATAATAATAACCATCATCATCATCATCATCATCATCATCTTACTCTATTTCTTCATCCACTTTCATGCTCCAAATATTGTTAGGAACTAAATGTTGAAATGCTGGAATCACTAAGTCCTAAAAATTTATTACATATATATATATATATATATAATTTTAATAAGCCCATAAATCTTTTGTAGAGAAGCTGACTCCAAATGCATATATTGTAATAAAATTCACAAGTCAAAGCCATTAGAATCAGTTTAACAAACTGATTATGTTTGCATATTAATTCAATTTTAAAATAATTCTAATGATTCTAAATTGTGAATTCTTATTATGGTATGTACATTTAGAGCAGATTCTTTATAATTCTCAACACACACAGTGTTTATTTACATGCTTATTAAAATTATTAAAATTTACATCTTAACTGGTATTTGAAACTACAAATTAGCTTGATAAATATTTTAGGAAGATCATTAGTAATATAAAGTTTCACTTTTTCAAATATCAGCGATTGATATATTAACCATAATAAAAAATGATAATTAAATAAAAATGGAGATTTATTATTTAACTAATAAATTGGCATTGGTATGTGAAAGTGGATATTTTTTATGTTTATTAATATGAACTTAGTGAGTCTGACTTGCCAATTATTTTTATTATGGTTCTTATATTCAGAATAATATATTTTTAAGCTTATAAATATAAATATTACTAATTTAATTTAGGAAATTTCCTTATATTTTATAGAGAAATTTCAATTCTAATGTAACTAAATCAAGTGCTATGTAAAATCTGACTTTGTCAATTGAAATCATTTCATCTAATAACAGTATTTGTCAAATCATTTTTAAATCAAAAATGAATTCATTCGATTTAAAAATGAGTCAGACAAACTCATTTCTAGATAGTATGATTTCAGTTGACAATTCCAGAGTAATAATTAATACTTCATATGGTATACCATAATTTATGTTTAATTATTTATTCACATAAGGAAGCATATTTTATATTAAAAACCTCATAGTATTGTGGCAACCATTTTACTGGCATTGAACCTAGTCAAAAACGACTATTTAATTTAGCATTTTTTAAAGGAGAAAAATTTTTTCTCATTATAGAAACATAGAAAATCAAAATCTAAAAAAATAACATAATGGACTGTTATATACAAATCATTCCAAAATTTATTTTAATTTATAAAGTCCAAACTTCGTTAATATCATGATATTTTTTTATTAATGAATTTTTTTTCTAAAAAAAAATAAAAAATAAAAAAATAAAAATAATAATAATAATAATAATAATAATAATAATAATAATAATAATAATAATAATAATAATAATAATAATAATAATAATAATAATAATAATAATAATAATAATAATAATAATAATAATAATAATAATAATAATAATAATAATAATAATAATAATAATAATAATAATAATAAAAAACTGATTTTACTAAACAAAAACTCTTTTGCAAAATAAAAGTCTAGAAATTGTTCAAATTTCACCGTAATTATATTAATTAAATAATATTTTTTTACAAATTCCAAATTAATCAACTATTGGAGTTATCAGCCTGCATCAATAATGTCAATTTATTCCTTATCAGAAAATTATGGCTACATATGTAAAGTTTTGGCAATATCTATAAAAGACCAATCTCATGCAAATTTTTGATATTAATTCATATATGAATATATTACATGAAATTGATGATTTTTTAAAATTGGTTTTATATATAAAACTAATAAAAAATATAACTTCAAAAAATTATCTGACAAGTTAACAACATTTGGATTATGGAAAAAAAATTATGATCAAATAAATTTAATTATTTCGTATAGCCATGGTAGTCAAATAAACCAGTGTTTAACTTTAAGACAAATATTTTATGTTTAAAATTAAAACATTACAAAGTCCTTCTCTGATATATTATAAAAAGTCTTACTAATTCAAAAGATATGAAAGAATGTCCAGCTACTTTAATTTCATTTTTCTTAAAAGAAATATTTTATTTCAGATAATGTATTTAATAATCAAATAATTAATTATTCAGAATATTGAATACCAAATTGGGTTTTTATTGAGAAATATATAGTTTTTGAATATATTACTCTATTAAAAGAGAATTAAGAAAAAGATTAATTAAATGTTGTGTGTTGCATGTACTACTGTATGGTTGTAAAATGTGGACAATGAGTAATAAACTTAGGAACAGATTGGAAGTCTTTGCGATGTAGACATGGAGAAGAATAGAATAAATTACTTAGATGTATAAATACTTATAATATGATTTAAATGTATATAGGTGAAATTAATAAAAAATTTCATAAATAACATTTAGCTTAGCGCTTTTGTAGTATGCCATTATTATGTGTAAAATATGAAGAATTTAAATTTAAATGAAAAAATAAATAATAATATGAGAAGGAACCCAAAAATATCCAGAATTATTCTTTAACAAGTGCACCTATTGTTATACATGCTTCTGCTGTTACATATCTCTTGCAGGTACCTTTTTGCATCACTCTGATAAATTATATTAACATGTGAGATTGTAATGCAATATAGCACATTTTTTGTAAAGAGCCTTTCACATATTTGCAATTTATTGTAATGGTGGAAAAGTTGTAATACTGTGAAATTCTATTTTATTTTAGGAGAAATATCAGGGGAAACAGTTGAAATTCTTGAAAAAGATTGAAAAAAATGCTGTTCTGGAAAAAAAAACATAAGATTACAAGTAATTTAAGAAAATTGTCAGATTCATCATGTCCCAGAAAAGCATCGCCAGTAAAGTCTAAAGTCAAGAAAATCCTGATATTTTTTTATTAATGCAGACAACATTTTTTTACTATCAATAAATTTTTCAACAAATCCTGTTTAAAGAATGGTATAGCATCTCTTTTTTTGAAACACATTGACATTAGAAAGTTTATTTACGCATGTTTTGCAATGTTACAAAAAATGAAACCTCCATCAATCAATAATCAAATTATTTTTTTCAGTAGTTCTTTTACATTGTATCTAATTTCTCTCTTAACATCTTATCATTTTGCTGTCACATATATCTAAAATAAAATGAGTTTACCAAGCACACCTTCAGTGTAAATCATGATAAATATATTCTGAACTATCTTTTCTCATCCTGTAAACTGATAGTAATTCAGAGGATATTTTCTATTAGATCCAGCGTTTGGAAAAATAAAAACCATAAATATAATCCAATAAGATGGTCAGCTTTCAATTTTTTCTTTGCTGCAGAAGTATATTCAATGTTAATTTTGTTATAGAGGTGGTCAGCTTCACATCTATCTTTGTTATGCAAAAATATAATTTCCATTTAAACTTTTCTTTATATTACCTTAAATATAAAATATATTTGATTATATAAATTGATCATCTAAATAACTTTGTTTCTACAATAAATTTACATACACAAAAGTATATTACAATATAATTAACGCGGGGTCAAAACAATGTACGAGAGAATATTAATCATATTTAATGATGATAATCTTGCCTTTTAATTTAAAAGTACTGAAATTATAATGTTGTGTTTAACAAACAGTTAGTATAATTATTATTCATACATAAATTGAAATTTTGTATAGCAATCTAAAATATTAATTAAAAACTCTTTTTGTTTAAATATATCTTTCAGATTTTTTTTTTCATTTATATATTTGAAAGAAAACACTTTTTTTTTCAAAAAGCACATTTCAATCAAAACTAAATTTTATACTAATTCTATAAAAAGAAGAAATGAATTTTTATTTTTTTATATTCTAAAGAAACATTTAAATATTAAGATAACTTCAACCACAATTTGAATTGCTCTTTTAACCAAAGTAAAAAAAAAATAGTCATCAAATATTTCACTTTTTTTAACATATTTCCATTAATTCACAATATAAATAAAGTTTTAAACATATAGTGAATTCAACTGTTACTAATTCTCTTCTTTTCTAAGCCAACATAATATCTGGTAAAATGAAAATACAGAAAAGGTAGTTTTTTAATATTTAGCTTTATTTCTGACGAGCATACTTTCAATATATTTTTACTATATCATATTCATGGAATGTAGTGGAATACATTCAGAAGTCATCAAATACGATATTATTGTTATAGGTGTAAATTATAAACTTTTTTTGATAATTTGTAATACTTACATACAAAATTATATATATGACCATGGTGAACATTTCTTAACAGTTTATAACAAGGCTTATTCGTTCTTGTGGCGTTTCTCATGAAGACATGTACATGTATTTACTTTTATTATTTTTCTTTCCAAGGCAAACCTAGATAATCACAGATAAGTTTGTCAACATGATTAACTTTTTCTCTTTTTGGCTTACAGTATTGTTTAATGCAAGGTACTATATAAATACTTTTTGGTTTATAATCATATTTTTTCAACTGCATTGTAAGTTGGAACTTCTTAAAAATATCATTTTAAATTGACAAATATTGAATCCATAGTATCCTTCAAACAGTTAGTAGCATATTTGTTCACATTGAAAGAGCAGTAATATAATAAAAAGCTCCAAAGCTAAATGTTAAAAGTTAAGAAAAATTTTCTAAAACAAACCTTCATAATCATAGTCATATATATCTTTATTACATTTAATTAAAATAAAATATTTTATGCAAAATAACTATCTACTTAATCAAAGTATTATCTTGGAGCAATAATTATATAGATCTACCTAATCATGTACTTGTTTCCTACTTTATTGTTTCCAAGCACAATACATAATCGTAAAATTAAAATAAAATATTAATTTTCTATTTTCATAGATCTATTTTTATATATCCAACCTTATTTACGTTGTTTTTGAAGTAAACATCCTTACTAATATAAATTGTATCATACATTCTTTTAGGTACATTTTTTTAATACTTTAAATATTTTTCTAATAATAAACTGCATTATTCTATTTTACATAATGAAATATGAGAGGTGGGGACCAAAAATAACCAGAATTTTATAATAAAAATTTGTTTATTTATCTTTAAGTGTTATAAATCTAATCTCCTTCAAAGTATTGTCCATTTAATACAATACACTAGTCCATACATGTTTTTCACATTTCAAAGTAGTCCAGAAACTCTTACAAAACGAAATATTTTAATGCCAGAGTTGTTGTTCTTTTTTTCATTATTTTTAAGTTAACAAAAAAAAAAATTGAGGCATTTTTTTCATTTGGCAGAATAAAAAGAAGTCACATGGATAAATCACTAAGCAAATAAAAATAAACTACCTTTGGCATATTGTTTATACACAGTGATTGGATATAGTATATCTTTGAATGTATATAATATTCAATACCATAAAGTTTTAATATTACGCATTAATGATTTAGTCTTTCACAAAATTATTAAATATGAGGAATTAGTGTCTCTGAGTTGGGAATATATGAATCAATTTTAATTAAGTACTATAATGAATATAATTTCATTCTCCTATTTATCATGATCTAAATTCTATCATTATATACAGTTTTGGTTTTTTAAAAAAGTGATTTATTTTTCTTTGCCTAATTATCATTTTATTTATATATAGTTCTTGGAAAAAGTGTAGTTCTGTTTTTGTTACAAAATATTTTTAATATTATGAGTATATATACATTTTCATAACAATCAATATTGTTCTCAAATAAATTATAATAATGGATATTTGGAACATGATAGAACTAATACTTACTGCTAATTTTATTTTTTGTTCTTCAGTAAGATACTTATCAACAATGTTTTGAAGATGAAAGGCAGTTATTTCCTGAATCCATTTTTCATTCTCTTTTGAAAAATATTTAAGAAAACCTATCGGAACATCAAGATCAAGAAATCCATATCTATTTAAAAAATAGTTTATTTTATAAACTTTTAAACAATGAAAAGTAAAATAATAAACATAAAAAATAATAATAATAAATATAAATGCTTTAAAAATTATCAAATGTATTTTTATTAAAAACATATACTTATTAACTACAAAATGTTCTGCCTTATGGTTGCAATGATTCTATAATCCAAATTTAAGCTTAATGTTTAATTTTGATACATCTTATAAAATTATTCAAAAGTTACTATAAAATAATTGACTATTTAGTCACTACTCTAAAGATAAACTATGAGTTCAGCATTTATGGGGATGTGAAGTTTCTCTCATTTGTGATAAGTGCAGCATTATATTACAATCATGTTTTTTTTTTTTTTTTTTGTGGATAGCTACATGACCAATTCATATTGTTTTGAAACTTTTATTACTTATTTAAATGTAGATAAATTGGAAAAAACAATCCATAAATATCATAGCCTTTTTAAACTTGATTAGTTTTTGAAATTTTACTTTCAGATAGATGATAATCTAATCCAACCTCCTAGATACCTAACAATAGTTAATCAAATGATATCTAATTTTAGACATGGGCTAATGGTCAGGGTTATTATAAATTTATAGTTAGTGATGTTAACTATTAAAAAAAAATACATTCATAGTATGATGCAGCTTTCACATATGGGTTGGAAATGCATCCTACTTCTACATTGATCCAGGGATTAACTTTCATTTATATACTTACAGTTATTAAACATTTAGCTAAGTTTAGTTTGAATCATATATTAGTAAAAATTGCAAGCTTATTAAAAAAAAATTCAGTTGTTTAAAAAAATGTCCAAGTCATTATGAGGATGATAGGTAAACTTACTAATTCAAAATAAAAATATTTAGTATACTAATTTAATAAATTAAAAAAAAGGATAGGCATTTTAAAACTCTGGTTAATATAAGAATAAATAAAATCCCTTTAAGATCAGCATTATTCAGATAAATAATAATTATACAAAAATATATGAAAGTAAATATAATATTTAATAATAAGGAAAAACTAAATTATTACAGGAACACTCTTATCTAATATCTAAGAGCAGCCAAACTGCTTATTATTAATAAAAAAAAACTATGATAGCTAAGCTGAATTGTAAAAATTATGGTGCTCAAATATCATATGATTCACAGACTGCTGGAGCATTCAACTGTTTTTTCATTAAGATATGCTTAATTAAACAAGAACAAATTTCTATAAATCTGCGAGTTTTAATCAAACTAAAATTCAATGTCAAAGTAATCATCATTTGATCATTTAATCATTATTATTATTTTCCTTTTTCACTTTTTAACATATAATGTTACATCCAATGCTGTATTATTAATTTTTAATGATCTTTTATACATGTTAATGTGAAATAGACATATACTATAAAAATAAAAAGGTATATTGTTACATAATGTTATATTACACAATTTTTTTATATATATAATGACTACTTACAAAGGAAATCTTAATTTCATTTATACTATAACACATCCCATAATATTTGTTTACCTTTTTACTATCTGAATTCAGTCCAAGAATCATTAAATCAGAAAATTAAAAAAAACTTTAATTTATTGGTCAATGCTTTAAAAATAAAGTGACCAAAATTTTGTAAATACTAGTTAGAACTTCATCTAAATCAATCTAGGATTTTTGATTTTTATAATTAACCATGTACTCACCTGTGGGCAGTATATCGAACTCTAATTATTTTATTTCATATAAAAATATGCAATGCTTCTACAGATAACTTTACCTCATTATTAATACATTAAAAAATATAGTATGATCATTTTCTGGGGAGTCATATAATACTTAAGTAACAACAACTAAATATCTGTCTATATATATATATATATATATATATATATATATATATATATATATATATATATATATATATATATATATATATATATATATATATATATATATATATATATATATATATATAACAAAACTTAAATATATTCCAAACAACAGTAAACAATTTATAATATAATATAAATAAAAACTCATAGAGAAATATTTTCGATTATATTCATAATCATTTTCAACTCAACTTTCAAAATGAAATCATCTATTACCAACTGGAAACACATGTCGATTTAAATATCCCACAATTCATTAATCCTAACATTTGCTGACTGTCTGTTTATTACCTTATTTTTATACCTACTAATAAAAACTGCCTCTTTAATTTTTCTTTTTTCATTATCTCTCTCTTGGCCTAAAATTTTTATTTTGTTTATATCAAAATAAAATTTAAAATTACAATTCCTATCATGATCATAAAAAACAGATTCAGTATATAACTTGACTTTATTATTATTATCATTACATATCTGTACATTTTTCAAAACTCTTTTGTACAACAATTTATGTTCTTTAATTCCTTTCTCAATATTACATCTAGATTCCCCCACATATGATAAGTTACACCCACAAATAATTCTATAAATTATATTACTCACATTATTTTTTTCTAACTTATCTTTTGAATTATTAACCATTCTATTTAAATTACCCGATCCATAAAATGAAACATTATATATATTATTATAAACTTTTTTCATAAATTTTACTTAATTATTATTATAAAAAGGCAAAGAAATCCACTTCTTACTCTCAATTTTTTCATCACCAGTATTCCTATTAATTTTCTTACTAAATTGACAAACCACTTGATAAATTTCTTTTATATTATAACCCACACTTAATAATTCTTTTCACCAGTATTCCTATTAATTTTCTTACTAAATTGACAAACCACTTGATAAATTTCTTTTATATTATAACCCACACTTAATAATTAAAGACTAATTAGTTATTAAATTAGATGATGATTACAAGATTAAAAGTAAAATTGTATGTTATGTTATTTATCAGGGGTGATCTAATTTGGCATATAAATCCCATGGTGTGTAAAGTTTGAGTGTCATGAATAAATAATATACATGGCTATTGCTAAATATTTAATTGACTCCATGTTTGCTCAGCAAGGCTAGGCAGGCATATTCTTAGATCACTTTCTTTAGCTTTATATAATAACTTTAAGAAAATGCCTTCAATAGGACTGGCCAACTCTCTATCAAATAATACCTTACATCTAATCTTCCATATGAAAAAAATTATGAAAGTGGCCAGGCAGATGGAGCCAAAATTTCCATTTTTGAATGCCTTATTAAGGTAGACATTTGAAGAATTGTATCCTGTAATCCTCTGTAGGGCAATATTACTTTACTGAGTCCACCATTCACATTGATAGAGTATGTGTTCCATGGTCTCATCAAATCTTCTACAAAGAGTACATATTGTATCAATGTTGTGTCCCTTCTGATTACAAAGAAACATCCCAGTAGGCAAGGCTCCAAGGTTGACCTTAACCAAAAAATCCACAAACTTTGGTTCCAATTTCAGGAACTTAGTCAGCCTTATGAGACGAGGGATTGCAACTGGGAAAAGATTCTCTGTCCTAGATTTACCAGAGTGAACTAATTGATAAGAACTCCAGTATGATATTTTTTCCTCAAACATGGAGCTAGAGCTTTTGATGCTATTCAAGACAATAGTTAATTGTTGTTGCATCCAGATATTTTTTTATGAGGGGGTGGGCGATCAGTGAGGATTATTTTTTTAAAAGTATGGGACTTTTATGTTTGCATTGTCTCTGAAAATTTTAACAAGGACATTCTAAGTCCTCTGTATCAGAAAAAATTTAATCGAGTGCAGTCCTAAACCATTAAGATATCTTGGTTTTTTGCAAGATATTAAGACTTATTGCCGGTGTCTTCCCTCCCCAGCACAGCTTCCTGCATAGAGATTAAACCTTGCAGATGAAGCAAATTGTTAGTAAAAACCCAGCTAGATAATAAATAATTTTTGGTAAAATCACAGAATTAAGGAGTGCAACCTTTCCAAACAGAGAAAGATAAATTTTAGATAGTGAAATAATAGTCTTTTCAATCTTTAAAATTAATAAATTTTCAAGTTCTTTTCTCGTGGCTGCTGGAGAAGAAGCAATACTAAAACCAAGAAATTTCTATGGGGGAGCTTTTAGTCTACCAGATATTTGCTTCCCTGTCAGGATGGCCCACATTGCTGACTTTGTTCCATTAATTGTCAGGCCAAATTCACATGCAAACTGGTCTAGGAATTCCCCAAGTCTAGAGAACTCATCCTGAGATGAAAGAAACACAATGTTTTTTGTCAAAATGGTAAATAATATTTTTTTTTTACATTTTAATAACAATAAATATAATCTTTATTTTTATCATACATTTTCTTTCTTCAATGATAATTAATGCTAATGTTATTTTGATTTAAACAAAATGAATTCAAATATCTAATATTTCATTCTACTACCTTCTTGAATAAATTAATCAGATCCAATGATGCTAAGTGCCTTTATTATAGTTATGGACTCCCTTTAGAAATTTCTTTTTATATTTTGCACAGGTTAGATTATCAATATATGATAAAAAAAGATTTAACAGTAAAAATAAAATGTTCAGATATGCAGGAATATGATGAAAGTCTTACTAGGCCTATTCAAAATAGAAAGATGGAGTGTTAAAGAAATTACATATAAAAATGAGTGTCAACAATAAATATTGTAATAAAATTTTAATATTTAAATAAGAATTAAAGAATTTGCAAAAGATTTGTCATCAATAACTAGGATAAATACTAGAGCTGTAAAAAAAAAAAATCAGAAATATTTTTATTTCAAGTTTATTTAAATTAAACGCTTATTTAAATTTAAATTAAAGGCTATAATTAAGATGTGCAATTCTTTTATTTAACACGCTAATTGCTAAAACATTCTTGACTTGAGACTAAATGCAAAATTTAAAAAGAGAAAGAGAGAGTAGCTTCAAAAACTTTTGCAATGATACTTGGATCACTTGTGATAAAAAATTTCAAAACATACATGAATTAACGCTTATTTATGGTATCCTTGAGGTTTCTTTAAAATGTGTCCCATATATAAAATAAATGCTAATTTGTAAGTAGGATATCCAACAATGAATACTATTATTTTAGAAAAGCACATACACACATACATATATATTAACTAAAGGAAAAATAAAAACATAATAAAAAAACACACAATTATTTCTCTATAAAACTGCTCTAATATTTCAACCAGCAGACTGGTTTTCATAAGAAAGCACAGCAAAATGGTCATTTTCAGAATTTAAACGCTAAAATATTGCAAACAATTACGTATCAGAATTATCTAGTATCCTAGGGATTTGTTTCCTATGTAATTATTTTGTAGGTGGACTAGCACGAAGGGGAATGTATATAAAATATATATATATGTATAAGATATATATATATATATGTACATAAATACATATATATATATATGTACATAAATACATATAGTAGAATATATACATACAACTTTTTGGTGTATATATATATAATAGTATATTTTTATTGTGTTTTGATGTATTTTAATATATAATACATATATGGTTTTAGCTTTTTAAAAAAAGATTTTTGTGTAAGAGTTTTTTATATTTTTTAAACAAGGTTTTGTAAAAAAAATTAGCCTATAAGAATTAGTTTTGTTATCTGATACGTAACTGTTTGTAATATTTTTTCCCTATGTGTCATAGCATCAGCCGGGAAGTGAACCTGCTAATATTTTAGCATTTAAATCCTGGAAATAGCCATTTTGCTGTGCTTTTGGATGAAAACCATTCTGCTGGTTGAAATATTAAAGCAGTTTTATAGAGAAGTAATTCTGTGCTTTTTATTATGTATATATATTGAAACAGACAGATCGAAGAATCGATCTTAGTTTCATGATTGTCATTTAAGAACGGTAATTCTAAACCACTATTTACCCGCAATGAGACTTTTTCTATTCCAAGCCACATAGATTTAAGTTATTTATTTTGTGTTTGTTTAAAAAGAATTTAATGTAAAGAATATGAGTATAAATGTCACAAATCATGGTGAATAATATTTGTGTGTGTGTGGCTTGTGGATTTTTATTAGCTCAATTTAAAAGTTTCAATTGCGTGTATATTTTCTTTAAATTTTAATTTTGCAAATTATACAAAGTCATTTAAAAATGCTGATCAAAAGTCACATTCCTTTGATCAGTATTTTTAATCAAAATCTTACTTGAACAAATGTATAGAATAATTAATTTGTACTTCGATAAATTAAGATAATGAATGTATATTTTTGTATTCACAAATTCCCGTAATTGTTTTGTCAATTTAGAATCATGTATTAAATTTAAAAATAAATGAAATGCAGAACGCTTATCAAGAAAGGCAAATGCTATTGTATAGTCAAATTAGATATTGCTGGAGGCCGAAATCAAAGGAGGCGGAGTTATGAACAAAAACTAGGCAGAAAGGTCAACCGTAGCCATCTTAAATATAATATAGACACTCTAACTTTTGACTTGGCTGTGCTTAGATCGTCTCAAGCTACAGCAAAGTAGTTGTTCCAGAGAAATCACTTCAACCGTTATTAAGAAGTTGCCCGGTAAACTACAATCATGATGGGATAAGTCCAAGAAGCTGATCTCTGTTCTGCCACTTTAAATCTTTCGTACCGCTGATCTGTAATGTTTTCCGTGCTTCCAGTCTTCCAAATTCCAACATTTAAATTAACCATGCCGTTCTAAGAAATTCAAAATGCGCGCCTACGTTCTTCATACATATCATCGCAAGAAGAAAAGCCGGACGAAGAAAGAATGGTAACTTTTGTTACATGAACTTTTTAACTTTCTTTCAGTAATCATTTTAAATTTAATCTGTTAACCTAATTAATTGCATGTAAATTTCTTGTTTTCCATTTGAAAATGTTACACAAAAACCTGTCAGTGAATTTCTTCTCTAATATTTCTGTGCTCTAGTCTTTAGATAATAATTATTAATATTTGTGCCTACTAATAATCCATTTGTGAATACATTTATATTTTTACTATTACGTATTTTACAAACAAACGATGCCAATAATAATATTTCTCAACTCTAATTAAAGTCAGTAAAGTTTATCTCATAATATTTATTATATTCATTTTAAAAGTAATTTTCTTTTATCGAACTAAAAATTGTTTCATTTATGTTGAGTTGAGAAATATTCAAGTAGTTTTATTGTTTCTTTTACTTTGTCATGATATTTTAATCTATACTCCAAATCTCAAATACTTAAAATAGTCTAAAATTTTATTATAATCTTTTGTTATATATTATTACGGAGTAAGAATAATAAGTGAATAGTTTTTTATTATTACCTTCCGAACAATCTAGGGAGTTATGGGTTTCAGAGTAAATTTAATTAATTATTACTTTTGCGATCGTTTGATTTCGCCATGTTTTATTGAATAGTTATCTCGGACTGTTGCGTAGAAAATGTTACGGAGAGAAAAGGTTTTATATAATTTCGTTTTAAAATCCTCTTCCGGTCACTCTTCCTCGATGTTACTGTGGCAATGCCTTTACCTTCGCTTAAGTTGGCGTCTCGTTTTACTACCACATGGAGAGAAAGAAATTCTTCTCCAGGTAATCTCTTGGATCACCGGGTTCGAAAATGAGCCCGGCTGGTTGTAGTGTCCCGGATCTACTTGGGGGCATTAAGACTTGTCAAAGTACAAGCCGCCCGGTATTCCGTCAATGCACCGCAAGTTATTATTTGTAGTATACATTAATCCCTGCAACCATCAGTACATCAGTATTATATATCATATTTTATATAAAACCGCCTCCCATTTATCCGTATGCGCAATGGTTTGAAACTATTAAAATAAAACAACTTAATAAAAACTAGTAGATAAATATTTTAAGTGCTCCAATTACTCTGATTCTCATACCAACCTGTACAATCATTTAAACACATAAATATTGGCATGGGTTTGTTAATCAGTACAAACCGATTATTGATGACTAGCAGCAATTTATTATAAATACATATGAGAGTTACCGTACCTGTAAATAATATTATTCAATGCTTTCAATAATTTATTAAAAATTTGTCTAACCTAATTTTGTCTCTCTTGCATTATTACTCTCGAAATCTAGCCAATCACCTGCTGTCTGTATCGACAACTTAAATATATACAATAAATTATCAGTCGTACCAATATCCCGACTATAAGATATCTATGAAATAGCTGATTGTAGGTAATTTAGTCTGTGTTTTTCGATGAGCTAGTAAAGGGAGAACCCCGTACCGTTGTAATGTTGTCATCGGTGGGTCATGCCAGGGTTTTGGGTTTGAATTTAGTTTGCATTTTGGAATTTATTCCTAGACGTGGACTGGGTTCGAATTCGGATTACTGTGTGTGAATAGGCATGGTGATTTTTACCGGTACAATATATATGAAAATATTTCAGTGCATGTTGCTAGTTAAAAATTCAATTAAAATATTCAAACATCTTCCCAGTTGTTATGATATTTCAGCAATGCCATCTATGAATAAATATAAAGTCTGCTGTTCAAACAGCAGACTCAAAACGATGTTTGAATTCAGAGGGTGTTGCTGGAATATCCTAATGTTTGGGAGAGTGGTTTGAATATTTTATATACATATTATAGATAACTTTATATTCTTTCATTTAATACATTTATTGCTGTCAGATAAACATTATTTAGTAAATTTAAAAATAAATATAAAAATCTTGTGAAATGTCTTTTCAGTTGCTTTTCCCATTAAAACATTATTCTGTAGATAGATTGTTAAGTGTGAAATAGATGGTTTAATATAATTACATCTGATTGGCAATTTTAATTTGTGTGTAGTTGCTGAAAGTAGATTTAACTTAGTTTTTATAAGGTTAGTATTTAAAGTGATCCAAAATCATGGATAAAACTCAGAAAAATAAAAAATATTTTTAGTTTAATGATTCCCAATAAAATTCAACAGACTTATTTAGAAATCTATCTATACTTTACCAATCCTATTAAATACAACGATGGATATTTCCATATAAAATAATGGTTTTTGTTTTAAAAAAAAATAACGGATCATTCTGTTACAAATAATATTGCAACATAATTAATAAGTGAAGAAAACTTTTTTCAACAACAATCATCAACTTTTTTAATAAACAGGATAATGACACCAACTTTTGAGATAACCATGAATGCTACTACTCAGCTAATGACAGTTTTGCTTTTGTCTAAAATTCTATCTACTCATATTTATTCATAGAAACAAAAAACAATGAGATATTTTTGTTAAATAAAATATTTCTGATACATTATGCAATGTAAGCAAATCAAATCATAATGCAGAAAATCTTCAAACTCTAAACCTATATAAGCAATTACTTTTCACAGGACACTGAAACTAATCCAATTTTAAATTTTTGTCTAATATATTTCAAATAAAAAATTTTAAATTCCAAGCAAACAGTTTTAATACAAAAGCTTTTATTAGCATGCATCAATTTTGAAAAAAATATATTTTAGTTTATCAATTTGGTTCAATGATTTTTTGTTAATCTATTCTTTTTGGATCAATTTAAACACCTACTTCAAAATCCTAGACCTCTAAATTTTCTCAAATTAATATGGTGAATAATTATCATATTTATATTTTTATCAAAAGTCTGACTTTCTATCAATAATATATTAAGAATCAAATAAATAAATAAAATTGATGATCATAGAAAATCATAAAATGCATTATAATATTCAATTTAATAAATTATATGAGAAAACATCTCAATCTAATAATATATTGTAAAATTTAACAAATTATTCAGTATTTAAATTATTATACTGAAATTATTAAAGTAAAACAAAAAACTAATTCATTGCATTCAACATATCTTCTAAGGAATGGAAAAAAGTCTTAAACAAAAGGTAACATTGTAATTATGAGATTTCTTATTGAGTCATTTAACAAAAAATTTAAGTCAATGTCATTCTTTGCTACAATATTATAGTATGTTTTAGATGCCAAAACCTTGGTAACATTGATTGATTTATAAAAAACAGATTTTTAAATGTATTGCATCTTCCCAATTAAATGATTTTTATTCTACTGTTTCAACTATGGAAAAACTAGTTTATATTATGTTAGTTAATTATCAATTCAGCATGATTCTATTATTCACATTTGTATAACAACTAAATAAAATCAATCAAACTTTAAGAACTTGTCAAAACTATAAAAAAAAAAACATACATACTCTTTCATTTGTTTTAAAATAAATCAGCAGCGGAGGAGGATTTGGCACAAGGAGCAGGGATCAGTAACCTTTTATGATATATACAAATCAAAGCGTTGTACGAATCAAAGTCTTATGCTAAAAACATTTCTAAGGAAAAACGAAGCAGAAATGGCAGAAATAGAAGGAAACAAACAGAGGGAGCACGATCGCGATGCGAAGTTTAACGCGATCCTCAGAGAGGGGAGAGAGGACAGAAAGATCATGATGGCCATGTTGGCGCGTATGGTACAGATTGAAGAATGGTATATGGGGTCGGACGTTAAAACAGTTAGGGAAGGTAAAGAAATTATTAGTGCGAGGAGTGGAGCAGAGGACACAGAACCTCAACCAACTAAAATAAGGTTGGAACCTTGTGAGATTAGATTAGTGAATACAAATGCCAACTCTACTCAACAAAAATGTAAAGAATTAGATGTGGCAGAAATTACTCAGAGTCAAAGTTTTATTCTAGCAGATTTAGCTAAAGATGAAGTAATTACTGAGGAAATGGTCGTTTCAAATCTAATGCAAGCCAGCCCATCTCAAAGTGATGACACCAGTTTAGTACCTTCTAATGGAGTGGCTGTATCGATGTTGAAAGATATCAATAGAACAGAAGATACTGTTTTGAATAAATCTTCTGAAATCATAATTAATAATTCTGAGTTATCTTTTCATAATAATGATAAAGATGTTCTGTGGAAAAGTGATGATGAAAGATTAATGAAGTCATCAAAGTTAAAGTTTAGAAATGATGCTGAATGGCCTCCTGATATGAAAATGAAGAAAGTGGACAGATCTTTAGTTGTGTGCAATACTGCCCATTTTAATAAATTCCATGATTATTTATTTATGAAATGTGATCTGAACAAAATTGATGAGGAACTGAACTCTTTAAACAGAGATGATAAACTTTGTTTTAAAGCATGGACATATGTTAAAAAAAATAGTTTCATAAAAAATGGGGAAAAACTTCTCAACTCCCAAAGTGAAAATGTTATAATGGATGCCAGTAGATCACAGAAAGTCAGACAAATTCTTTTAAAGCAAGATACTTTTAATAATGAACAATATAATAATATACCAAAGCACAATATTGTGACCGCTTTTGCTATTTTACTAAGAGATCTAAAAAGACATACCCATAACCCTTATATACCTCCCGACCCAGGGAGAAGGTAGAGATATACAATAAATGATAACCCGGAAAATGACCACTATGACATGCACATGATGATGAGAAAAGGAATTACGGCAATATACCCACCTTTATAAATGTTAAGTTCAAACCCTCACCCAGACTGTTCTCCAAGGTCAAATTAATAAAAAAATCAATTATGTAAAGAAAAATGAGTGAAAAAAATGTTAACCAGAAATTATGTATAATCATTTTTTTTTTTTTTTTGTTGTTTTTTTTTTTATAAAGTGACAAGAAATGAAACAGACAGATCGGAGAACCGATCTTCGTTTCAGGTGTTTTTATGTACGGTAATTCAAACCACTGTTCGCCCGCAGTGAGATTTTGTCTATTTTAATTTATAATAAAAATTAGTTATATATTTTATAGTTTATCAGTCGATATGTAAAGATTCCGTCTAAATGTCGCAAACCATGAAATAATATTTGTGTGTGCGTGGTTTGCGAATTTATATCATTTAATTTAAAGTTTCAGTGCGGGCGTATTTGTTTTAAATTTTAGTTTTAAAATTGTATAAAGTCGTTTAAAAATACTGATCAAAAATCACATTCCGTTGATCAGTGTTTTTAATTAAAATCTAATTGCACAAATGTTCAGAGCAATTAAGTTGTATTCAAAATTAGTAAGGAATTTTGATATGTAATTATTATGTCAATTTAAAAATAGCGTATTAAATTAAAAGATTGCTAAAAACAGATAGTTGATTGTGGTCAAGCTGCATCGCTAGAGGCTAGAGAAAGTAGGCGGAGCCTAAAACAAAAACAAGTCGGAAAGGTCAGCAGTGGCAAATTCTAGAAAAAACTTGCATCCTAACTTTGGTCGTGTTTGAGAGAGGTAGTCTCGAGACAACACAGCAGTTAATAATAATTCAAATATCTTATTAAGAAGTTTACCAGTGAATCGCAATGTTGATGGGCTAATTGCCAGGAGCTGGTCTCTGCCCGCCAATATGGATCCTCGTGCCGCTGTTTGATCATGTTTCATATACTTCAGAATTTCCAACTTCCAATCTCAAAATTTACTATGCCTTACAAATAACTTTCAAAAATGCGCGCCTACGTTCGTTACAAGCCAAGCTGGATGAAGAAAGAAGAGAACTTTGTTACACGAACTTTAACTTTCTTACGTGCTTAATATTATCAATCAAGTAAATCATATGTAAGTTTTTATATCATTTATAATGTTATTATTTAACCTGTCAGTAAATTTTCTTTTCTTTTTTTTTTAATCCTCTGCTCTAGTCTTTAGAAATCATTTATAAAATTGTAATTAATGGTAATAATATTTCAACTGAATGCATTTATATTTTCTTATGTTGCTTATTTTATAAACAAACATTGCCAATAGTAATATTTCCAACTATGTGTAAACTAGTGTGTAATAATGATCAATTTAATTGAAAAGTAATTTCATTTCCTGAATTAAATATTCTTTCACATTCCGAGTTGATAAATGTTAAGTCATTTTAGTAGTCTATGTTAATTTGTCCTATAATTGCAATCTAAGGTTCGATCTTAAAATATATATATAATGGTGTCAAAGTGTTACCTTAATGTTATGTATAATATGAGAAATAATTCACTGAATAATTTGATACTATCGTTACCGCCTGTCAACCAAGGGTTAAGAGTCCCAGAGTAAAATTAACTAATTATTGTTTTTCACCTTCAGTTTAATTTCGCTATGTTTTTATTGGGATAAGGATCTCAGCCTGTGGCGTAGAAACAGACAAATAGTTTCCAGGTTTTATATAATTTCTTTTAAAAAATCCGCTTCAAGTATTCGTCCTTCGTCTGTGGCAATGCCGTCCCTTCGCTGAAGTTAGCGTCTCGCCATTCTACCATTGGGGAATGAAAGCAGTTTTTCTTTCCCGGTAATCTCTTGGATCACCGGGGTTCGAAATAACCCCGGCTGGTTGTCGTGTCCCGGAACTACTTGGGGGCATTAAGCCTTGTCAAAGAACAAGCCGCCCGGTATTCCGTTAATGCACCGCAATTGATTACTGTAGGGCTCTTGAATCCAGGCAACCACCAGTTCATCTATCTTCCATGTTGTATTTATATAAAACCACCAGCACATCTATCCTTTATGTCGTATTTATATAAAACCACATCCACTGTTCGTCTACGTTCCGGCTCGAGCCTATTCTAATAAAATAAGTTAATAAAAATCTTTAGATAAATATTTTTCCAGTGCTCTAATACTCTGATTCTTTTAACCACCCGTCAATCCTTCAATCACACAGCTATTGGCATGAGTTTGTTCATTAAATAAAACGTTCACTAAAGACTAGTAGCCAAATACAAGAGGATTTATGAAGTCTTACCGTACTGTATAACACTATATTATATGCTGTCTATTGTTATTATATAACACTATATTTATGTGCTTTCTATTTGTCTTATTTAACACTATATTTATATGCTTATATGGAGAGATGCAAAAAGACTGCAAATTGGAATCCATGATGACATGGTGCAGCAGGTGAAGGGATTTAGATATTTGGGTTGTTGGTTGAGTGAGGATGGAAGAAGTGAAGATGAAGTTAAAAGAAGAATAGCATTGGCAAAGGTGACATTTGTAAAAAGAAAGAAGATATTCTGTGGACCTATGGAAAGAGAATTAAGGAAAAGATTAATTAAATGTTATGTGTGGAGTGTATTAATGTATGGTTGTGAGACATGGACATTGAGTAATAGAATTAAAAAACGACTGGAAGCTTTTGAGATGTGGATATGGAGAAAAATGGAAAAAAATCAGTTGGGTGAATAAAATAACAAATGAAGAAGTTTTGAAAAGAGTTAATGAGGAAAGAAGATTGATTGAAAGTATCAAAGAGAGAAAGAGAAACTGGATTGGACATATACTAAGAAAAGATTATAGTTTAATGAAAGATGTTTTGGAAGGTATGGTGAGTGGAAATAAAAAGATAGGACGGAAGAGATTGACATTATTGGATGATATACGAGATGGAAGGGGTTATGTGGAATTGAGGAAGTGGGCAAGGAAGAGAATGGAATGGAAGAATGGATGAACTGATGTAGTGACTACTCTCTGGACCTGTCTATTGGACAGACTACTATTGATGAGTAACATAGTAATATGCAGTTAAACTTTATAAAAAATTACATAGCATTCAGAATGAAACTTGAAAAGATCAATGCAGAGAAAAAGATATCTTAATAAGACTAAGAGGAAAATGAAACTTTCACCCAAGTGTCATCATGTACACTCACAGGTGAAAGCAGAGAGTCTCACTGCTTGACTTAGTCAAGGAGCTTGATAAATACAGTTAGAGCAGAGTCCTGAGAATGATCAAAGATGAGCCTTCAATGTGTCAACCATAAAGAAAATGTAATAAAGATACATAATCTTGTTGTCACAAAAAATCCCTTCTTGAGAGTATTACTAATAGAAAGAGCATCCCTAAGATCCAGAGAGACATTAAGATTAACAAACTTTCTAGGCAAAATTTATCACTTGATCCTCAATTTTTATTATTTAGTTTATGCTACAGGATTTTTGTATTTTTTGACTACTTTAGGAATATTTTATTTTCTGTCATAGAGGAACCATTTACAAAGAAAGCTTCAGCTAGTCTTCAACAGAGAATCATAACAAACATTCAAATTTTAATTTGCATTTATATATTATTGATTTGATATTATAATCTTAAGTATTAATGGTATATAAATGTTAGAATACATAAGTTATCAACATATCAACTTTATTATATCTACTTACTAACTGAAACAAAACTCAATATAAAACCTCCAAAAAATCTAACACATACTTTTCTTTATTTCTACTTTATGCACAAATTAAAGTGTAGCTATTTTAAATAATATAAATTATTTCTCAATTATCAATTTCCTAATTATATATATATATATATAAGTTTATTGTAAGTGCCAGGAGAAATAATCCTCTCTCACGATTTTTAATACAAATAAGTTTTTTTTCCCTAGAGTTTCAGCAACAAATTTCCTCTACTTTTGCCCTATGAACCCTCTGAATATCTTTTCCAAAATTTATACGTTTTTATTGGCTTTTTTAAAAACACTCATACATTTAAACAATTCTTTAACCGCCTCTTACGAGGCATCTCATTGACATCTGACATCACTCTAATTCTGCTAGTTGTAATGGTAGAATATTCGTTTGACAGTTATTGATTAGGTTTTTAAAAGTTCTGTAAGATGGTGCCCTCTTTCGAATTATTTTACAAGTAAAAAATCAAAAAAACCACATTTAAAACTAAACAAAGAAGAACCTTGTCGGTGATTGGCTGTCAGCCGGCTCTCAGCCGAAAAAGACATTCTGATTGGCTGGAAAGAACAAAGAAACCGCTTGATCAAAGAAAATAAAGAATAATGCTGAGATTTTCATTTCGAATGTAATTTAAGTATTAAAAAAATATAAAATGAGAAATTAAAATAGTTTTTTAAAAAATATACTAAAAAAACAAAATTATTTTCGAAAAATATTGAAGATTTTAGTAAAAATATTTAAAATTTAGCAAAAAGAAATTTTTACTTTTCCATAATGTAAAATTGAAAAAAAGCGTTTGCGTCAGCACTTTTTTGTTTAGACATTCGCTTTATATTTGCTGAAATTGAATATATTTTATAATAAATAAATAGCAATTTATTTTTGAAAGAACTTTTGTTCTCTTTCATAACCTGAAAAATTAGTAATATACTTTTTATAAACGTATCTGAGTTGAATTTAATATTATAGGCGAATATGTTTTAACAATAGGCTTTGTCTTCAGTTTGTGAGTTGGCCAATTAAAAGATTTGATTTTTACCTCATACAACCAATAATATAATTAGCGGTTAAAGGGTTAATTGTGTATATGAATCCAATTAATATTGCCATAAGGCTTTTCTAAGCAACACTATCTTACACAGAACATTTATCATGTGGTCACCATTTCTTATGTTTAGTCATAACTATTATTAAAACAGGCAAAGCTCTCCATACAGTAGTGCTACTCAATGCAAGCCAGAGTAATCAATGGATGCCAGAAGGCTTGTGCATAAAATCCCTATCTAGTGCCTACTCATCCAATATCCCCAAACTAGTTTCTAGCTTCTGGCAAAAGCCACAAGCTAGAAATTAGTCTGGGGATATTGGATGAGTAGGCACTAATAGGGATTTTATACACAAGCCTTCTGGCATCTATTGATTACTCTGGCTTGCACTGAGTGGCAATATTGCATGGAAAGTTTTGCCTATTTTAATAACAGTCATGAGAAAGCATAAGAAATGGTGATCATGTGATGTTTAGTCATTTAATATCAATCCTGCATAATAAGAGAGTGATTGATATAGTTATTAAATAACCAAAGACACCAAAATATATGGATACTGAACTGAGTTCACACCATTATGACTATATAAGCTATTGAGTTTAAATTGAAAATATTATTGTGTTTTCAATTTTATTCTCATAGTTTTGTAGTTAAGTAGAGATAAAAGGTGGCTTCTGGAGGGTTGCATATGATTCTAAGATCTACATACAGTGCTCTCAGATCCAAGGTTTCTCACTAATGAAAGCCCAAAGCTAGAAACTAGTCTGGAGATATTGGACAAGTAGGCACTAGATAGAGATTTTATGTGCAAGCCTTCTGGCATCCATTGATTACTCTGTTGCACTGATTGGCACAACTGTATGGAGAGTTTTGACTGTTTAATAACAGAACATTTATGTAAAATTATCACTGCAACTCAATTCATGTCTTGCATTGTTAGCCGAGAGGTATCACAGCCGCCATGCAAGCAAGTAGTTGTTTGCAGATGATAGTGGGTTTGTGTCCCGGCCGATGCTATGACATATGAAAAAAAACAACATTTCTTCATTTCCTTTCTGATATAACTATTTTAGTATAATGCAAAACAAGTTGTCAATATTCTGTTTAGTTAACTAAAGAAAATATATATAATTATTTTTCACTAAAGCTTAGCAAGCTTCGAATTATTTTTCTATTTACCTTTTAATCATTTGTCAATCAAATTGACAAATAATAAGACTCAAAACAATTTATCTCTAAATTTAATAATGTTTAACTTGCTCTCAACTATGCAACATAATTTGTTCTGCACAGAAATGGCATACATCCTTTCTAAAATGATTAAAGTATATAAGATCTATTAGTAAATTACATGTGATATTGTTATCTTAAAACTAAATTTAATGCTATAGTATTGTGTACAAAAGTGAAATTCAATAAAAATTGGGAGACATCACTAACATTTAACTAACTATATTGCCTTTAATTCACAAATTTTACAACCATGCATTGCTAAAGTAATCAAATACATAGTCAGAAAATTTTTAGGTTTTTATTAAATCATGTTATTTTTGCCTTAAATATATTCAAAATTATAAGAAGTATAAGTAATATCAGATATATTAAAATAATGATATGAAAATTACTGAATCATAGTTTTTAGATATACCATGGCACAAAAGGCAAAAAAACATCCAATTATTTTATTCAGATCATGAAATCATCATCAGAATGGTATTGAGACTTATCTAACTATTTTGAAACTCAAATAAACTAAACTGGCTTTAAACTGGCAAAGAGCAATCCTCTTATCAAAAAAATTGTAATTTTTAAGAACATTTTTTTTAAAAAAAAAAAAAAACTTCCCCTAATCATATCCCATCATAAAAATAATTTTAAGTTATACTGAATTTTGTAATGTGCATAAATATATTCATTAGCATTTAAAAGCTCGTTAAGAGTCTCTATACTTATTTTGGCATCACTATCCATCCATACCATTTTTTTTTACTAATAATGCTTTTTTTCCATAATGGAAGCTATCAAAACCTTCAAAATATTGTCAGAAACAGTAGAATATGTTTAAACTAAAACCGATTCTCTGTTTCAAGTAATGCTTCCTACATTTCAAAATACAGAGATGTAAAATATAATCAACACTAACTTTATTACTAATAAACAATTTTCACAGCAAGAGAAAAATTCACTCCTATTACATTAGTTTACAAAATAAATTTCTAAACTTAAATCTTTTTTAACGCTACCATTTTTCAAATTAATCCATCTATTAAAACGAGTAGATTGGGGGCTATTTTATCTCTCTCTCTCTCTCTCTCTCTCTCTCTCTCTCTCTCTCTCTCTCTCTCTCTCTCTCTCTCTCTCTCTCTCTCTCACTTAATCAAAATATTTTATACATTTATTTGACTTAATAAAATTGATTTAGCATGCCTAACATTTTTTGATAATTAGACAACATGTATATTGCAACTATTAGAGATCCCTCTCTCAAACCCTCTTCAATCTACTAATCAGCTTTCATAACTTCCTACATTCAGACACATACATCTTATTTGCCTTTACATACAGAAATTTAAATGCTAAATGAGTTCAATTACTATCTTCAAAAATACTAACATGTACAATATGAAAAAAAAGAAGCTTCACTGGAGATCACAATAAGCAGTCTTTCTTTTAATTACATGGTAAACATCTCATCATCATATTTTAAAAAGCACATTAATATTGAAGTAAAATAACGCTATAAGATATGATTTGCTAGATAAAAATGGTTAAAAATCATTAAATATATACTTTATCTAAAATTTTACATTCATAATTAAGGAAATATGATGCAAACCAATGTTTAATATTTCCATCGTTCTGTAAATATTCAATCATCGAAAAAGTGAATATATAACTTCATTAGTTTTCAAATAAATAACTCTAAAAAGTTTTAAAAGTGTTTATTTCCCCTCTTTTCCCTTAAATTTGAATAAAACGTCCTATATTTATATTTCATGCTAAGTACATAATGTATAATATTTTAATGTAAATATATTTCAAGTAATGAAGTTTTACTTGAACCAGTTATAATAGTGATACGAGTAATAACAATAATAGTAACAATTACAATAATAAAAAAAGTTTAAAATTAATTACTTGGCAAGATTAAATGCATCATCGATAAGAGTGCCTCGGCTGAGTTCTGGAATAGACTGTAAGTTAAAAAATAACATTATGTCAAAGTGTATGTGAAATCAAAATATATACATATATGTAATAAATATGTAAAATAAATGTAGAAATATATTTTCATTTTTGTTTATCTTCCAGCTAAAGATATCTAAATATTCCTTTTGCTGACCTGTGTTGAATAATTAGCTGGGTTGGGTGGTTATGGATCAGCTACTAGACTCAAAAATTATAAACTTTTGAAAGAAATTTTATTTGCCATAATTTGAACCTCACATCACAGAAACTGAAGTTTGAAGTTGAATGCACTATGAGGCCCTTCACATGCCTGTATATATACAGATATACATGTTTTACAAATACAGTAATTAAGCAGTAACATATATATATATATATATATGTGTGTGTGTGTGTGTGTTGTGTGTGTGTGTAATCTATATATTTAAGCGTTTTGAATGTTTACCAAGAAAATGTCGAAAACAGGCTCAGCAAATTATAATAAGAATAAAAGCTGCATTACCAATTCTTTGTATTTATATATTGGACTATTTTCATCATCGAATATAAATATCGAATATCTTAAAAAATATAACTTTATTTAAATATTCCAAATACGTTCAACTATCAGTAATAACACACAGGTTAATATATGCACAATATTTCGAGAGGTATTATTCTCTCCTCTTTTTCAGGTGTTGCTGGCCTGACAAGTGTCACTAATAGCATGAGATTCGAATCTGGACTTTTAGATTCTAATGCTAGTACTGACACTTGTTTGGCCAACAACACATGAAAAGGAGACGAGAATATTACCTCTCGAAATGTTATGCATATACTAACCTATGCTATTACTAACAATTGAATATATTTGGAATATTTAAATAAAGTTAATTTATTCTAAAGACATTCAATATTTATATTAGATGATGGAAATATTCCAATATATAATACAACTAAAATACCATCATCACAAACCTTCAGAAAAACATTATCTTTTCTTGGTTAAACGTTCAAAACATTAAAATATATAAATTGCAATCAGCACAAGAAAAGAGAATTTTTTTTTTTTCCGATTTATGTATGTGTGTGTGTGCATTATGTTCTAGTGTAAATGTTCGTAAACGTAATGTTGTATAGAAAATTACATTATTTTAAGAGTAGATTAAACTCTGCATTTTTAGAACATTTAGTTACTGCCAATGAAAATGTTTATTTTGAAAATATGTTTATATTACTATGAAAATAATTGAGATAAAATAAAATCAAAGTATATTTTCTAAATATAATGGGCAATTTATTAAATATGCAAGGTAATTGTGTAAATATGCACAAATCATGGAAGAAAGACAATTACATTAAATGTTAATATTGTGCAATTTTATTTTAATAAGTTTTAGAGTTTTAAATTTTAGCTGTAAATACTACTGGAAATGACAGCCTTGTAATAAGCTAGTTATAAGTGCCATTTATTTATTGAAAATTATACAGTTATTTCAAGCTTTTATTTTATTTTTTTAAAGATGAGTAATGAGCACATAAATGTAGTTGCTGATCGTAATACTCTACTCTAGACTCTATTATAAAATTAGAATAAAACATTTAGATAATATATCCATCTTATTGGGAAATCACTTTATAATGGAGAAAAAACAATTTTTCTATACTTATTCATCAGTACAAGTCATTAGCCAGATTAATGCCAGAATACCCATCATTTTTAGTATGTGTATAAAATGTAATATCATAAGACGTGACGATAAACTTGTTTTATTTTGCTATAAATAATCGTCATCACTTATTTCTATGCTTGACTACTAAAAAAATAGTCAATAAAAATAAGTTTACAGATTTCCTGAGAAAACGCTACTTTATCTCAGAGGCGTCATCTTTTAAAAAACTATATTTAGTTTAATTTATCTTTAAAATATTAATTACAAGTCTATATCCTTGTTAATAATTCAGTTTAATACAGAAATTTTGATTCTACTTCAATTGATAAAATGATGTCAAATTCCAGAATAAAGAATATTTCCAATTCAAGAGATAATATATAGGGTATATGAGCACAGACTTTCACACGACCCATCACTCTCCACTCTATCTCATAACACTAATACACTTTGACCACATATATGTCGAAAAGATAAATAATCACCAACATTCATATTTCATGCTAAACCAGCAATCATCAGTTGGTCCAGATTACCATCTCTACACATATATGCTGCAAGTGATCAGATATATATTAAGATAGCCAATCCTTATACTTTAATGGGCAGGCTTCAATCTACTCCACACTCCAACTCTTCAACTGTCCATCCAATTGAAAATCTGATGATGGAGCAGTCAAAGGACACCCTGAGATAATATAAATTTGTAATAAGATGACAAAAATAATATAAGAGAATTTAAATGCAAAATCACATCAAATCCAATATATACATACACTCATATAATGCATGTATCTTTTCCAAATGTCATAATTACTAGCCTATCTTAAATACTAGATATCTATCTTCTGTTATACAATAGTTCAAAAGAACAAAAATTGAATAAAAAAATTATTGTTGAACTTCTTCACTTATCAAAATTCATACATATATTTTTAAACAAATATCAAAAATAGATAATTATAATAGACCTTAATAAAATCTCTAGATATTCTTATTGGTATAATTTTTTATAACTTCTGTGCTTTGAATTTTTATATAACTTTATATCTATAGTAGAAAATATCGTCATAAGGCAAACTTTCAAAGTTAGTTTTTTCTTGAGATAAATATTGACTATTTAATTACCTAGTGCAGATTTTCATTATCTTTAGCTCAGCAGCCATCACTTTGGTTATAGGCATATGGCTGAAGCATTCATTATTATGAATAATCAGACAGTGTATATACTAGGGACTTCACTTTCTCAGATATTTGGGCTTCATCTCCTCCACTAGAAATCACATTGTGAAGGCACATGACAGATTCAAATAATATTAGCAATTAGCAATGCATCTTGATGATGATTTTTTCTATAAATATGGTATTTACAGCAATTATTAAACAAACATTTTCACTTGATTTATCCATTCCGCATAATTTATTTTGTCAGTAAACTTACAGAAAATTATTTATTTACCTCTTCTTGGCTGTTACTCAGATTATTTGCTAAAAATACACATAAATCCTTCAAAACATAAAATGTTACATACTAATAAATCTTTAGTCTGTTATACAGAGATCTATTAATCTATATAATAAACTGTATCAGTAGCTTAAAAGTCTACTGTCTACTAAATTATACAGTTATTATAAACATTTTATTTTATAAAATTTACTCATACAGAATATTAAGTAAGCAAAAAATGCAGTTAATATTTTTCAAGTTATTAATCTTTTATTAATATAAACTGAATTAAATATAAAATTTTGGAATATATCAAGTATTCATTCCTATAAATCTTGATGTGTTTTTCTATTTTACTCCATAAAAATGTTAATTTATTTTTAACAAAGTATACTTGAAATATATACTGTATATATATATATATATATATATATATATTCATATATATATATATATATATATATATATATATGAATTCATTTGTATATATTATCCAAAAAAATGTAAACAAAAGAAAATACAAATAAACAAAAAGCAAAAACATTAAAATTCATAATTTTAATACATTTTAGCATAGCAACAATCTTTTTTTATCTCACAACAACATCATTAAATTCAAAATTTCAAATATTACAATATACACATATATGGTTGCATTGAAGAATAGTGTTTATTTGGGTTATATTGAAAGCACACACATTTTATTTTTTCACTTTTTTGCAAAAAGTTTAATATGACATTGCATTTGTGTAATATATTGTTTTTTAAATACTGAAATAAAAGTTATAGGGGAAAATGTAAATGTTTTTGTATTGCATCAGAAAGTTTGAAATTTGTGTGAATATTTTATATACAAATATCTAAAATGAATAATTGCAATTAGAAATGATTGTATAGAATCCAATATTAATATAGACTAAATTAGCAAAGAAACTGACAGATTATATATGTTGATAACAAAATGGTTATTATATTTTCATAGTGAAAAAGTTTTTGAAGAAAAAGATATCATCCAGAGCACATGTTTAATTACCTCAATGACCAAAGTCTGACATGTCAGTGTCTTTTTTATTTTTAAGAAAACATAAAGGCATTATACAGTAAGTTTTTTATTAATTTTATTTTTGACTGAATGTGAATGAGTCAACACCCAATAATTGCATATGTACTCTCTCAATTTATTATTAATAAATATACTATTTTTTGAAATTTTATTTATACTATAATCTTAATTTATATATAAATATTATAGCCATAAAAATCATTAGTATTTTACATATATGCTATGTATACATGTGATTTGAAAGTTACTATATATTTACAGTATAATAAACAACACATATAACCAAAACTTATTAGCAAACATAAGCTATTATCTGTGATATACAAGATATGTGTGCAAAAATATAGTTCAACTCCACTGTATATTATTTACACTATCTTACTTATATCTATACAATGAGGCAATATTTTTTATGCACAATCAAATCTACTAATAATTGTTGACAAAAAAAAACTGGTTTAGTAGTATGGCATTTTTTATAAAGTATACATATTTTTTATTTTATCTCATAACATTTATTATTAAATTAGTAACAGTCATTATCCCTTTAACCACAGCTTTCTGACTATAATATTTAAAGCATTTTATCTATTAATTTGTGTTCTATCAACATTACATATCAACTACTTAAGTTCATTCTCATGGTTTTTGTTATTACACAAAATTTCTAACCAAATATTAAATACAAAGGTGATTTAGCATTTAATTTTTTTTTACTACTTAACTTCGCATTTCTTGACCTTTATGCCATTTCTTCACTATTAACTGTGTATAAGCTAGCTTAATACTTTATTAACTATAAGACCATAAAACAACTATTGTTTCAATGCATATTTGTATATAATGCACACATACTCCTAATTTTTTTTAAAACATGTTTATTTAGAAATCATTAATATCCACTTTTTCTTTCCTGGGATTTCAACCAATTAATTGTAATAATGATCAAGGTGAAATAATTTTAATGATTATATATATAAATAAACAATTTAATAGTAAAAAATATTATATTTTGAAATAATTTTAATGATTATATATATAAATAAACAATTTAATAGTAAAAAATATTATATTTTAAATTCTTTAGTATCCTCATTATCTTTAAATGATTTTCAAATTTTAATGTTAAGTAAATTTCCATATGCTGTGTATGGCCATATTTGCAACTTGCCTATTAATAACATTATCTTTACATTATCTATTAAAATTGCCTTCTTATTTTTTCTCTTTTTATGATTCCTTTCTTCCATTAATATTTTTATTTCATTAATATTAAATGTAAACATATAATTACAAGTCTTTTCATGGTCAAGGAATACTGAAGCTGTATTAAATTGACTACATTATTTTTAATCTGATCATATAATAACTGATGCTCCTTTAATCTTTTTTCCCACTGAACATCTCGATTCACTGATATATAATTTATTACATTCACATGAAATCTGATAAATTATATTACTTCTGTGCATTTTAGGGATTATAATCTTAGAATTATTACTCAATCGATTAATATTCAGAAGAACACAAAATAAAATATTATACTTTTCTTTAAATATATTCTTAATTAATTTACATTGCATGTTATTTACAAATGGCATAGATATCCATTTTTTATTATCTAAGGTAATATTGCAAACCCTCTTCTTAGTTATTAAATAGAATATAATAAAGATTTAATTATTAGCAACCTTTAAAAGTTCATTAGTAAAGAGTAGAAGTTATTTAAAGTTTATCACTCCTAGAGTTACTATAAGTTTATCATTCTGAAATAATAATTCAAAGTTGCGATAGTGTTCTTATGCCATTTAGGATAAATATATCCTCTGAAGGATATTGATCTTTCAATGTAATCTCTATATCTTTGTAAACCAAATTTTATCTTTCACTTTTTTCAAGTCTCAGATAGTCCATTTAAATATTTATTTAATTTATTCAGTTTATAAACTGAACATTATTCGTATTTTATATTTGAGCTAGTGAAATATTTTAATTTTAATGCTGAATATTTTAGTTATTCAAATATATTCAACTAGAGATAGAACCCATTTTATTTTATATCATATACTATTCTGAAGTGAGGATGCACCCCCCCCGGTCGGGGAATCCCCAGTTTAAACCTAATTACAGGTTAGATATATATATATATATATATATATATATATATATATATATATATATATATATATATATATATATATGGTGTATCACTGGTGAATATATATGTTAAAAAATACCTATATTCTGATTTACATATATAATCATTTAAAAATAAATGATGAAATTAATTTTTTAAAAAATGAGAATGGTAAAATAGAAAGAAAAATATAATATGTTTCTAAAGTTTTTTTTCTCTAAAACATGCAAATTTGCAAAAATGAAACTGTTGTGTCACCTTTTTCTTTTAAAAAATAAAATAAAGTTTTAGTATTAAAGAGCGAGTAGGGAGGAGGGGATAATTCTTAAGTAAAAGTTAAAACTAGCTCTCCCTTTTTATAAATTTAAAAACAATGTTTGGATAAAAAAAGGAAAAAGAAAATAATAAAGAATATATGTAAAAATGAAATCAGACTAAAAATATAATTTATAAAATGAAAACTTTTAAAATACTTGGCTGATAAAAAAAGATAACTCCCAGTTGAACTAATTAAAAAAAAACTCATGTACACTACCATATCAAGAAAGATAGATTAATTTTGAAATGAGATTAGATAACTAATGAATCCAAAAATTAATCATAATGTGACAATAGATGAATTGGGAAGGATGATTAAGATAAAAAATACAAAATTAATTAAACTTGATCTGAGGAGGATAAAGAGAAAACAATGAGAGACAGAAGAGACAAGAAATAATATAATGTCTAGTCAGATTGTTATTCAGACACAGTCAAATTATTATTCAACAATGCTGTATTACTATTAAAAAAATTATAGGAGAGAAAATGACCAGAAAAACTATCCATGTTTCTAGTATGCATGCTCATTGACCTATCTTCACCAAATTCCAACATACCAACATACGGTGCTAAAGAACACTAGAAGTGTTTGACTGGCCTTCAATCCCAAGTCCTCAGTATAATCAGATATTCTCCACCTGGAACCAATGTTGTCTTATGACCTGTGAACTGCCTATAATTTCTTTCTCCCTCATTGTAAGCTTGAAGAATTGAAAAGAAGCCAGAAAAACCATTGATGGAAATCAAAGGCCAACTGGTTGGTAATTGTCAAGTAAAACAAACATGGAATTGAATCCATGAAAGCATGACATATTATTCTAAATCCTGTGTAAATATAATTTTTTTTCTCTTGTTATAAATATCTATGCATATATGTGAATGAAAGAAACTTTAATGAAATCTCTTTACAGCCAATGTAATATTGCCTATGTAAATTTTTATTACCTTGTGTTATAATTATGTATGTGTATAAAAATAAATATTTGTTTGCTTAATTGTTGTTTGATCAATTCTCTCTCTTAGAACTGCGTCATAAGTAGGTTAATTTATAAATAATTATAAGTATTTGTGCAAGTGTGCTAAAGATTTACCCCACACAATTGAGAAAAGAAGATAGCTTGGGACAAGACAAGCACTGGATTGTGTGTCAGTCATCTGGAGCATTCTGATTATATAACTTGTGGTTAGCAGGCACCTTAGGTTAATCCTCAAAACAAATAAAATGCTTTGGATGGAAGAGTTTGAATCTAGCAGTCAAGAAGTGCTACAGCCTGAAAATATGATCATAGATTATACTCTGTATAGCCTTGGTCTGATTATAGATGCCATTGATGTTTCATCTATCTGTGGTATTATATATTTCTTCTTGAAGGGCTGGTTTGTTGCCATAGTGAAAAGTGCAGCCTGAGTTAAAATCGAGATTTAAAGAAATAATTACAGCAATTTTCTCCAACCTTGTTAAAAGAATTATTCTCAACAATTAAATACCATTTTAAACATTTAAACATCAAAATTTGTTACAAACAAGTAACTTAACATATATATTTCTGCATTTCATTTCCCCTCCATTCCTTTTTGTTAAAAAAAAAAATTATAATAATAATTAATATACATATATATTATCAAAAACTATTTTTTTTAAAATTGTGTGTATATATATGTGTGTGGGAGAGGATTACATGTTACAACACAGCATGGAGTTTGTAAATTATTTTGATATTTAATGTATATACGCTATAGTTTCATCTCTTCAAAGAAGTGCATGTTCCACTTTATAAAAAACATATTTTGCATGAGACTATTTTGTATACACAAATAGTAAATTAAATTCACTAATATAGAAAATTTCTAACTAATTGTAAATAAGTTTTAATTTAGCATATTTTTCCAATTGTTGTAAAAATGTTCTGTTTAACCAGATTTAATCTATTATTTTATTATCTATTTAATCACACAGACTGTTACTAGTCATTTTTCATTAATGATGTATTTAGTAATATTGTGAGAATTTAGAAATATATTTCAGAGTAGTTATCGTTGAGAAAATGTATTAAATTTTAAATCATTCTGGATAATATTTGATATGCAGAAGAGCATGTACTAGCAGAATACTTTTTTATTTATTCCATTTATATGTTTTTTTTGTGTGTGTGAGATGAATATAACTCATAGATGGATAAGTAAATGCTTGTAAAATGAATATTCTTACCATAATATTTTTTTCCATTTCTTGTTGCAATAACTTCCAGTTTTCTTTATCATAATTAACTCTGTAATATCCTAAACCATTGACATTTGCCAGAATCCATTCATTTTTAGATGTTAAACCATTTTTAATGCCTGAAAATATTGAAATAAATGCTTTAATGCTAAGTATAAATTTTTATTTTTTAAAACAAAGGCATATTATAAAAATAAGAAATTAATATTATTAAAACCATGTTTGAAAGTTAATTTTTGCTTGTAAAATTTATATTATTATATTGTTATTTAGAACATCATAAATTTAAAATAAACTATTTTTTATACCATGTGTACTGTGTATAACTTTCATTAAGATAATATAAATCTATATATATATCAATAAGATTTTTCACATATTTATACATTTAAATATTCAAATTTACTGTTTATAAAAAAATATTCTATTTTAACGGAATTTCTTAAATATTTTAATAGAGAAATTTTAGCATATTCTTCATTATTCTTTTATTTACTTATTACTGTATTTCAGTTGACTTTTTCTTATTATATTACAATGTTTTGATTTTTTAAACAAAAGTTGTAATATTTTTTAAAATCAGTAAGTAAAGGTGAGCAATAATTCTAAATCTCTTATATAAATAAATGGCCTAAACTTCAGTTTAAAACAAACACATATATTAGTAAAACAGACTTAAATATATTGGACAAAACCAACTCCAATAAAAACTCATATTTTACATTGAATAAAATAAGCATAAGCAGATTTTTTTATGTGTCATAGCATCGGCCAGGAAGGGAACCTGCTAACCCGGGACAATGGCTTGTAAGGCAGCTGTGTTGATCAATCGACCACCAACGTTTGACAAATATTAGCAGATTTGTTGTAACATTTTGCATATGTGTTCACATTTCTCCAACTGTTTTTGTCAATTATTTTTTTTCTATAATAATTACTTTTTTTTATTTATTCCTTTATTGTGACTCTTTTTCTTTAATTCTTTACTCATTTTAACATTTTTGCTTTATACAATTTTAATGCCTTCTTTAATTTTTCCTTTATTTTACCATTTGCTTTTTTTAATTTTTTATATCGTTTTTGTAATTATTACTCCTTACAGTGACCTTTGACTTTTATTATCAATTTTAATATCAGTTGTTTTTACTATGTCTATATCAGTTTTATATTTTTCTGTAGTGCTTTTATTTATATAATGAACTTAAATCTCTGGTATTAATTGTGTGGTTACCATCCATAATCACATTAAATTTTGCCTCATTGCTCTTTATTTTATTTATGGTTTCTCTATTATTAATTTTATTCTTTTTTATTCAAAGATTATAAATGGTTGATTATTCAGAATCAAAAAAACCAACTTTCCCTTGACATTCTGCTTTAGTTCTAATTCTCCCATATTAATTACATAAGCTCTTGAAACAATAAATTTGGCTGATATTTAAATTTTTACTGTCTTATCTTTGATTTCTATTTGAATACGCTTCCATCCATATTGGTCTGCTAATTATATATTTTAAACATATGTAATATCTCTATTCTGCATATAGGAAAGTTACATATGCAATAGTGCATTAATGCATATGTGTAATTGTTTGTCAAATATTCATTATGCATTGATGGTAGCCATGAATAATGCTTATAGTTGTCAATAACGAAAAAAGATATTTGACTATGGGCACCAATTACCTTACATCACCTTATTTTATTTACTTGTATGGAAATTATGCTCAGTTAAAAATAAATTCTAGGAAATTTATATTACACACATATTAAATTAATGTAAAATTGACAAATTTGATGATTAAGAATTTCTATTTAATGGATATATTTTTTTTGTATCTTAATACAAAAAATTGTATATGTAATTACAGTATATACAATACTAACTATATCTAAAAAATATTGTACCACCAATAAATACATTAATTATAATAATCTTATTTATTAATAGCTGTTCTAATTGTTAATATGGCATAAATTTTCAATTCCACAAATACTTTGGTAAGTAAGTCAATAAAGTTTTTTTAATATTATTGACAAAAATGTCCTAGAACATCTATTAAATCTGTAACTAGTTTATAAGATTTTAATATTTTCTAATTGTTTGTTGTTGTTTTTTACTTTTCTATAAAATTTGATATTTATTATCAGCCCTGAACAAAAATTTGAGAACACATTGTTGGGAGTTTTGACAAATTATCTAAAATTATTTATTACTTGCTGATGTGCTGTGATGCATTGTGACTTCTCCTTATATGGAGTCAGGCATCTCTCAGAAACTATGTCCAGAGAAACCTGTTAGCCACTTTGCCTTCCCTTTCCATTTCCCAACCTAAGTTTTTTTATAATCTGCTCCATCCCATTTCTGCAACATAATCTTTGTCAACTCCATGACCTTTATATCTAAATCCCCCTTATCTTTTCCCAAACCCAGCATAAAAACCAATTATCCACTTTCTATATAATTGCTTTGTTTGTATTTATTCTTCCATATCTTCATTATTTGTACCTTTTCTGCTTTCAAGCATTTACATTGAATTAACAGAACCTAATATTTTCTATGCCTTTCTTACACAACTTGCAGACTAAATCACCCATATTTTTCCATTTATGTCTATATTCCTTTGTTGCTAAAGATCCCATTTGAGCCATTATCATAAATTAACTCGCACCCACTGTTCAATTTACTTCTATATATTTTTGAACACCTTTTACTCTTTATACTAGTGCTCCATCTCTCCAACATCCTATTCTTTATTAGTGCATCTATTCTTCTATCCCATTCCTTATGACTATAACACTTAACAATCCTCCTAACACAACCATCCCACATTTTGTACAAATATACTGATATAAATTCTTTATCCAAATCTTCTGCATTGCACATTAATTTTCTCACCCATCTTGTTGCCTGCCCTTTACTCATAATCCAATTAAATACTATTTTGGATATTCTTTTATTATCCATAAACTGCAATCTACTGAACATTTTTATTTTGCTTTTTGCATCTCTTATATAAAAACTTGATTATTCTAGTTCTCCTTGAATTGCCTCTTTGCATGTCTTCCTACTTCCCTTTGTAATTTTTCTAAATAATCTAATACTACTTTACTAACACATAACACATCATTGTCATATGTTAACCCTTCTACTTCCACTCTCCTTCATACAATTCTAACTATCATATTTATTATATGAAAACACTGTTAATTTCTTTATCAATCCTTTTCTTTTCATTGCTTCATTTATCAATTTTTTATCCTATTCATCCAAGCAATTTTTCTGATTACTTAAGATGATTTCCAAATAACTCTATTTATTCATCACACTTAACTTTATATCCCCCAACAAAATTCTTTGTCTTCTCTTTCCCCAGTATTAACCATCATTATATTTGATTTTTCTTTACTAAATTTAATCCCCATCTTTTTACCAACCCTTGCACATGTCCTCAGCATAACTTCCATATTTTCTCTTCTTTCTGCACACAAAAAGACATAATCTGTAAAAAAAAACCAACAAAGTATATACTCCCTTGCCACCTATTAATGGTATTCCTATCCCTCTTTCTAGTCTTTCTACTACTCTCTCCATTTTACTCAAATACAACAAAAACAAAATAGATGGTAAAGGGCATCCTTGTTTTTGTCCCACCCCATTTTTAACTTTAACTAATTCTATATCCTCTAATTGATATGTATAGTAAGTATTTTCATATAATTTCTTAATAATATCCACTAAAGCTTCATCTATTCCCAAATTTTCTAAATTTACCCATAATCTATTTCTATTTACTTTATCGTATGCCTTCTCTATAGCTATAAAACTCATATATAACTGTCTACCTGTATTCCTACTCATATCTATAAGTTGTGCAATTACAAATGCCTATCTGATCTAAAACCTTCTTTCATTTCCCCCACTACATTATTTTCTTCCATCCATTTTGCAATTCTTCAGTCACCATATATCAGAAAACTTTATATAAAACTGATGTTACCACTATCAGTCTATAATTGTTTAACTTTTTATGATCTTTACTCTTTTCTTTAAATAAGAATATTACTCTTGTATTACTCCAATTACCTGAAAAAACTCTTCTGTATCATCTTATTAAAACATGATAATAGTGTTACTTTTGCCCTATGCTGCTCCCCATCCATCTAAACCTCTTGCCTTTCCACTTTTCAATTTCTTCCCTGCCTCATTCAGTTCATTTTCTGTAAACCTAAGTCAGTAGTTCAGTGGTTCCCTCTAATATCAGAAATGCCCTAGAGCAACATATGTTAAACTTTTTTTATTCATGACCCCTTTTTATTATCAAGATTTTTTCATGATCCCATATATTAAATATAAAATAGATATAGAAATAAATATCCCCATAAATAATTTATTTCTTTGGTAAACAATACATATATGAAAATAAGTTGTTTTAGGATTTGTTTTAAGTATACAAAAATTAATGAAAGAAATTCACATTTTAGTGAGATAGATGTGCTTGTTTTTTGCTGCATAACAAATCAAATCTTGGTGAAATATTTGATTTTGCTGGATGTAAAGCATCTTCAATGTTTTTCAGCATTGAACAATATTTAGATTTAATATACATTAAAGCTGAAATAGTCATTTCATTTAAGTATGTAGTCCTGAATGGCAGAAGAACATTTAATTCCATTTCAGAACTTGTGTGAAATTCAGTCCTAGTTCCAATCCAGAATTCAGTCAAGAATTTTTGTGGAAATTCAAGTTTTAAGTTTGAGACACTCGATAGTTCAACAAATTCTTCTTGGGCTTTATATGGCAGGTGATTAATCTCATTAATGTCAATCAAAAATGGTCTTTGAATCCAAGATAACTTTCTGAAATCTAAATTTGATATAAAGTATTTGCAAAACTGTGTTTCTAGGGTTTTTAAGTGATCTATAATATTTTTTGAAATTAAAGTTTTACAATTATTTTTTTCAATTATAAAATTGTCAATAGTCAAAAATATTTCCAATAAATCATTCTCCACTTTATTCTTTCAAATGTTGAATTTTTTTAATAAAACCTTCAATTTTATCATTCAAAGTAAATATATTGCTATTTTTTCTTGAAGAGACAAGTTAAGATCATTTAGCTTCTCAAACATATGAGACAAATAGCACAGCTTTAATAACCATAAGTCATTTTGAAAAAGAGCAGCAAAATCAGATTTTTATTCAATTAAAATACAATAATTTCTTCTTTTAATAACAATAATCTTCTTAAACTTCTCCCTCTTGACATCCATCTTACTTCTGCATGTAATAATAAATTTTTGTATTCAAAGTCCAAGTATTTACAAAGATTTGAAAATAAATGGCTGTTAAGGGCATGACTTTTAATAAAGTTCATAATTTTGATAGCATCCTGAATGACATCATTCAATTCCATTGTTAATTTTTTTGCTGCAAGGTCCTCTCAATGGATCAGGCAGTGTGTAAAAGTTGCATGATTGTTACCAGAAGCTTTAACAAATGATTTAAAACCAATATTTTTACCAATCATTGCTTTTGCACTATCCGTGCATACTCTAAAGCAATTTTTCCATTCTAAACCTTCAGTTTTAAAAAAATTGTCTACTTTATTATATATGTCTTCCCATTTTGTATGTTCTTCCAAAGAATGACAAAATAACAAGTCTTCATCAATGTTTTCTTTATAAATGTATCTGACCCATAATAATAATTGAGCTATTTTTGAAATAAGGTTGTTTCATCTAACTGAATTGTAAATATTGGGCTTTCTTTAAGGCTAGTAAAAAGTTGCTCAAATTGGTCATTGCTAAATTCAAAAATTCTATTAGTGACAGTGTCATTTGACAAAGGAATTTTCCAAAGTTTCATCACCATATTTACTTCTGTGGAGTGTTTCCACCATTTAATAGCAGCAGGTAATATAAGATCTTCTCCAATTGTGTATGGCTTTTTATTTTTAGCAATCATATATGAAATGTCATATGATGTGAGTAAATATTTTTCATTAACAGTTATAAATTTCTCAAAATATTTTTTTTTTATTTGAAGTTTTTAATAGTTGTTCCAAATATTCGTTTGATTTATTGACATATGAAGGATGCTTTGATTCAAAATGCTTTTTTAATTATGATGGTTTCATACTCTCCATAAATAAAATTCTTAAAACTGTTAAATAATTTCTTAATTTATTGTGATAAAGAGAATACAAAATGCCAGAGGTAATGTATATACATTTATTAGTAACAATAATAAAAGAAAACTAAAGTGAAATAAAATTTATGTCTAGATTTGAACTCAAAATCATTTACATTTCTTTCAAGTTAAAATAAAATTTATTAATGATTAAGCAGATTAACTATCACAAATTTACATTAATAGTGGGACTATAGGCATTATATGTTTTAATCTTTAGAGTGAACATTCTATAATAGTTTAATGATAAGTTAATGAATAATCAAGCAGGATTAAGATAGGAGTATGTACTTAACTATATTATAATTATAATCATAAATAGATGTACACTATATACTCGTAGTTATGAAAGACTGCACACTTGGCATCTCAGGCATTAAAATATATATAATGAAAATATAAAGTGCAGAGCTAGGTTATAAATTATAGAAGTATATCCAATGATGAAGCAAAGATGGGGTCATATGGATAAGAGGATCATATAAAACAGGAATGTATGTCTGCTCCTACAACCAATAACTAATTAATTACTGCCAAGCAAGAACAAGCTTCTGCATTGATAATAAAAAGAATAACAGTGAAGATCAAATAAAAAATATGAGAGATATACCCACTTTTAGCATGATCTTTTTCTGGGAATACCAGACAAATTCATTTCTTCAAAGCAACAATGAATGGCTGATTGAAGAACAAATATCTAAATTAATAAAAAATTAGATATATAAATAATCCAGCAGCACAAAATTAATTAAAATAAAAAGCACTAAAGAACTCTTTACGAAAGACTGAAATTAAAAGATCAATAAAGTTAAGGGTGAATGGCCCATTACATGTTTAAAGAAATTGTCATATATTACTTTACTGTCCAAACTAAGATCTAATACATATAAAAAATTAAGATTCAGATACCCTGCTTAATTGAAGGATTATCCTATAAACTTTATACATACATATTAAAAAATACAATATCTTGAGAGATCTATGATTTATATATATATATGTTAAAACGAAGATTTCCACCGGTAACCAACTACCCAAACAAAGAAAAAAAACCAACCCCCCTTTTTCTCCCAACCCCCACCCCCCTTATATTATATATATATATTTATATAAATATATATATATACATATTTATGCGGGTTCATCCGTATATATATATATATATATATGAAGCATTTGTGAACTGATCTTAACCAGCTCAGCTAACATAAACCAAATGACATATTTTGTCCCTTCCAATAAAATGAAAATCCCAGGTTTAACATTACTTTCAAAACTAATTCAACTTCTTTTATAATTTTTTATAATTGTTTATAAAACACTTACAGTTTTCTTATTTGCAAAAGTAAAATCTATATTTGAAACACATGACAGATTATATTTTATGAAAACAAAACCTTTGCCAGGCGAGGGAGGAGGCCTAAAACGTCTTTGCGCTTTTAATTAATTAGCTTACTTTTAAGGGAGAAGAGAAAGTCAATTATTCGAATTTTAAAAAATAAAATGTGTTTATAAAATAGTCCACCAACACCTGATTTTAGAATAATAAATAAAACATATAGGTAAACTTTAACAATGACCACATCTACTAATCTTAATCATTCTTAATAATATAGGTTAATTAAAGCAAATTATTACAGAAAGTAAACAAAAATACCTATGAATTGTTTTATCAGAATATGGAAGGGGGAGGCTGAAGATACTCATGTATAGAGTTCAAATGTTCCTGCATTTTATTACCTTCACAAAAGATTCAAAAATACAGTAAATATATGAAGAACAGCATGTTATGTACTGACAACAAATAGCATTTGTGGGGCAATTCACATGTTTGTACATGGTCCTTTTCCTGGATATTAATAGTTAAATGAAGATAGGCTGGTTTTTCAGACAGCATTCATCTGAAGATAGTTAATTGATTAGGTTGCTACTCATTTCTGGAATGATGGCATGGTAGGTCAGGAAGTAGGATGAATCCATTGATGCTGACAGGCACCTTGGCACAGATACACTTTGGCAGACTTCAGATGTTGCAAATTTTCTTTTATTTGAGTCATACTTTTATCCATAGTTGGCTCCATTCTTTGCATATTTTTATTCACTTGATTTGCCATTCTGTGCAACGTTTGATTAAATATTTCCATATTCAACATGCTATAATCATATTTCTTTTCACCTATTTATATAGGTTTATCTTATCTAATTATAATCTGAGATTCCTGAAAGGTTATCTCAGGGTTTTCTGGTTCTACTACTTCAACTTGTAGCTTAGGACTAACATTAATAACCTCATTTTCTTGACAACTCTATTTTTCCATCTCCTCCTAAATTTTGTTTCATTAATATAAATAATTTAATATTAATCAGTTTTCTTCCAAGAATGGAAACAAACCTAATTGAATTTTCTTCATTCTATCTTCATCAAGACCATCAATTAAAACTTTACTTTGCTGCCTAAAAAAAGATATACATGTGACTCAACAATATTCAAACATGCCTTTTAAAAATTTATTTTAAAAAATCATAACATTATATTAACTATCAAAGATTTCATTTTATTTTAGATTCATCAAATTGGGAAACCACAATTTAAATTTAAAAAAATGATATTGTTCAATACTTCAATATGCTTTACTTTTATACAATTAAAAATTTAAGACATAACTTATTAAAACCAATTAGTAAAATTTATAAGGCCTCAAACACTGGATAATATAAAGTCTTAAAATAAATTCCTGTATTTTAAATATCACACTGTGTGTTATATTATCAAGTTTTATACAATAACATCAAATTATAATTAAAAAATCTCTAAAAAATAAGAGCATGTGATATAAGAAAAAAAAACAATATTTAAAAATATGTTAATATTATCTCTCATTGTATAACTTTATCAAAATCTCTAAAATTAAAATAGCAAATCTTAAATAAAAATATTACTCTTATCTCTCATGCATGAATTTATCATAGCTGTAAAAATTATGTGGCCAAAATGATAAAAGAAATAGAAATAACTATCTTCTATATTTTCTCAGAGTATAATTTTATCAAAGCCCTATGAATTGGGTTTCCAAAATGATAAAAGAAATTATATTTCCTCTGCAATGGCTAAATAGTTTCATATATAACTTTACTAGAATGTGCCACTAGATAATAAATCTAGACTCTTTCCTATATCCAAATTGTAGTTTAATATTATTAACTAATATAAAAAATATCAAAGAAAGAAGTTAAGTATATTAGCAAATTTACAATTATAAACAAAATGTTGGAAAGCTATAAATTATAAAATGAAACTCTTCTAAGTAATAATAAATCTTGAAATAAAAAAATAAATTTACCCAGCATATGTTACATTTGGATACGTACTAATTTGGCATATCAATATTTTATATTTTATAATTTGAATAATAGTCAATAATAAAAGAAACAAAATAATTTATTATCAAGCAAAATAATTTATTTAAAAAAAAATAATATCATTGTAATAGCTACCAATATCTAAATTAATAAATCAAAATCAACAAATGCATGTACGAAACAATTTACGACACTTCCAAAACAAACTAAGCCATCATTGGGCTCAATATTAGCAACACACTAATTCATACACTGAGGGTTATAAAGCTAAGCAATGGGTGAAATGCATGTTATATATGAGATTAACTCTCTATTATAATATTCTATGTTATGGCATAGAATCAACTATTCATAAAACTTCATATATAAAATATGTAAATATTAATTTATGAGTATAGCCATATTGTTTATAAAGATATAAACATTACCAATGCTTAAAAAAAGTATGCACTACAAAAATGAAGTCATTATAAAATGGAGCCATAGGAAATTTATAGCTAGAACTAACCAACAATAACAAGCTTAACATATCAAAAATAATATCTCAGTTGCCAATACATACAGCAACAGTCAAATCCAATATATATAAAATAAATTTACTAAGACAATAATGCCAGTTATGCAAGGCTTTAATAGATTTACAAATATAGATAATAACAATCAACCTCAACCTGTCAACAATCTAAACCTGTAATCATGACAATCTTCTTTAGCAATAAAGATGACATCACCTTTAACTATGGTCTAATATATTTATATAGACACCAAAGACTGCAAATACTTGGTCAAATTGCAATTTTTAGTGTCTATATAAATATATCAGACCATAGATGAAGGCGGTATCACTTTAATTTTTAAAGTAGTTATTTTGATTACAGGTTGAGATTATTGATGGCTTAAGAATTGATAGTTGTTATGTAAAATAAATATATATTACTATTTAAATAATCATTATTTAAAATTATAAATATCATCATATATGACAGATTATATATTTCATAATCTGTTTTGAAATATGACGTCCATAAAATAATAATAAACTATCATTTATAATATCTGTATTATTTTTTGAACATTACATTTAAAATTTTTTGAAAATATTATTTACATATAGCTTTTATAACTACACACAGTGATAAGTACAATATTTAAGAATTCACTATTTATAAATAATTAATATCAATATAATATTTATGTGAAAAACAATATATTATAAATTTAAAAATATTTAATAGAGCTTTGTTTTATAAATTTATCTTATTTACATGTAGAAAATGTTAACAGTGTTCAAATTTAAGATATAGCAGATCTCTTTCTTCATTATGGCACTTTATTTGAAATATGAAGATAGCCCTAAACGAAGCTGTAGAAAAAACATGATTTTGCAGCAGTTAATGATTGTGAAGTAATTCTATTTATGATAGATGATAATATGAAGAAATTGATAATCCATATGAGTCTTGTTTCTCATACTATTATTTATTTACAAGTTTATTTTGAGAGTTTAAAATCTAATGTTTTTTTTTTCAATTAACAGCAAATGATCCTGTTCGCGTGATAAAACAGTTTTCTTGATAAGAAATCATTTTTGGCAATTTGCCAATAGAACAATATATAAATCTACACTTAATTTAAAACTGAAATACAGGTTTATTATATACCTGTATCAATATATGTAATATATAGGTTATATGAGCACATACTTTCACATGAGCCACCACTCTCCATTCTATCTCATAACACTAATACACTTGAACACATATATGTCAAAAAGATAAATAATCACCAATATCCGTATTTCATGCTAAACCAGCAATTATCATTTGGTCCAGATTATCATCTCTACACATATAGGCAAAAAGTGCTCAGATATATATTAAGATAGCCAATCTTCATACTTTAATGGACAGGCTGGAGTGTGGAGTGGATTGAAGCCTGTCCATTAAAGTATTAATATTGGATATCTTAATATATATCTGAGCACTTATTGCATATATGTGTAAAGATGATAATCTGGGCCAACTGATTATTGCTGGTTGAGCATGAAATACATATATTGGTGATTATTTATCTTTTCGACATATATATGTTCAAGTACATTAGTGTTATGAGATAGAATGGAGAGTGGTGGATCATGTAAAATTCTGTGCTCATATATCCTATATAGTACTTAATTTAAAAGTATATTTGAATAAATAATTATCAATTCTTTCAATTAATATTTTTAAATTCAACAATTGATGTTTTTTAAAATTATAATTTAATACAATCAATTTTTATTTATAAAAGAATGATAATGACTTTAAATATCAATGGTGTCACACTTCTAAATTAATAAAATTTCTTTCTGTACATAGTTTAAATTTATACCTCAATTAAATATATTTCAAAAAAATATACTATATTATTATATAGCACATGATAACAGTCCAAGCTTATCTAAACTGTGAATTTTCAACCAGTTATCAAGGCAACCTCCAAAAGTAAAAGATGGATATTTGTATAATACACTAAATAAAGAGGAAAGTATGAGGAAAGAAAGTTCTGCCAGTTGATAGACTAAGAATGTCCAAAAAAGTGAGTATGTGTTACAGCAAGAGAGAGACCCTTATGATACTGGATATATATTCTACTTATTTTAAAAATAATACAATATGTTGCATCTGTACATCTAAGACCAGAAAAAAATAATATCACTCATATTTAAGATTAGCTAAAATTAATAGTGTCTTATTTGATTTATTCTTTTCTGCACATAAAGTGTAGGAATAAATATTAATAAGCAACTTTTTTACATTTATACATTTTAATAATGGCTAGCAAGTTGATTGTAAATTCTCATGTTGTATTAAATAGAGAGAACGATTATCTCAGGATTTGAACATCGTATAAAAATTAATATTCGTCAAAAGCAATAATATCAAAAGTTAAGAAAATGATTTATTATTGATATGACCAATCATCAAAGGGGTTTTATGGTGTATATTAATATCTCAAATAAATAAAAGTACGACAATATAACTGGTGTAAATGACTATAATGAAGAATAACATTTCTTTTAAGTAATGTGTAATAGTGATAAAAATCATGTGACCATATATTTTATTTATAAACATATGCAGATAATGATCCTTAACTAATTAATGACAAAAAGCCAGATAATTTAGCAAAATATAACAATTTTATTAACAATAAAATTATATAAAATATTCGCATAACAACAATAACAATAAGTTCTTTTCAAATATGATTATTAATACTGCAATAGTATAAGTACTAAATACTTGCTACTTTAATTATAACTTCCTGTGTGATATGTTATACATGATGTGTATCCAAAGCACTCCACTGAAGATGCTGTTTGGCATTTAATTTAAAAATTTTAATATCAACAATAAGCCAAAAACACAAATATCTTATTGACTTCTTTATTATTATATGAATCATAAAATAAACATTTTCGTCAAAAAGTAAAGATTATTGCAGTGTATTCTCACAAAAGTATAATTTTAAATTGATCTGAACATCACAGGAGCAGGTGACATTTGCATAATATGCATAATTAGTTTTTATTATATCTATGAGATATAACAAGGTACCATTATGTGTTTTTCTGAACTACAAAATAATATTTATTATTTATCAATGCTACACTTAATATCAGGTACAGTATTTAATCTTCATAGACTCATATGAATACATCTTTTGGTAAAGAAACAAGATATGTAATCGTAATATATCTTCAAACATCTACTCTAGATACCTTTCATCATATAAAGAGAAACATAAGATTAAATTAAAAGACTGATGAAACACAAAAAATATTAACTATTTTTTGGGTTAAAAAATATTCTTAATTAACTTAAAGTCTAGCCCAACCTATTTCTTTGGTTACAGCAAATTAATAACACCCATTCATACCACATTGCAGTCATAAACATAATACATTTGCACATATCTTCATTATCACACTTTTCTTCTTTAAAGAACTTTCTATGCATAATAATATAATTTTAAATATACTAAAATAAAACAAATTTAATAAGTTTATTATATATCCTTAAGATTATCATTTATAATCCTTTAACAATGTTCAAGATTAATAATCCAGGTGCAATTATTTTAATATTTAAAATTATGAAATATTGATGTTTCAAAGTTGGAGTAGCCTAATAAATAAATTTAATAACTCTAAATCATTATAAGAAAAGTATAATAAATCCTATAGATGTCAGTTTTCAAGCAACATTTTGACAAGCCTATAAGTATTTATTTATATTTTTAATACATTAAATACAATAACTAACTCTTTAAGGAGTAGCTTTCATAGATTATAAAATTTTACAAGCATATTTATGAAAATAAACTATTAATGAATAAAAATCCATTTATTGGCAGTCATTTTAATAATTATTATTCATAGCTTTTTTATAACTGTTGTTGTTATATTATTAAATAATCTGTAATACATTAGGTACATTTTTTATAACAAATCCAAAATTTTATGTAGTTTTCATAAATACAATATCAAGCAATTAATCAGTCTATTAGTTTACATTAGTTTTATGATATTCATCTAAAGCTTTAAGTTGAGGTAACAAATATAATTCCAAGCAATAATTTCTGGTTTGGAGAAGAGACAAATAAACCTACAGTTCAGATAAAACATGGCATTCCATGAAGCAATCTTAACATTTTTGTAATAAAGTTCTAATATTGATTTTCATTCCTTTTTAAATTTATTATTGAAATGATATACACCTGGGTTTCATTTTATGTGGTAGATAGGTTCCTCAGAAAACATGCACAAAAGAAATTGCACAAAAATAGACTTAACTTACTTGAAAAATGTGGGATACATACTGTAATTTTCAAAAATCACATAAAAGCAAAGCAACAATGTAAAGTTACTTTAAAATTCACATAAAAAAAATAAAATAAAATATGACTGATAAAAAAATTCGAAATTGAAACAAATTGATATAAGACAAACTTTTTTTACTTTTTTTTTTTATTAATTACCGTATTTAATTTCATTCAAAACAATATATTTTATGCATAATTTACAATATTTTACTTTTTTTCATATGTGTACAGTATTTTAATCATTATCACTATTTGAAGATATGCAATTTTGTTTGTGGAACTAGTAAGACATCAGATTCATCACAAGAGGAAATACAACTAGTGCCAACTTCATTTTTTTAATTGCTCTTATAGTACACTCACCCAAACTAAAATGATTTCCAATCATTGTTGATTCTTCCCATTTTGCTAAGCTATCTAAAATTGAAATTTTTGTTTCCAAAGAAATTCATTTTTTTGGGTGTTTTTGTGTTTCCATTAGGGAAAATTAAAAGTTTAAAATAAAAATAAGAATTTAGACTTGTGATAATAAATAGACACCTACTCACCACTGCTGGGCAAAATTTAATTAAAACTAACAATTAAAAATTAAATTCTTATATTTGTCTTTAATTTTTTAATTTTCAATTCCATTTAAAAATCAATTTTCATTGTTCGCATCACATTAATTTCAGATCACATTATGTAATTTTTAAATTGTTAATTATAATTAAAAATCAAATTTTAATTTTTAATTGTCAAATTTAATTGTGTCCACTGCTGAAACTCACCTTTTAAAAGTAAACTTGCAGACACTAAATGATTAATTGATTGCATATTCTTCTTTAAAAAAGCAAAAGTAGAATGTGATTTAAAATGCAAAAACAATGATATGCATAATATATGCATCTATAACATTTGAACAGATTTACATTATAATCTTATAAAATTTATTATTAGCATACCCTAAATGATTAATTGATTATGTACTTTTTTTAAAAAAGCAAAAATAGAATGTAATTTAAAATAAAAAAAACAACAACATGCATTGTATAGGCATCTATAATGTTCAAGCAGATTTATATTATAATCTTGTAAAATTTAATGTGTGTATATAAAATGGGGAAATCCTGATTTTAAGTGAATTATGAACTTCTTTATTGCATAAAATCTATTAAAGTACTATTATAAAGTGCTGAAAATATTAAAATTACTAGATGGAAATCAAACTCTGATAATGTGCTATTACTTTAAACATGATGTGTGAGTGTGCAAAATTTATAATATTTAAAGTAATAACACATTATTGGAGTTCGACTTCTGATCTAATAATTTTTATTGCATAAAAGAAAAACACATATAAAGGATATTAAGCAGAAACATGAATCGCATAACTTCAAAATTGCATTAAAAAAATCTGGATAAAATGAGAACTGGGTATACATTGTTTGTCTTTTAATTTTTCCATTCTGGATGATGTAGAAAACTATTTGCTATGGAAGCAAATATTTAGCTGGTTGTTTACCCAAACATCAAATTAAGGCAGGATGCCAATATGTATAATTATGAATTTTAATCCTATGCAGTCTTTCTGCATAAAATTTAGTAAAAAACTAAACAATTTTTAATATGAAGGTGTATTTATGGGTTCTTGTCAGATTATCAGTGAGAGCATAGTGTTTACCAAAAGTCCTTTACTTTTTTGGATTTTTATGGGAATATTCTAGTGCTGTCACTTAGAAATGGTATGAAGCAGGTGATAATTTGAAAATTTAAAGTTTATATTGCCAAAATTTGATGATATATTAAAAAGTCTAGAGAAATATGATTTTGAAGTATTAAAATATTAAATTATATTAATTAAATAATTAAAACAAAATAAAGTAAATGCATTGTTTTACAAATAAATTATAAGCATTTTCTAATCATATCTTTTAATTCCAAATACATTCAAACGTGACAAACAATATACAGACTATTATGTTAAAGCTTTAAATTGTTCTTAAGTGTAGTCTATATTACCTAGCTGTAATAATAAAATCTACTACTATAATAAAATATTTTAAATACTTTATTTTTGTTATAATTAATGTTATGCATTTTATCCTGTCTGTTATTCTTCCAAAATTGATTTTAAGTGCTTGTGTGTATTTTTTCAAACTATCTTTTAACCACAATAAAACAAAATTTAATACATAGAATTTTTTAAATGCTGCATATTTATAAAGTTTATTTTGAGGACATCTTGGATAATTTAATACTTGCTTCACTAAGTATTATCATCAGAAATTTCCAAACGGCACTGCTTGTAATAACAATAGTAGTAATCAATAATATTTACTTTCTTGATAACCCAATAATTTTTTTAGAATTTTATGATTGTGATTTTTAAATTGGACCTAAGAATGTCATTAATATATATAAATGATTTTGTGAGTAAAGCCATGTGTTATATGTTATTATATACAGATAATTCGACAAACTAGCATTCGGCCATTGTCATGGTGGATGTTAGTTCATCGAATTATCGGTATATAATAAAAAATAACACGTGGTTTGACCAAAAAAATTATTTATCTACATCATATAACCATGAAAACATTAAATATAATATATATGTTCATACAGAACAAAATTGAAGCTTTACATAAAATTATAAAATTACAAACGTTAAAAGTTTTAAAGCTTAAATATTTACATATATAATAACATACCAGAGCGTTCTTTAAACCAAAACTGACTGGGATTATTCCAATTGTTAGAAGATTTAGTTACATAATTTAATGGAATTGACCAAAGATAATTGTATCTACAAAAATAATTTATATTAGTCACCTTTATGAAATAGAAATATTATCACAGATTATTTTGTAGCATTAAAACTAGAAGCAAATCTGATGAAGGAAAGAAAAATCAACCTTGATAAAATATAACTTAAATGTTAAATGTCTCTTGTTGTTCAATTTTATAATGTCTAATTGTCTCACCACCATTTGTGTAATATGCACTTTATAAAGTGATATAAAAGCAATTACTAACTATCTAAATAATTCACAACATATAAAAGCAATTATTTCACAAAAATACTAAGAAATAAGAACTTATCTGTAAGCTTAATTTTCATTTTAAAATTTATAATTTTTTATATTTGTAAATTTCTCAAGTTTCTTTGAACTTTCAATAAACTTTTTTTTTAAATATTGGACAAAGTATATGGAACAGTTTTATGAAATATCTATATTTAATCATCACTTGCTTTTTTCGATAATGCTTTAGTGGTTTCCATACTATCAAAAAGTGTCATTGAGTACACATTAAAATGATATCTATTTTTTTTGTGTGTTATTTGTTTTTATTATTGTATTTAGAGTGCTCGTTTAGATAAATATGCCATAATTCTTTGCATAGGCAATATATTATTATAAAAATAAGTTTGAATTAATTTATTTTGTGAATATGAATTGATTATATTGAAGAGTTATTAACAGTAAAATTTATTATGAATATAATTATTTTTTTAAAAAAAATTTTCTTCATGCATCATAGCATCGGCTGGGAAGTGAACCCACTATTCCCGGGACAACTACTTGTAAGGCAGCTGTTCTGACCTCTCAACCACCAATCTTGACAATTATTTTAAAATTTTATCTTAAAAAAATCATCTGAATATTTTTTATTATTTTTCTATATGCCATAGCATCAGCCAGAACGCGAACCCACAACTGTCTGAAACCAACTACTTGCTTGCAAGGTGTCTGTGATGACCTCTTGACCAACAATGCTTGACAAATATTTTTTATTATTTTAAATAAAAAATGTGAGACTTTAACAAGATTAGCAATAGTCCTTTTAGTTTTATAAAAGCTTGATATTGTAATTATTATTTTTGATGTTTACCATCTTTTGTTTCTACTGCAAACATTATTTTTTCCATTCTTTCTTATGCAAATAAATGTTGATATTGTATAATCGATCTCAGTTTTAATCTTTAGAAAAGGCCTTTGAGTAAAGTATATAGAATTCCTTTTTAAAAGTTATATAATAAAATTGTGTGTAAAAGTTAGCTTTAAAATAATTATTTAAGACTATTGATTTTGATGAAAAAATATTTGAAGACTTTGCTTTATTATGTTAATTAATAAATAAATAAATGAATTATTAATTTGAACCAATAACATCAATAAATATTGGATTTATTCTCCTATTAAACCCGAAAATTTGTTGTTTTTTTTCTATGATAAAAATTAACCTGAAAATTTATCATTGAAAAACATTAATCAAAAGACATTATTAGCATTGATTTTTTGTCAAGCCATTTTACAATTGAAAAAAAGAAGTGTTGAATTTTGGAATGGCTTTTGCAGCCATTACAGTATTGCAGAATTCAGCCAAGTGCACTATCTGAACTCCCCATTAAAAATGTATTATAAGCATTAAGCTTTAAAATTGAAATAGATTTCTCCATAATTCACTTCTAGATTACTCTACATATGGCTAAAGTTATTAACCCTTTCAAATTCTGATATTTTTTCTTATTCTATCTGGTGAGAGTTTTTGGAAATACTCAATATTACTGTTTGTATAAAATCTTTATTTTATACTAAAACTTAATAAATTGGACTTGATTTCTTTTTAAGTGAATTTTATAAAAGAAAAATATTTTAATAATTCCCAATTCCCATTTAACCATTTTAAATATTTAAAAACCTGATTTTCAAATAAGACAACATATCATAAATGTCACTACAGATACTTAAATTAAACACTCATTTTGAAAATGAGTGTTTTTGTATATTTTTTAAATATGCATGAATGAAAGTATATTTACAATAATTATCAAATTCTGTTTTAAAATCTGATATTTTTCTACAATATTTGAAAAGATTTTAAAACCAAGTCAATTCTCACAAAAATGGCATAACAGATATTAAAGGGTTTTTCCCTTTTATATTATGGTCTAATTTATTAACTTCTATTTCTAAAAAAAATATAAATGAACAAATTAAAAATTTTCCTGTATATATATTATTATTTTAAACAATAATTAACCAATTAATGTGTAACAATATTCTAAAATATTTTATAATTTGAAAATTTAAATAAAATATTTTTTTTCTAAAAACATTCAATTCTTAATATTAGATGAGAGAAATAATCCAATATATAAATACAAACAACAATTATATTTCATTATACTTCAAAATCTGCCTGTGAAAACTAGACCAGAAGAATACAGTCCATAAGATACTGACACTTTTTTCAATGTTTAACATCATCAATCAAACCATTATGTGAAATTCTACATTTAAAAAAAAAAACAAGGGTTATTATCACTTAGAATAATGCTAATACAATCTAAATTTAGGGAACATCAATGCTTTTTTGAGACAACACCAATGATTCTCAACACTGGTCAGAGTAATCAAGTTAATGGAAAAGAATCAAAATAACTTAATTTGGTGAAATAAGAAACTAAAATTAACCTGAGTTAATCTAGAGATAGCTAGTTTTTTTAAACAAATGATGGAGTTTAAAAAATAACAGTAGAATAATAGGATTTCTATTTTTATTTTAAAAACAAATAAAATAAAATTGAAAATGTCAAATTATTTCCAATTAATTTTCATTTTAATCATAATGTCTATAAAATTAATATACTTTGAGGACAAAATCAAAGCAACAAGATTACATAAAATTTCATTTATGAATTTGTATAATATAAAAATTTTAAATTTCATCTATACTATTATATTAGGAAAAAATAAATAACAGTGTTAAATTGATATCATGCTAGTATACTAATTAATGAGAATAAATGTGTTAATCTTTAATTAAGTTTAATGTTTATATTTAAACTGAAGATGATATAATAATTTTTAGCTTAAAAATGATTAATAATCATCTTTTTTATATGGAAATGGCAAATGATTCATTCCAGAAAATTCAGCACTTCTAAATTGAATTGTCATATATATATATATACATATTGTAACGGACCGTAAAATGTACCGGGCGTCTACAGGGTAAGATATTTAATTAATTGATGCCCCAAATGTTTGGGTTGCCAAAATATGTAACGGACTGTAAAACCTTTTAGGATAGTACACCCAGAGCCTTCTCTACTTACAGGTCCTATTACTACTCGGGGTTCTAACTCAGTGTAGACATTTGCCTTTAACTCTGCTCAAGGATGGAATTAAATAGGATGGCAATAATGTGACCTCTATATAGATCCTTAATGGCTATTGCTAATAATAAATTAAAATCTGTATGCATGTATAATAGCTATTCTGGTGAGTGAAGTATGAATGATGCTTGACAATCTAGAGACCAGAGAAACAAAGGTTTTAACTTCAAACAATAAATATTTATTAACAGATCATGCTTATAGTTATAATATTTATAAATCAACAGAATATATACATGATTATTATAAAACATTAATTTATCTCTACAACAATAAGACTAGCTGTAATTTAAATATTAAAATATGGGTTGAAATAAGAATTATAAAATTTAGTGCATAATTTACAATAATGTATTAATTATTTAAAATATAAAATTATATTACTAATGTACGATTATCATTCTGTTTATGTCCTTTAAATGTACCTCAAGGTTATGTCCATGAATTGCTAATTTGTGTTTTGTATAGTTAAGAAAATATTATATATATTTACTTATTAATTAGTTTGATTTTAACGTATTAATTATCTAATAAATGTAAATATTTAAAATCTTACCTTTTGTTTCAGTCATTGTCCAGTTTAATTTAAACCTTCCATTATGATAATATTTTATTTACAAACATATATAATATATTGATGTATAGTTTGAGTTGTGCATCTCTCTCACCCTATAAAAATCTAAATAAATGGGTTCTTTTGTTTTTTTTTTTTAAAAAAAAAGATTTGCTACACTTGAATAAAAGAGTGAGAAAAATTCACAACCCAACTCTCAGTATACATTTAAAAAAAAAAAATATTTGAAACATAAAATATAATGAAATTTTGGAATTCCTTAAAACAATAGCACATTAAATTTTCAAGAGCAGCTTCTGTATTCTTAGCAGATAATGTCTTTCTTTCCTTCATGTATATTAAATCATGTTGACGTTCTAAGCATTACAATTCCCATGACGAAATTGAATTCCTCGGCGTTTGATTTTAAAGCCATGCATTTCCATTCCATAACAAGATCTTTCCACGTTGATTTAAACAATATATACCAATAAATATGATCCTCCATCACACGTCAATGACACCAAGAGGATAGAAAAATCCCCTGACACTCAATTAGCAAAAGTGCATTGTTAGATTTTATTTACACAATATAAATTATTAAATATGAATCCTTTTCCAAAGCTTACGTTATATTATAAGGCGAACGCTATTTCTATGCAGTTTTATTTATATATGTATGAAACGCATGATAAAGATTTTACTTTAAAAATAATGTTAATAAAGTTCTATTTCATCATTAGTTGATTTTATTTTATCCCAGAAACATTTGATAGCAATTATATTTTTTTAACAATGTTAAATAACTATGATGCTCTTAGCATTTATTTGAACGAACGAAAGTTCATCAATTAAATAATGTTTTTTTTTCTTTTTAAAACATTTTACACTTATCAATAATAAAATTCCAAATATTAAATAGTTTAATATTAATAAAGAAAGGAAATCCTAATAACTAATATAATAATTAAAATATTCTTTACAACTTTACTTTCATGCACTTCAGTTGAACAAGAAAAACCAACAACAACTAAAAAAAAAATCTGTTGCTTAGATATTTTTCCACGTTCCCAAAATCAACAAAGGTTTACTCTTTTTTCCTCTTTTAAACAAAAGAAACGTGGTTACTAGAATTTAATGTTAAATATTCTTTTTTTTATTTTGTCACGTCATGATTTAAAATCTACATTCATGTATATATATGTGTATATGTATATATTTTATTTTACATTTAATAAAAAAAATAAATGTGTTCATTCCTTCATGAATGTATGGTTATATTTGTGTGTATATATATGTGTATATGTCTCCAAATATCTAAAAAAAATTAGGTTTTAGAAGTTGGCTGCCTATTTAATCTTTATACATTTTTATCCTAAAACATCAGTTACTTATTATTATTTTTTTATAAGAATTGGACATCACCTTACAATATATATATATATATATATATATTTATATTCATATATATATATATATATATATATATATATATATATTCATGAATCTGAGGTAATAAATTTCATGAAGACATTTGGAAATGAATGGAGAGAAAGCTATTTTGTTTTCTATACATATGTACTATGTATCTCATTAAATTTCGCTTGAAAAGATCTATTAGTAATAGAAGAAATGATGTTTATGAAAGAATTGTAGTAAAAAAATGTGTTTTTGGCTAGTATTATAATGTTATATGATTTTCTATTATAAATATATATATATATTGTACCGGATTTGAATATGCGTCCGCGAAACTCCGGCCTCTTAGGCAGAGAAGAACATACTCAGAGAGTATGTATGCCCAAACGATAGCTATAAAGTATATAACTAGCATTACATTTCCAGGACATAACTTTTTCTCGACTGTTGAGTTCAATACCAAGTTCAAAGTACTTTTTTGTTTCATGTAGACATGGGCGCCAGCTATCTATTCAAGGATGAATAAATAACGCACTTTGGACAATGGCCACTAACTCAACGCCTAAATATCCATGACTAACTCAGCTGTTTGTAATCACTAACAGATTATACATAATTAGTGATTAAAAGACTTGATAAAAGAATTGTAAAAGAATTGATAAAAAGAAATTGATAAAAAGGAATTGATAAAAAGAATTGACCGACAAATAAAGTTTAATTTTAAAGACAATTTATTAACTAACATTAATTTACTAAATTGAAACATCTTTATAATTTTTTAAACTAATATAACACATGCACATTTTAAATTAACACATTATAATATATATTTTATGAAAAGCATAAATAATCTTTGGCATTTACATTATCTAACATTCACAAACACGTACATCAATAGTTAATTTTATGCATGCTTATAAAGTTCAAATTACTTGTCTCTGTAGGATTTACCAATTACAGTGGTGGCTACTATATATAAATGAGAATAATAAAATGTTTTACCAAGGATTTTTGGAAAGTGGATATTGCTTTTTGTTGCTTCTGATGGAGTATATCTAACCGGTTAGATCTGACATTTCTTGAAGAGATTTGATGCTAATCCATTGGTTTTATTCCTGGAGACAGTTGAACATTTGTGGAGGATTTCTGAGCTGTTATGCAGACATTATTTCACGGGCAGGTTTTGATGATCTTGTTGGACTAAAGGGCTGAAGTAAAGCGTATATTTCCAAAAGCTGCTCAACACTGCATTTTTGTTTCTGGATATATAATATAAACTGCACTGTTATCTGAACTGAAACAAGACTGTCACTGGAAATTAGGCTGAACTGGACGTCCGATAAAAATCTAGCTATTTATGTATGCAAATTGTTTTTGTTTTAATGTCCGCCGGCAATAAATGTTGTCAAAATTCCTTTAATAACTAATTCTTTGACATGTTTTTGAAGATTGTTTAATTAGTAGTAGCCATGATAAAATGTGTTATTTTTATATCTTTAATTAGTAGCCCACTGCTGCATTTTTAAATATATTTCATTTCAATATTTATCTTCATGTGTTTTTCAATATGATTTTAACACACATTTATTATATATCTTATTAACAAGCTTACATTTATTTTTATTTACCATCACACATATATACGCATTTATTCTAATAAACTGGAATGAAAAGAGATTTATATTTTAACTTTTAATTTATAATAATAACACTCTTTAACTTTTATGAACTCTTAGTTTTATCTTTTCTAACCAAAACTCCCCCTCCCTCCTTTTAATCAATTATTTTCTAACTTTTATTTCAAACTCTTTTACAAAAATAAACTGTAATAAACTCTTCATCATTTATTTTTCTTTTACGAAAGATTATTTTACTAAATTTTTTAGATAAATTAGTATGTGCCAATTTCAATATTGGTACATTGCACCCCCCTTCATTTGAGAGTAAAATATGTCATTTTTGACCATTTTATCTCTGACAACTTTAATTTTTAATTCTAAATGTTATTATTTTTCTAAGTTTGCTTTTTTAATATCTTTCACTTTTCATACTAAGGGCAATCTTCAATTATGCTTTTCTTTTTTCAATGCTGGCAACATTGTTTACAATGTTCTGAGTCCTGGATAGTGACCATGAGGACAAACTAATTTTGTGGCACAGGGATCTTTTATAAACGAGGTTTTGTCTGCAGATTCTCTTGATCGGACTTTGACTAAGAAAAGGTCGCTGTGAATGGCAGGAATTTCAACTGTCCATTTCCGACTTACACTTTGGAAAACAAGGTATGAGATATGGGGATTCTCCTCTGAAAAGTGACTTGCAGCTTACTCTGGTTGTCCCCAGTGTGCATTTTAAAAGAGGAATGATCCCTGCCAATCTGTTACAGGTACTAAAATTTATCCAGTCAACAGCTTTAAACTTATCTTTAACTAAAACATTTCACACTACCCTCATCCCTTAGTTTCGAACCCTTATACATTCCTAATACAACTTAGATTGACTTTTTATTTTGGCTTATGAACATTCCAATATTATTTTTAAATCAACATGAACATTATCTTAAACATTTATTTATATTAACCTGTACTTGAATATTATTTTAACATATTTACTTACATTACACAAATCATACAATATTATTTTTAAACCATTATGAACATCATTTAAATATTTATTTAATCTTACAATACTATTCTAAACTCTTATGAATATTATTTATATTACAATATTATTTTTAAACATTTGTTTACCTTATATATTAACGTACGTGTATGTAGAAAACTTTTATTTTACTGCTCTTCATTATTATACAAATATTTTATTGGACTTGATTATTTAAACTATTTATTTATTTCCTTTTATTAACTTATGTATATTCAAAACTATTTTACTTTAACTTGCGTGTACTCAGAAAAAAAACTATTTTACTTTATTACAATTCATTGTTTATTATTATTTATTACAGGTATATTGCACTTATTTATTTAACTTGATTTTATCGATTTTATTTTAACTATTTGACCTACTTATTTATTTATGAACCACTTTCTTAACTAATATGTGCATTGAGAAAAAAAAACAAAACCTTTTTATTTTACGAAGCCTCCATTATCATTATTACTTTAAACATTTCATTTATCATTACTCATTTATTTTTAAATTTATTATTTTAGTTTTAAACGAAGTTTCAGATTTAAACTTCTCAGATTTATTTACATTAGAATAATCATATTCATGCTCATTGTCCATTTCTGGTCCTTTTTGTTTATTTCCTTTACTATTCTGCCCAATTACTAACTTTTAAACTATGTCAGGCGGTTCCTTCTTTCTTTCCACTAACTTTATAATATAAATCATACTCCATATTCTCACTTCTATCTCTCGATTAAAATCTATTTTATCTCTTTCTCTTTCCATACTATTTTCTGTCTTGTAAATTAGAAAACTTTTAAGCTTCACAGACCTCCATATTTTTCCTAACTGTGAATAATTTTTCTTATGCTTTCTCTTTGTTTTAAATCTATGTCGACAGCGAAGGTGAATGTTTACTTTAAACCTTTTATTTTTAACTCTTTGTAAAAACTCTTTTACGCTATTTTCTACCTTGAACTTATATCTCTCTTCTATTTCTTGGTCTACATTTGTTTCTACCTTATCGGTCGCAATGCTATCTGATTCTAATTCAATTTCTATCTCTTTTATCACCTCAACTTCCTTTTCATCTTTCTGACTTTCTTTAATTAAATCTACTTCTATGATCTTTTGATTTTTCTCTATCTTTCCTGTGATTTCACATCTTATTTCCCTTATTTCTGCTCTGAGTTTTTTAATTTTTGTTTTAAATTCTAGCTGACCTTGTTCAAATTTCTGACACAATTGTTCAAATTTCTGACACAATTCTTCTTTGAGGTCTTGTTGACTTTGTTTAAATTTTTGCATCATATTCATCATCATTCTCATCTCAGGTACTTCTTCTTTTTCTTTTTCCTCCATTTTTTTTTTCAACAAGATATTTTTTTGACTAAATTTCAATATGAGCTGTTTATTTATTTTTCCTACTAAAATGGAAATATATGCTAACTCCACCCATTTTGTCCTTTTCTCTACTCGTTCTAATGCCTTCACTCTGCCCAAAGATCCAATTGCCTCTGATTTAACATAATGACTTATTTTAAATAACGTAAATAGCATAAATCTCTTTTCATTAAAAAAAAAAGTTTTCGGTTAATTCTTTTTTTAAAATTAAAACACTTTTACATATGTAATTTAGCTTTTGTATAAAAATTTTTCAAACAAGAAACAAAGTATTTAATTACTATTGTTTTTTAGGTCCAGCCCCAAGTTGGGTAAAGCCATTTGTACCAGATTCAAATATGCATCCTTGAAACACTGGCCTCTTAGGCAGAGAAGAACATACTTGGAGAGTATGTATGCCCAAACGATAGCTATAAAGTATATAACTAGCATTACATTTCCAGGACATAACTTTTTCTCGACTGTTGAGTTCAACACCAAGTTCAAAGTACTTTTTTGTTTCGTGTAGACACTGGCGCCAGCTATCTATTCAAGGATGAATAAATAATGCACTTTGGACAATGGCCACTAACTCAACACCTAAATATCCACGACTAACTCAGCTGTTTGTAATCACTAACAGATTATACATAATTAGTGGTTAAAAGACTTGATAAAAGAATTGTAAAAGAATTGATAAAAAGAATTGACTGACAAATAAAGTTTAATTTTAAAGACAATTTATTAACTAACATTAATTTACTAAATTTAAACATCTTTATAATTTTTTAACTAATATAACACACGCACATTTTAAATTAACACATTATGATATATATCTTATGAAAAGCATAAATAATCTTTGACATTTAAATTATCTAACATTCACAAACACGCACATCAATAGTTCATTTTATGCATGCTTATAAAGGTCAAATTACTTGTCTCTGTAGGATTTATGAATTACAGCAGTGGCTACTATATTTAAATGAGAATAATAAAATGTTTTACCTAGGATTTTTGGAATGTGGATATTGCTTTTTGTTGGCTGCTTCTGATGGAGTATATCTAACCGGTTAGATCTGATGTTTCTTGAAGAGATTTGATGCTAATCCGTTGGTTTTATTTCTGGAGAAAGTTGAATATTTGCGGAAAATTTCTGAGCTGTTATGCAGACATTATTTCATGGGCAGGTTTTGATGATCTTGTTGGACTAAAAAACTGAAGTAAAGTGTATATTCCCAAAGGCTGCTCACCACCACATTTCTGTTTCTGGATATATAATATAAACTAATTTGTACCAGATTCGAATATGCAACCTAGAAACACCGGCTTCTTAGGCAGAGAAGAACATACTCGGAGAATATGTATGCCCAAATGATAGCTATAAAGTATATAACTAGCATTACATTTCCAGGACATAACTTTTTCTTGACTGTTGAGTTCAACACCAAGTTTAAAGTACTTTTTTGTTTCGTGTAGACATGGGTGCCAGCTATCTATTCAAGGATGAATAAATAACGCACTTTAGACAATGGCCACTAACTCAACACCTAAATATCCACAACTAACTCAGCTGTTTGTAATCACTAACAGATTATACATAATTAGTGGTTAAAAGACTAATTGACCGACAAATAAAGTTTAATTTTAAAGACAATTTATTAACTAACATTAATATACTAAATTTAAACATCTTTATAATTTTTTTAACTAATATAACACACGCACATTTTAAATTAACACATTATAATATATATCTTATGAAAAGCATAAATAATCTTTGACATTTAAATTATCTAACATTCACAAACATGCACATCAATAGTTCATTTTATGCATGCTTATAAAGTTCAAATTACTTGTCTCTGTAGGATTTACCAATTACAGCGGTGGCTACTATATATAAATGTGAATAATAAAATGTTTTACCTAGAATTTTTTGAATGTGGATATTGTTTTTTGTTGGCTGCTTCTGACGGAGTATATCTAACCGGTTAGATCTGATGTTTCTTGAAGAGATTTGATGCTAATCCATTGGTTTTATTCCTGGAGACAGATGAACATTTGTGGAGGATTTCTGAGCTGTTATGCAGACATTATTTCATGGGCAGGTTTTGATGATCTTGTTGGACTAAAGGGCTGAAGTAAAGCATATATTCCCAAAAGCTGCTCAACACCGCATTTCTGTTTCTGGATATATAATATAAACTGCACTGTTATCTGAACTGAAACAAGACTGTCACTGGAAACTAGGCTGAACTGGATGTCCGATAAAAATCTAGCTATTTATGTATGCGAATTGTTTTTGTTTTAATGTTCGCCGGCAATAAATGTTGTCAAATTTCCTTTAATAACTAATCCTTTGACAGCGTATTTTTGAAGATTGTTTAATTAGTAGTAGCCATGATAAAATGTGTTATTTTTATATCTTTAATTAGTAGCCCACCGCTATGTTTTTAAATATATTTCATTTCAATATTTATCTTCATGTGTTTTTCAATATGATTTTAACACACATTTATTATATATCTTATTAACAAGCTTACATTTATTTTTATTTACCATTACACATATATACGCATTTATTCTAATAAACTGGAATGAAAAGAGATTTATATTTTAACTTTTAATTTATAATAATAACACTCTTTAACTTTTATGAACTCTTAGTTTTATCTTTTCTAACCAAAACTCCCCCTCCCTCCTTATAATCAATTATTTTCTAACTTTTATTTCAAACTCTTTTACGAAAATAAACTGTAATAAACTCTTCATCATTTAAATACGTTTTTCTTTTACAAAACATTATTTTAATAAATTTTTTAGATAAATTAGTATGTGCCAATTTCAATATTGGTACAATATATATATTATATATATATATATATATATAAATTAATTAAATACTGCATTAATATGTAATGGTATTGAATAATATCGTGCACCATAAATAAAAAATTACAATTTTTGAAATGTCATTTGTTGCTTTAAAATATCAGCTTATTTCTGTGGACATATATTTCTGTCACAACTTATATCATCTGCACCTTAAAATTAGTTGTGAATCTTCATATTATCAATGCAATTTCTATTTAAACATCATGGAAACATTCAATTTGATATTAAATATTTGAACATAACTTTTGTGTGATGAGATATCATCTAGTTTCCAGATTGCCAATGATTTAGATTATGACAGAGTGAAAGTTCAATGGAGATTGGTTGGTGTTTTTTTCTATCAAACATTGTTATTTAAAAGGACATACATTTCTGTAGATGATTAAAGTTAACATTATTTAATATTATATGTGTATAATAAGTTGACAAATGAAATGATAAATCTCTGAAAGTAATCAAATATTTCAGATTCGCAATGCATTTCTCAAAGGGTGCAATAATTTTTAACTATGGCTCAGTATATGACAGACATTTTATGAAAATCCTGTTTATTAGATGAGCTAAAACTTGAAATATTTGAATATTTGCACAGAATAATTAGACAGACTTATATATTCATATGACTTAATTATAATCAATATGACTGGATAAAATGAATGTTTTAACAATTAGTGATATACATATGAAATACTGAATCCACTAATTCTTAAATATTTATACAATGGAACAGAATTATTATACTATAAAGAATTAATATAATTGCCAAAATATTTAATCTCCAAAATCAAACTCATTGTAAACAAGACAAGATTATTAAAAATGAGTATTCAATGACTCTGACTTGAAAATATTACCTTAAGCCAATTTCTATTGGACTCTTGTTTACATTTATAATCCATAACATTTTATTTCTAAAATTTGTGATTGTTAAATTTATTTCTTGTATAAGATCTTGATTCAGAGATAAAAGTGATTGCTTTTTGTCTTCTTAAATAAATAAATAAATAATACTTCTGTTAATATATAACATAAATATAATTTAACAATTTGTCAATTGTTAAAACAAAGTTTCTTTAATATAAATAAATAAAATAATTACTAAATAATTATTGTCAAGTGCTTTCAACTCTTACTAGCTCTTATCAAGGCAGTGTAAAAAATTCTATTTTCTCCTAGGTGATGAATTTAACATTTCATCGTACTGGCCAGAAACAATTAATCGAAAATCTGGTTAATTTCGAATTCGTAGCACAAGATGAATTTTGCATAAGATACAATTCTTTAATCTTGCATTTTTTATCATGTATTTCATGCATTAATATTGTAAAATCCTTTGGACTACATATATAGCCTTTACTATTTTGGTGAACATAAAAACCTGAATAAACTGTATCATCTTCTCTTGCTCTATTATATGTATATTTATGTTGCTGAAGGTAATATTTAATATTTGTTTTGGTTTCTCCAACATATATTGCACTACAATTTATTTGTGGGCATCTAACAGAGTATACACCATTGCTTTTATCCTCCTTATTTATTACTTCTTTAAAATTATTTATTAATCTATTATGGTTAAATTAGTTTTAAGTCAAGATTTCCGATTAGTATGGAGAATTCCACCTAACCTTAATAGATTAATAAATAATTCTAAGGAATTAATAAATAAGGAGGATAAAAGCAGTGTTGTATACTCTTATAGATGACCGCAAATAAATTGTAGTGTAATATATGTTGGAGAAACCAAAATAAATATTAAATATCACCTTCAATTAACATAAATATATGTATAATAGAGCAAGAGAAGATGATACAATTTATTCAGCTTTTTATGTTCACCAAAATAGTACAGGCTATATATGTAGTCCAAAGGACTTTACTATATTAATGCATGAAACACATGCTAAAAAATACAAGATTAAAGAATCGTATCTTATACAAAATTCATCTTGTGCTATGAATTTAAAATTAACCAGCTCTCGGATTAGTTGTTCCTGGCCAATGCAATGAACTATTGAATTCATCGTCTACCGAGAAAATATAATTTTTTACACTGCCTTGATAAGGACTCGTAAAAGTTGAAAGCGCTTGGCAATAATTATTTAGTTATTATTTTATTTATTTATATTAAAGAAATTCTGATTTAACAATTGACAAATTATTATATTATATTTTTGTCTTCTTAGTAATTTGTTCAATAATGCTGCTAAATGTGGCACATTATTTATACTTTGAAGAAATGATAATCTAAAGTGTACATTTTTAATATTATATACCACACTTCACTGATTGCTTAAAATCAGACTTAATTGATAAAAATGTATATAAAAAAAATTATAAAACACACGCATGTAAATAAACATGTTCAACCATTTACGCGAACACATCTATTGATTCTATAATTATACATACCTTTTTCCTGTCCATCTGTTGTGATTAATTAAGTCATTTTTAGGATTAGAGTATAAATATTGAGAGACGTTAATTCCTCCAGAAGAATGACGTTCTAATGACACTACAGGATAACCCATTTGTGTAGTCCATGTTAAAAAATCATTAACATTTACTTCAGGACGATTTTTGTTTTTATTAATTTCCTAAAAATAGATTTTTAAAACTTTATTATTTTTTAAATCTTTTGTTGCTTGTAAATGTTGACAACAATATTTATACTAATACTACAAATTATTAATGATTCTCGCGTGACTTTCTCAATGCTTAATAGAGTGATATTGATTTGTCTTACTATGGATTTATTTTTTTTAATAATTGTAGAGAATTTGAACACATACTTTCAGGTACCCTTCAGCTATCGACTCTACCTTATACAGCCAATACAAATGATCACACACATATGAAAAAGGTAAATGCACCATCACTCATCAGTTGGTCCAGATCATTATCTCCTACATACATATATATAATCAGTGCTTGGTTTATATTAAGATAGCAAATCTGCAAACTTTAATGGCCAGACTTCATTCTACTCCACCCTCCAAATCTTCAGTCATCCATACCATTGAAAATCTGATGATGGAATACCCAAATCCTTTGTTGATGCCAATATTATTGTGATGTGCATGTTGACCTTAAGTCACTGTGATACTCATATATAGGACTTTGTCCATTTAGTAAGGTAAATTATATATATATATATATATATACAGAATATAATATAAAAACACTTACAAAATATATAAATATATACTCTATAATAGTGATTATATATATACACACACTAGAGCTATTAGCACGCTCATTGTATTACATAAGAAATAGAAACAATTGCATATCGCTACCTGAAATTTAATTATAAAATATCAGTATCATCAAACATTACTTTTTAAATTCAGCAATTGCTTTCTTGTGAAGCAAACATAAAGTCAGAATAAAATGACACAGGTAAAAAGATGGCAAACAAGTTTGGATAAATCTGTGCTATTTTGTTCAATTTATGTTTGCTTCAAAAGAAAGTCTTGCTAAAATTAAAACGTAACATTTGCTGATAATGAAATACATAATAGATTGAACTGCCATTATTAAAAACAATATAAAACATTAATACCATATATATTAATATTTAAATATATATTCTGTAATAATGTTTTTAATATATAATCTTAAATAAAACACGCATTTTCTCACACTAGTTAACTTCATAATCTGATGATTTCTAGTATTTTTATGCCTATTATAACTTTATCCATATCCATGAAATCCTGTTTTTTCAAGTTCTATTTTTTTTCTTAATTATGTTTCAATCTTATTACAATCATCATATAATTTAATCTTAATACTTTTAGTTTATATTTAGTCAGCTCTTCCCAGAGAGCGATTGTTTTCTATTTACTCAAGAATCAAATCTATATAAACAACCTGTGACTGGATATTAACTAAGCAAAGCACTATTATTCCTATTCGGTTGCACTTCCGCTCATATTATGCAATTCAAATGAATTTGAAAATTATCTTAAGGCTTAAACTTAGGTTAATTTCATTCTCTAATAATGGCTTTGGTTCTGAAATTAAGAAATTTTGACAATGTTTTGCTTAAATATAATTTCAGTTTCTATATTATTATTTTTTAGATCATGTTAGCATTTCTTTTCATTTTCCATAACTATTCTATTTTTGTTATTTATTAATTTATTTATCGAGCCATTAATATTTTGTATGTCTAATTATTTCTGTATACCTTTTACATAAATTTCTTTAATGATTTATTCCTTTTCTTATTCAATCTAATTTACTTCTCTCGGTTTTTTACATAAAGAATGTTTTGGATGTGTTGGTAAATATTTGAAAGAATCGCAATCTTAAAACAAATGAATACTTTGCTTTCTTCTCTAAACCAACCCGTCCGTATTAAACAATATTATTACATAAAAATTATTAAAAAATGATAGCATATTCAGTATATATTAAATCAGAAAAGCTTTATTATTTTTTATAAAATAATAAAAAAATTGTTTTTAAAAAAATCCAAATAATTTTATATTTAAAAAAATTAGTTTTGTTTCCTTTAAAGTCATTCAATTTTTTTTTTAATTTCTATTTTGGTTACGAAAAAAGGTAAAATAATATATGTACTGATTAAAGCATATTCATCATGGAGCAGAAGTAATGTTATGTCAAAGAAAAAAACAAATTAACAAAACGAATAACTTTTTTTTTAATGTTTGTAAGTTTAGGTATTTTCTTTGTTACGTAACAATCTTGCATAATACTTTTATGTTAGAATAATTACACTTTTCAATGTAGTTTATTTACTTTTTATTAAATTCAATGTTTTGAATTATTTTTTTAACAATCGTAATATAATTATTTAAAATGCAAATTTTTTTTATTAAATTAATTTCTACACATGACAACAATAATAATCCATTTAACTATAAAGCAATAATGATCTTAATGGCATTTCACATCATTTATAAATAAATTTACCATAAAATGCAATTCATTTGTGTTTGTTTTGCTTACTATATTCAAGCAATACGTAATCATCTGTCTTGTATGACAGTGTACGAGAATTAGTGAAACTTAGAATATTTTAAGTTTTTTTTAAAGTTCCAAACAACTCTTTTTTTTAAATAGTCAACTTCCTGCTATCCATCCAATTATTAGTCAGTTAATGAATGTTCAGATATTTTTGTGTTAAAATATAGACAAGAAAAAAAAATCCTCTCTTCTATGACTATATGCTGCTTTTTGATATTTCTCTGTAGAAAAATGCTGAAAATATGTTCTACAATAAAATATTTAGAACAATTTTAGCTTTTATCTGGGATGAGTATATATCGTCATGCAAAAAAAAAACCCCCACACAAATGCAAAATTAATTACCTAAAGATTTTACAATCCTCAGAAAGAATAATAGATGAAAACGTTTTATATTATTGTTAAGATCATAGATATAAATATTGCACAGCATGGAAATAAGATATGTCCTTCAGGAATCTTCATATCACATTTATAAGAAATCTCTAAAGAAAGATTCACACTAAGTTATCAGATTAGGAAAAAAAAAATATTTAATTTAGAACGATGGATGACAAACTTTGTCAAACAGTTTAGATAAATCAAAGTAAATGACATATAATCTCTTCCGGTTCTCAATCCAAGATGGTCAAATATGCTAAGTCGATTAGTTTCAACGTATTTTTTAGGAATACAAGCATGCTGAATTGGGAAAAAATATAAATAACAGCATAAATAATATTATTATAATAAATACATCTTTCAAAAATGTGAGCTATATTATGCAAGATAGAAATGAGCTTATAATTATTGATCATATAAAACAAGGGTCAGCAAACTATAATTTGTGATAATTATAAATTTATTAAATGCACATTGATTACATTGATTACTTAAGTAATATTTACTGAGGCTGTACTCTTGAGAATATGCATGTAAAATGTGATAGTAGGGACCTCTACTGGTATTTAACCACAAGATTATGCTATGGAAGAAAAGAGGGGAACCCTTCTTTACTTCAACCTACTTTCTATTTAAATAGGTGAAGCTGAAGTGGTTAGATATGCGAGCGTGAAGTTATTCAATACTTCACACAAGCTTACGCTATGGAAGAAACAAGGGGAACCCTTCTTTACTTTAACCTACTTTCTATTTAAATAGGTGAAGCTGAAGCGGTTAGATCTGTGAGTGTGAAGCTATTCAATACTTCACTGATTAAGTCCACATTTCTTATTACACATTAATACTCGCGAAATCATTCGATTTACAACGAGTCAATGGAAATATTTTATAGTTAGAAATCTATTACAATAATTTAAAGTTTTGACTATAAATGTATTAAATGCACATTGATTACATAAGTAACATTTACTGAGGCTATACCCTTGAGAATATGCATGTAAAATACAATAGTAGGGACCTCTACAGGTGTTTAACCACAAGCTTACGCTATGGAAGAAAAAAAAGGAACCCTTCTTTACTTCAACCTACTTTCTATTTAAATAGGTGAAGCTGAAGTGGTTAGATCTGCGAGCATGAAGCTATTCAATACTTCACTGATTAAGTCCACATTTCTTATTACACATTAATACTCACGAAATCTTTCGATTTACAATGAGTCAATGGAAAGATTTTATAGTTAGAAATCTATTACAATAATTTAAAGTTGTAATTATAAATTTATTAAATGCACATTGATTATGTAAGTAATATTTACTGAGGATGTACCCTCAAGAATATGCATGTAAAATGTGATAGCTTTTGATTCCAATTCTGTTGCTCTTTTCATCACAACATTATGATAAACATAAACACACTTTCATTTCCTTTTGTAATTTGTAAATAAATATTTTGTTGAGCTTTATAGCATTGCTTCATGAATGCAGACTTATTATTAAATAGTAATTAATGTACATGATGAATGCTTAATTATTAAAAATTTGTGTATAAATGAAACTGTCAAAGTAATTTTTTTGTTTTTGTTTATTTTTAAGAGAATTTTTTTATTTTCGTTAGAATGTACAGATTCTGATATATTCTATTATTAAAATAAATGTTCAAATACAATCTCATCCATTCATAAATTCATATTTTTCATGGACCTACTTATAATTTTTTCTTTGCTGATTTTTTATGGAAGGGAAGGGAAGATTTAATCAAAATGGCTTTTCATGTTAAAAATAAGAATAACTTTAGCATATTAACGAACTTCAGGAAAAATATCACTACCTAAAGAGTGATTAAAAATACAAGCATGAAATTTAGCAATAAACTCAGCACTAGTCTTTTTAAATAATGAAGAATATAAGATCAGAGTCTATACCAGAATGGGTCATGAGCCTTTTAATGCAATCAAGAAAAGACAATAATTTTGTCATCCATTTTGAGGCATGATGGTGCTACTATTGTTTTGGCGTATCTTTCCTATTTTGTGATGATCTATAATGTTAATTTACTGGTATACATTTTATTGAGTAAAAATTAAAACTATTAGTTTTAAAAAATCTGAAGTGGTCAGTATTGTACAGAATTTATATAAATATCATATAGATTTGAAATCTCAAAGCAAGCTGACAATGCCCTGATTGGTTGTATCTTAATGCAAAAAAACTGATAGCATCACTTAATAAAAAATTCTTTGTCCCAGTCATTTCAGAACCTGCTTTTTCTTTTAGTATTTGAAAAAAAAATTGTAATTTTCAGTAATTTATTTATGTATTTAAGCTTATTTGCACAATATATTTGTAAAATATTCATTTTAAACCAAAAAACTACAATTAAATTTTATTCAAACATTTTTGTTTTTAAAAACATTATTTTGTAAAAAATGTATTGGAAGTAATAGTTTCAATATACTATCAATAGGTAAAGCTATTTTGGATTATTGACTATCATCATCATATAATTTTTTCTTTATGATAGATAATGCTTCATTATATGATGCATTTGTAAATAAACTTTCCACATCAAAGCTTATCAATCTGTCAGTATTTTGCCATATTCATGTTTCTGACTAATTCTACAAATAGCTTAGAATTCTTGATGAAGAACTGTGTCATGTATACCAATGGATTAAGAACTTTGAGAAGAAATTCTAGAACTCACAATAAGCCTTAATTGAACATTGTCTTTATGGATTTCATGTAGTCTATAAAGTTGAGGAATTTTGCTAAAATACAAAGATAAGTTTTTTATGAATCACTGAAATACCTGTGATGCCTCTGAAGTAATGCTGCTTATAACTTTACCTAAGCATTTGCAACTGGATTTTTGTCATGTGTTTGTATTGATCTGGTGTGAGAAGATCTTGAATTTTGTTATTATAATCAGTTTTATTCATTACAATTGTATTGTTATCTTTATCAGTGGGGATAATGATTATAGATGCATCCTGTTTGAGAAATTTAATAGCTTTCCTCTCATCACATAAAATGTTTGGTTTCTGCTTCTAATAAATGTAACACTACAATTATAAAGGATAAAATTGATTATGATAGCAAAATATAAGACCTTCTCATAGTAGGCCTATACAAAAAAGTGGCAAAAAATCCCATTTCAATTACAGTGGTAAAATTACAAGCATTACTACAAAAGCATCACAATGTATTTCAATAATTCAAAACAAATTAAATTAACCTTCTATATCAGAAAAATCCCTTATCTTTATGGATTATTTAAACTCCATAAAGACAATATTTGATTAAGACTTATTATTAATTCTAGAAATTTATCATGTCAAAATTTGTGATTTCATCTCACATTTCTTAGATTATTGCCTTCAGGAGACAGTCCTTTGTCAGGGATTTCAGGCCTTTGTAGAATTATTCAGGCCATGAAAATAGAAAGAACTGACATAATGATAAACTTTGATGTAAAAAATTAATTTACAAATGTACCATGTGATGAAGCAATATTTATTGTAGAGAAAAGGTTATATGATGATAATAGTCTATAAATGAGAACAATTCTACCTATTAATAGTATAATGGAACAATTATGTTTTTCCTAACAACTATGTACTTTCAGTGTAACTCAGTATTCTTCTTATAGAGATGGGCATTGTATCACCACTGTCACCCTTGTTTAGCAATATTTACATGAAAGAACTTGAATCCATTACCATAAACACTACTTCATGTTTACTTAAAATGCAACTTCATCATGTTGATGATACATTTGTGATATAGCCACATAGTGAGGTATAATTACAGTCATTCTGGATGCACATCAACATATCTCATTCAATTAAATTTACTATGGAATCAAAATGAACAAATATTGACATTACTGGATGTTCTTGTGACAGACTCCTTCAGGGCAAGGTAAAAACAATAATTTATAGGAAGCCAATACACAATAGCAAGTATTTGGCATATACATCCATTCATCTCAGAAGTGTAAAACATGAAATTATACTTTATAACCAGTCATTTGGAAAATAATATTTACATAGAACAAACTATCACAAAAAATGATTATACATTGGCTTTTATCAAAAAAATCTTTAATAGACAACAAAAAGGAATACAAAAACAAAAAAATAATTATTGATACTGGCATGTATCCATACATACCAAGAATGGCAGACAAATTAATGAAACACTACAGCCAATATAACACTAGAACATCTTTCCAAAGACATACCACACTTCAAAAAGTTCTAATTTCCACCAAGCCTATACTTTAAATTATGAAACAAAAAATGTAATCCTCTTAGCCTGTACAATGTGCAGTCAACAATGATAACAGTTAGTGATTGAAGATAGAGTGTTCTAAAATTGATTAAGTTCCCAACACTAAACTACCAGTCAATGGTGAATTTTTATTTCATTACTTATAATTATAGATTATCTCTCAATTAAAGAAAGAATAGCTAAATTAAACAAATTATTTAATATTAAATAGGATATTTTTAAACATTGTGAAGTTAAAAGAAAATTAAAAAAGTGGGCATGGTCTTTATCATAAAGGCAGAAATATTGTTAACACAAACAGAATAAAATTTATTATAAATAATATGTTAAAAACAACATTGAAAAAATTATTATATAATATAAGATTTGAAATGCAGGCATTCTTCATATACCTGGCACTTAATTGTAAATATAAGGAATTTGAACAGTCTTTCAAGCATCCTTCAACTATAGACACTATCTCATACCACTTATACAACATGACCACACACATGCAAAAAAATAAATAATCAATATATGTATTTCATGCTGAACCAGCACTCGTTACTTGCTCCAGATTATATCATCTTTCATGCATATATAAAATGAGTGCTCAGTTTTTATTAAGATAGCAAACATATTTTAATGAACAGGCTTCAATCTATTCCAACCTCCAACTGTTCAGCCACCCATATCATTGAAAAATTTGTGATGGAAAGCCCAAATTCCATGCTGATGTCAATATTATTGACATGCCCATGTTGACCTCAAGTCACTCTGACCCCTTATGTATAGGACCTTATCCATTTAAATATATAGAAGAGTGATTGGCAGGATGCATTCTCAATGTGTAAGATTTGAATTGCAGGCATTCTTCATATACCTGAGCACTGATTATATATATATATATATATATATATGTGTGTGTGTGTGTGTGTGTGTGAGAGAGAGAGAGAGAGAGATGATACTCTAGACCAACTGATGAGTGCTGGTTCAACAGAAAATACATATATTGGTGATTATTTATCTTTTCTACCTGTATGTGGTCATGTGTATCAGTGGTATGAGATAGTGTGTATAGTTGAAGGGAGCTTGAAAGTCTGTGTTCAAATCTCCTATATTTACAGTTAAGCTCGAGGTATATGAAAAATGTCTGTATTTCAAATCTTACATATTAAATCTGCATCCTGTCCATCCCTCTTCTATGTATTTAAATCAATAAGGTCTAATACATGAGTAGTCAGAGTGATCTGAGGTCAACATGGGCATGGCAATAATATTGGCATCAGTATGTGATTTGGGTTTTCCATTATCAGATTTTCAATGGCATGGATGGCTGAAAAATTGGAGGTTGGAGTAGATTTTAGGTTGGAGTAGATTGAAGCCTGTTCATTAAAGTATAAGGATTTGCTATTTTGATATAAACTGAGCATTGATTATATGTACTTTGTGGGAGATGATAATCTGGACCAACTGATGAGTGCTAGTTTAGCATGAAATACATATATTCGTGATTATTTATCTTTTCTACATGTGTGTCATCATGGGTATTAGTGGTATGAGATAGAGTGAATAGTTGAAGAGTGTTTGAAGGTCTGGGTTCAAATCCTGTATATTTGTTATATAATAATATATAAATTGAAAGCATTAAATATTCAAATAATAAAAAATACCAAATGCAGATAAATCACATTTATGTTATAACAAATTCTCATTCTGATAAAGAAGTAGAGAATAATTTTGATCACACCAAACAGCATTTTAAAATTGTCACGAAAGATTTTAATGATAAAATTAAAAAACTGCTAAAACAAAGTATTGTAAGTATATTTGCATATGGAAATGGATATGAAATATAACGTAGATTTGTAAAAATTGCAGAAGGAAATCTGTATATTATGAATTTACTTGACAAAAAAATTCCAACATAGGAATGAATATGGAAATATCCAAATGACAGCATAATAAAATTGTATTATATTTAGACTTAAAATGGTACATAATTTCAGACCATAACATATTTCAATATCTTTAACACCTCCGGTTTTGAATTCATGATTAAGATTCGTGAGATATAAAGCAAATCAATGCAAAACTAAAGTAATAAAGACTTTTTTAAAAAACAAAACAGGATTAACAGTTGCCCTAAATTTCAGAAATATTTTAGTGAATTTTAAACTAGAACAAAGAAATCATTTAAAAATTTTAAGATTTAAATAAATCCAATAAGAATAAATACTGCTACCTAATAGGAAGTACAAAAAAGTACTATTTTTTCTGTACATTTTCATCTGAGATAAGGCAATATGTAAAAGAAAATATGATTCTTTAAAAAATAATTTATTTAGAACGACTTAATTCTAGAAATCCTGTAAAATAGTATACAAAAGGTTTAATGATGATATAAAAATATGTATGTGTATATTCTCAAAAAACTATAGAAGATTAAAGTCTCAAAAATAACAAAAGAAAAGCTGTTTCAATAATAAAAAAGATGGTACTATTATTAAAAAGATTCTCACAATATAAAGAATGATCAAGAGTTTTGCAAAAAAACTACAGTAGTAAAAACAATGAAACAAAGCAAATTTTCCAATTACCATGTCATATTTTAAAATGTCACTGTATTAAAACAAAAAAAAAAAAAAGGATTTGCAATTAAGTCTACAAAAATAGGAAAAACAGAACAATATCAAATTTTAATGATATCTTAAAAGAATAAATGAAGAAAACTAATAATTTTACTAAAAATATATATCTAATGTCTAAATAATAAAGATATACTAAATAATTTGAAGAATGCATCGATGATATTTATATTTAAGAAAAATAAAAAATATATTATTGATTATAGATCCTTTTTTTATCATTTCACTGCAAGATTTTGTCTATGATCATTATAACTCCTCTATAAAAATTTTGGAATCAAGGCAATTAAAAGAGCAAAATGGATTTGAACCCAATTGTGGTACAGTTGATTACAGCCAAATATTAAAAGAAATTATAAGAATAATCATTGAATAAGAATTACTACTTGAACTAGTTTGTAGATTAGGAAATGATTTTTGATTTTAGCAGCGTCTTGCGTTGTTAGCCGAGAGGTATCGCAGCCGCCATGCAAGCAAGTATTTGGTTGCAGACGGTTATGGGTTCGCGTCCCGGCCGATGCTATGACATATGAAAAAAAAAAATGGGACAGCAGTAATTAGATTAAATAATTATATTAACAAGGTTATCTTAATGTAAATATTTGATATTCGATAAGGGAATTTCATCTCTAAAACTGCTTACATAATTTTAAGAAAAATATTTTGCGGATTAAAATGGGAAGCTACAAAATCAAAAATAAAACTAGATTTTGCAAATGACGCAGAAATGTTGACAATAGTAATTGCAGGATAACAATAAAGTAAAACTAAACATAAATGCTCAAAGAGTGAAGTAATGTTCATTATGGCTTCAAAACAGGAAAATAAACATTAATAGCTTGGAAATAAAAAAAATTAACAATTCCAACTAACTTAATGTTTAAAGAAATAAGTATTTAAAATGAAAGTTTTTAATAAAAGCATTTCATTATTTTTAATATGGAATTGAAACTTTGGTGTTTAATAGAAGATCAACATAGGCTCCATGCCATACAAAAAAAATATATAGAGAAAATTGTTGGGAGTGACAAAATGGAATTGAATATAAAATGCATGTAGGAATAAAAAAATAGATATTATCGAAATCATTAAAAAAATTAAGACTCTGAAATGAAACTGAATACATTATTAAAAGAGATGGCAATAAATGATCAATTAAATTTTAAACTGATTCTCAAAAAATTGTAAAAGAAATTTTAAAAACTACATGTAAAAGGGATAAATGAAATATTGTGGAGTAATTGGATTAAACTTGTAAAAGTTTTATCCTACAATAGATTTTCAAATATCTACAGAATAATGTGATGATGATATACGTGTGCTCTTACATATAAAGTGTCTTGTTCTCAATTGTTACACTGTATTTTTTATCATTGACATGTTGGTGTTATGCACACTTAAAAATATTAAATTTATTTCTTTCACTAGTGGGAAAAAGTAATTAAGATTATATAATAATAATTATGTCATACTAATTATTGATGTCATCTTCATCATCATCATCATTATTATTTTAAGTGATACTTTATTATACTTCTAATATAACTAAAGTTAATAAAATTTAAAAAATAATAAGAGATTAGATAAGCAGGCAATCACTTTAAATTTTGGTAAAGCATTCATATGGGTATTCATATTCAAATTTAAATATGTTTCTATAGAAATACTTTTTTAATCTTAAATATGAAAACAATATCTTTATATATTATTATTACTATTATCTAATATCAGGTTCCCTAGTCTAGCACATATACTATAATAAATATTAATTCTAACATATTAATAAATACTTACCGCAACAGCTGTTTCAAAAAATTTAATTGTTTCAAGACTTTGTTTTAGAGCATTTTCTTTGATAAATTTCTGAAAGAAAACATATATATTTTCATGTTTTTATTAATACATCTTTCATTTTAAGTCAATCATATCGCAACCATTCATTACATATGCATATCGCTAATCTGAAATAAATACATATATCAATTTACTTTAACAAAGTTTAATAAACCTGTCACTTATATCAGCCATGTTTGTTAAAATAACTTGTCAATAAAATTTACCCAAGATAATTATTTTATGACTTCAACATCTTTCATAAGTTGATAATAGCTAGCATTGGGTAATGTCCAAAGTCCTTACACACACACATATATATATATGTGTGTGTGTGTGTGTTAACTTTTATTTGACAGTAATTCAAAGATATTTTATATATATTGTGCCATTACAATTTGGTCACTAGCCAAATTTATAGTAATGTGCATGTAGAAAAGGTAAACCAAAAATCATCATCACAATTTTATATAATCATAAAAGAAGCTGTAGGGCATCCAAGTTCAAACCCTTCCAGATCAAAATTTCAAAAGCTTTAAACAGAAAGAATGGGTCCACAATTACATGCTTTACTTGTTTGTGTGTTGATAGAAAGGTAATACACACATTTAAGCTATTTAATATTTAATTTTTCTTTAAAAAGAAAGTTATAATGCATACATATAGGCAATGTATGTAAATTATTTAATTATTTTTATTTCAAATATTAAACATTTTAACTTCTTTAAAACTAACTATCTTATCAATTCTAATATTTTATTCTATACTTTTATTTTGCTTTTCTTTAATTATAATTGGGATTTCAAAGTTACAGATTTAATTAAATAATTGGTTTATAATTCCTAAGCTAGCAATCACATTATTTAGGGTTAGTTCATGAATGATTTGAAAGAATGCAGGATGTGTGTACATTACATACAAAAATTTTACATTTCCTAAATATTGAAAGAAAAGGAAGTATTAAATCTGTTAAATTATTTTTTTTTGTACAATTTTTTTTTTTGCTAAAAGAGGAAATCTGTTTAATCAGATATCGATCTTTGTAGTAGATTTTTTTTGTAAATGATTGTCACTTTGGAAACTTATGATAAGTCAGAACTATAATTTTTGAAATTGCCTTATCAAGATCTAAAGAAGGAAGCTCAAAGATTTGAAGTGTTACCTGGATGTTAAAAAGAAAGAAAAAACAAAAGAAAGGAAATAAGAATTGAGTCTATTTTTTTTTTTAAAACAAAAGTGTCTGGAAAAAGGATTAAACTTTTCAGTTGAAAAATACTTTGGTTGAAAATAAATTAGAGATCTAATTAAAACAACTTTGTCCAAAAATAGCAAGTGATGCTATCTCTGATTGGTTAAATTAGCTAAAAATTGGATATAAAAAGCTGTCTTAGATTATTATTGTGATTGATTCAGATATTAAACTATAATATTGAATGTTAAAAATAAAAAAAAATGGCTTGCTAGAAAAATTATATGTATATTCCATCGATTCCGGACCATCTGGGAATGCACATCACATAGGAAAGAAAAGATGTGTCTAAAATAATATTCTACACCTTTCAACTGACCAGATAAATAAGATGTTTTTAATAGAAGAAAGAAAGCATTCACCTGCATTCAAAGAAGATGAATTAATCTACTGATAAATATTAATCATCAAGTCCAATTAATTGTTACAACAACTATTTTAAACTCAAGAAAATTTACAAAGGGAACAACGCTGTATTCATCCACATGCTTGACAAGAAGAAGAAAATTTACTATAATGATTTCCAAATTGCCCACTAAAGCAAATAACCTCAATAGAGTCATCATCATCAAATAGTTATCCACCTCAAGAAAGAGATTGTTCCCAAAAAATGGAAATGGAGCTGAGAAATATAAACATTATACAAGACAAGTTGGAATTCGTCACAAGCAAAAAACGAATTGACTTTTTATATCTATTCTTTATGATCTCAATCTTAATAAACATTTTAGCGATAAAGTGGATATTTTATTTAAAGAACTTTTAAAGACTATTCAGATCGATTAAAACAAGAATGTCTTACTAATAATAATTTTGAGCTTCATAAATGATCTTGAATGTATGAAAATTATTTGTTTATTAATTTTACAATATTAATGTGTAAAACAATTTTTTTATGGTGTTATGATTTTAGTTTTAACTGATATATTATTATTATTTTGGTTTTTAAACAATATTTTGTTATCATGGGATAAAACACGCACATACATAATAATATTTTTATATGTGTATAATTGGAAGTGAATGTGGAATAATGAGTAGTATTAGAATATTAGATTATTTTGTTTCAAGTTCAGTATAGATTTCAGCGCTTAGAAGGGAGGGGGAGAAAATAATTTAAAACTTTTTCCTAAAACTTGCTCTTTCAATTTTACTAATATTTTTTTTTTACATTCTATTTACATGTTGGATTTTAAAGTATGTGTGCTAATGAGCAGATAATATTTTTTTTTAATACTTTTCTCATGGAGTGAAAATCATGGTCAATGTGACGTCCAACTTAATACAAATACATTTGAAGGGAAAGGGGGAAGAACTTAAAATTAATCTGAGGATTGTTATATAATCAATTATTATTATTCATGTCAATTTTCATATTTATCTAGAAATTTTTCTGTATATGTTAGAAATGTAGTAATAAATATTAGTTTGTTTTATTAAACGAGGCGTATATATTTCATTAAGTGTAGTCTTTGTTAATGTGATTATTCATCATCATCAATGGTTGAATATTAGTTATTTAAGATATAAGTAAATATGCTAAAATTAAGCAATAATTAGGAATCTCTTTATAAAAATTAGTTTTATGTTTAGGCTTAGTCCTAGAGCTGTAATTGAAACCCTTGTCATTATCGTTATTATTATCATCATCATCATCATCGTCATCAACGTTTTAATTAATGAGCTGTTTAACTTTTAAAGGGCATAAATAAATATTGATTTCATAATATTTAGTGATTTCTTAGTATTATTATAACCACATCCCATCATCTATTTCATGCAAGGATGAGTGAATTGCCATCCTAAATTGTTATATATAATCTGAGCTAGTGAACTTATAAAATATTGAAACACATTTGTTATGTTAAGATCTGAGAAATGATTTATTCTAATATACTCCACTTTGGTTTAAAGAGTTTTACTTTTACCTAACTATTAGTGCTTATAGTGATATGGCTCAAAAGCAAATCTCTCATTTTTTAGAAATAAAAGGGTCAAACCGTACATATGAAAGTTATCAGATCTACCTAGATTCAGATATGCTGACATATTCACTTAGTATTTGTTTAAACATGCACTTAACATCAAACCAAGAAATGAAAGTGGATAAAACCTACTGCCTGTATACCTGAGTTATATTTTATTGAATTATTAGTGTACTCACTTCACGTGATTTCATATAATACTGGTTATAACAATTCCCATAATTCTTGATAGTGTTATATTTTGAACCTTTACTCGATATTATACTTTGATACATTTAATTTTGAATTTACTTAGTTATATCTTTTGAACTTCTTTAATTTTGGTTACAATATATATACATATCAAATCCAAAATATTTGAATCTTCAATAGACAAATTTAAGCATTTACGATAATTATTTTACACTTTAAAATGGTTTTGTATTAGGCAAATATTTGGAAAGAGCTTTGTACATTTATATCAAAGTATACTAGCTGCTAGTTCATTACCTATTATTAATAATAAAACAATTGTTTTGGGAGAAATGATTGTCTGATTATTTCAACATATCAAAATTTATAAGGAAATAGAATAGAACCTTTCATAAAACTTAACTGAACCCAGAATTATATTTTTAATATCATTAATTCATTGTAGTCTATAATAAAGTATGTGTATTTAGGGGTGATCTGTTCCAGGTCCACAGCCAAAACCAAATTTTCTATACAACACAACTATTAAGCAATATTAATACAATATAAATTTAAATATGTAAATGTAATAATTCATATAAAATTAATTTACTGTATTTAAATTTTATAAATTGTATTTTACAAGTAAATTTTAAAATTCAAGTTCAGAAACCCTAAAATTGAGCTTTAATATAAAAAAATTAACTTATTTTAATAAAACATTTGTGGTTGAAACGGATGTAATTTACATAGCATCACTGTATCATGTCTCAATAATCAAACACCTGACAAAAACCTTACAAGTTAGAAAAACAACAACAACTATATATTGAAATGATTCTTCCAAGTCTTTTAGAGTCACTTCCATGAAAGAAATGACTTTAACACTTTTTCTAAACAGCATCTTAGTGTACATTCTTTAATTAGCAAACACCTGTTATTCCATAAGTAGTGAGGTTTTGCATTAGGTGACAAAGAGGTAATCTTAATTAAGCTGAATCTATCTGGTCATTCTTCTGAAAAATTATGAGAATGGTCTAGACCATTTATCCATGATCAAAAGAACTTTCACAGTCATAATTCAATCAAAAAAAACATTCCTGATAAAACAAATCTTGTGATTAGAATATTACATACCATCTTGGCATTTTTTTTTCAGGCTTATAAAACATAAGCAGTGGTTTAATTGTGCACTCTCTCTCTCTTCCAAAATCATAAAATATTTGAACAAAAAAGCAATGTATTATTGATCTATTGTTAATTTATATATAGTCATTCAATCTCTTTTGTCATTATATATATTCTTCATGATATTCTTTTCCAAAAACATCCAGTTTTATTATAGTTATACCTTGTAAAATAAAATTTTCATACTCAATAATTATTTTAAATTTTCCATGATATTATTCAGTAGTAATGCTATTTGTGCTAAGAACCTAATTTGGCTTACAGCATTACAGATCCACTTTGTTTCTGAATGTAGTAGCCATTATTTTCTGGCAATTAATTCTTTGTAAGAACAGAACTTGTAGTAGTTTTTCAAATGATTGTTTAGACTCTTCACAAATATTACATTATTAATGTTATCTTTAGGTATTTGCTATTTATTAATCTATATTAACAATTGGGCTTATATTTGTTCTATGATATTATAATATGAAATGCTCAATCTAAAAATCCCTTTGGCTGGATATGTTTTTTTTAATTTATTTTTCTTTTTTAAACACTCATGTAAGTAGTTTATTTAACTATACCATATTTGCATCTTAAATCAACAATCATTTTGCCACTCCCTCTGTTAGAATTTTTTAAAACTTTAATGACAATAATTTGACTGATTCTTATTTCTCTAATTTATGACTAAAATTGCTACTGCATCTGTAAGAAAAAATATGCAATACATTTTAAAAAATTTAATATTATGAAAGAAATCACAGAGATGTGCTACACTAATGCAAGTAAATTTTAAAACCAGTAATAAAAATGTTTTCTTCTTTATTTTAAAAAGAAATACTTTGTGCACTTAGTTGCTAAATAACCAGTGACATTCATTGTAATATTGTAACATTTCCTATTTCCATCAATTATATTGGCCAATTTAATTACTATTTGAATCTCTATCAATTTTATGTACAGTATCATATTTTTGTTTAGATTACTTTAATTTTATCACCAACATTGTTTCAAATTTGACTTTTATGACACATAGTTAAATTATTGCACTTTATGCATCTAGGAGAATACTTTTAAATAAAAATATGTATTTCATTTTTCAATTAGAGATAAAAAAAATTAATCAAATTAAATTGATGACTAAATTTTAAAATGCTTTAAGTTTTGAATATTTATTATGGTCAACATTAATCAACTTTCAAATTCACAATACTATTATCAAATTTTTTTATAGTTAATAACGTCTATTTATTTGTCAAATAACATTTTACTATAATTTTTAATATTTTCTATTTTCTTGTTATATTATTAATTAATTTTATTTAAATAATGTAAGTCTATTAACTATAAGTATGATAATTCAACTATTATTAATTTTCTTCTTTTCTGAGCCAATATACTCACAAAAAAGGTAATTTTTAATATTCATTTTTATTACAGCCTAGCATGCTTTCAATATATTTAGTATATCATGTTCATGATATATAATGGTGTGATTACAAGTTCTTTATATTAGTGTAATTTTTTTTCTGTGAGTATATTCATTAAATACCAGATATTATCTAAATCAACTTCATCTAGTCATTAGGAAAATAATGTTTCTTAATATATATGCAGAATAAAATTAAAGCTAGCATTGTTACTGGTGTGCTTGCTGTAAAATATAATGTCTCATCATTTTAGAATAACTCCTGATTTGTGGCTTGGAATAACAAAATATATTCATTGAGAGAATTTGGTCTATTTTTATGCAGTATTGTAAATTTGATGTAAAGGTATATGAAATTTTTAACAATGTTCAAAGCATAATTTTTTTTTTACTTTTTGCTCTTATATACAAAATTGTTTATATATGTCTTAATGCAAATATTCTTATATAAATATGAAGCTATTCAATAAGCTGTCATGTTTTGTTTCTTTTATGTTTTAGTTTGTTTGTTTTGAAATAGAAATTATGATTTACTTTACGAGAGTATGTGTTTAGATATCCATCATCCCTTCAATGTAGTTTGTATACATATATTCAACTGTTTGAAATTTTGTTGAAATATCTTGTGTATTTTTATTAGTAATTTTTCAGGTATAATGCAAGAAATCAAAGTACCAATTAGAAAAAGCCATTGCAAGCTGAAATTATATTATTAAATTATTGCAGTTTTGACTGAATTCAGCACTCAAACTAAGAGTGTTTTTTCTACTTTTAGTTTGTATCCAATATTTCACAAGGATCATAAATCAAACATCAGTATTTGTATGTGATAAAACTAAAAACTGCAACAACTTTCTAAATACATTCACAATTAATTTAAATCCATCAATGAACTGTTTTTGTGCATTCTAGATATATATTTACCATAAATAAAAGTTCAATAAAATATTGTATTATATGTAATGACAGTACATTAAAATTATTATCAGTATAAATGTACTCTAGAAAAATAGCATAAAGCTGAAAATCCAGCTTTATGCTATTTTTCTAGAGTACATTTATACTGTAGAAAAAAAGCATAAAGCTGGATTTTCAGCTTTATGCTATTTTTCTAGCATAAAGCTGAAAATCCAGATTTGATATTGAGCAAGGTCAATATTTAAATGAGTCCTACTACAAATTCTGAACAATAACTGGATATATTCTAGCAATGGCAGAACAGCATTTATACAATTGTGTGAGCAGGAATTGTGCAACTTTATAAGGAGAAAAATACAATGTGTGCACTAATCATTGTAGAAGTCAGTGAAATGGTTAAAGACTGATAATAGAAATAAAATTAGAATGTCTGTATGTTAAAACCAAAGTAAATGAATACACACAGATAGTTGGACTTGTATATAATGTTTGTGTGAATGAACAGGTTATCATGTGGCTAATTATTGGAATTACTTAAAGAAGCTAAAGTGGTTGCACTCATTTTATTTTATTATTTTCTACTTTATTAGCAAGTGAATACATTTGTTTTGTACTCCAGTTAGTGTTATGTTTTCATTAAATTGTTGTAGATGTATTTACCTTGTATGTAGCAGAATAGTGCAGGTTGATAGGAGAATGAAGTAAGTTGACAGTGGAATGGCTTTAGTAATTAGTTTATGAAGTAAGAATATGTTTAAGTTATTTTTATAAATAATGGCAATGTTGAACAATAGTATTCACAAGTTTGAGATTAATAACACATTGTCATGGAAAGTTTAGATCAAGCACATTAAGTGTTATATGCTAATAAATAAAATTGAAGAAGTTAGACTCAAAAATAGATACATTTTTGTTATTTGGTGGCAAAGACATTTTTACAAATCGCAAAACAATTGTATGATGCAAAAACTCCTGAAGACATTCCATATGAAGAGTTAAAAGAGAAATTAAATGCATATTTCCAGCTAGCAGCTTCAAAATAGATATCTCATCTGCATTTTGCGATAAGGCAATTATCTTGTGAGTGGTATATAGACTATGATTTATCACTTCATGCCCTTGTGAAACAATCCCAATTGGTCTCCAAGTTAGAAGACATGCTGCTTGATCAATTATTATTTGGAATGTCTGACCATAATGTGAGGAAAACTTGCTGAGTGAGCCAAAATCTGAATTATAAGATAGTTCTCATAAAATGTGTGGCACAAGAAGAAATGCTAGAAGAGGCATAGAATTTCAGATTTTAGTCTAAATGCAAAATAATTCTTTTACTGTAAATAAAGCACAAGCTTGAGCTACAAGTTTTAAAATAGCAAAAGAAAGTTTGATCTGTTATTGCTGCAGTGTAAAATGCCATGTTAAGAAATTTTGTCAATTTAAAATGAAGAAATGTAATGTTTGTAAAATTAAAGGACATTTAACTCATGTCTGCATAAACAAAGACAAGAGTAGTGAAACACAGTTAAGTTCAGATTTTAAATCATAAGAGAGGCAGATTAAGAGGCAAAACAATCTGTTAACAAGATTAATGACATAGATGATGACAATTGTGTTAGAAGTTATTGTCTGTAAAATTAAAATTACAATGTAAGTGGAGAGTGGTTCTGGCCTTTCTTTGTAGTGATATAAAGATTGGATAAAAGCTAATAACAACAGTAAAAGAAAATATACACTTTGAAATACACAGTATTAGCCACAGATGTGAATAGCAACAGAATTGACATATGTGGGAAAGTTAATATACCTGTCAATATTAATGCTAAAGCTATTTTTAGCATTACACATTGTGAAGAGAAACATAAGTCCTATACTAGGAAGAAATTGCTTTCTTCCTTTGGGAATTTGTCTTAAACTAATTAAGAGGGTTCAGTTGGAAACAGAAGTTAGAAGATGTTTTTCCATTTATTTAAGCCACAATTAGCTGAATTAAAAACACAGCTGGTGGATATTGAAATTTCAAGTGATGCTCAGCCTATAATATGCAAACCTCATAAGAGTCCATTTGTCTTAAAACCCGAAATTTAATAGACTATTAAAGATATGATCAATAAAGATATTTTGACTCCAGTGGAAGATTCATCATGGACTAGACTAGTAGTTGCAATTATGAAACTGGATAAGAACATCCGATTGTGTGGAGATTATCATGTTCCAATTAATAAATTCATAAATAAAGGACTGTATCCATTTTCCAGTCCATTGTATGTAAAGTTTTAGCATTGCTTCAGAAGACACTGTTCTTCACAAAAATTGATTTAAATTCAACTTTTTATCAAATAACCATTAAACCGAGAGAGTGCAAACCTCTCAAGCGCTTAGCCAATCAGACCGCAAATACTGAGACAGAGAATTTAACAAGAAAAGAGTGGTTCCTCCACTCTCTTCTTTACTTGTCTTTTTATATATCCAAGCCAATCCAAAGTACTTAGATCTGAAAGCATGAATCTTAACTATCTTCACATTTTAAATATCTTCACACATTGTAAAAATAAATATTATTTACATATATTTCTGCAAGTTATAACATCAAAAAACTACTGCATAGTAAATCGAAAGATTTCACACTGTATGTTTATAATTAGAACTCAGTGAGTTGAGTATCAAGATATTTAAGATTTATGCTTTCAGATCTAAGTACTTTGGACTGGCTTGAATATATAGAAAGACAAGTAAAGAAGAGAGTGGAGGAACCACTCTTTTCTTGTTAAATTCTCTCAGTATTTGCGATCTGATTGGCTAAGCGCTTGAGAGGTTTGCACTCTCTCAGTTTAATTTTAATACCATCTGCACTTTGTAAAAATAAATATTATTTACATATATTGCTGCAAGTTATAACATCGAAAAACTACTGTGTAGTAAATCAAAAGTTTTCATGCTGTATGTTTATAGTTAGAACTCAGTGAGTTGAGTGTGAAGATATTTAAGATTCACGCTTTCAGATCTAAGTACTTTGGACTGGCTTGGATATATAGAAAGACAAGTAAAGAAGAGAGTTGAGGAACCACTCTTTTCTTGTTAAATTCTCTGTCTCAGTATTTGCGATCTGATTGGCTAAACGCTTGAGAGGTTTGCACTCTCTCAGTTTAATTTCAATACCGTCTGCACTTTGTAAAAATAAATATCAAATATCCATTATAGAGACAACTGTTGAATTGCTAAAAATTGGTACTCATCTGGAACTTTATAAGTACAACTAGTTGTCTTACAGAATTACAGTTGCTCCAAATGTGTTTCACACAAAAAATAGATGGTTTATTTCAAGGCATGGAATAAGTTATTCCTTATTTAGATGATATTTTAATAACTGCTCAAACAGGAAGTGAACTGGAAACACATGTGTTGAATGTTTGTGCAAGACTAAACAAAGTTGGAGCTAGAATTAATCATTTTAAATGCATGTGAACTATAAGTGGAATTAAGTTTCTGGACCATGTTATAAACCAGAAAGGAAATTTCCTAACACAGAAAAAGTTATATGGTAAAAGTGCTCCAAACCTAGGAATATAAAAGATTTTCAGTCTTTTTTAGGATTGCTTAACTTTTTTGAGTTTCCCAAAGGGACGTTACATGTCCTTACACAATTGTATGAAATACTGCATAAAGGACAGTACTGGAAATGTATTAAAAAGAATGACTTAGTTTTCCAAAAATCAAAAGATTTATTAATGTCTAAAAAGCTTCCTGTACATTATAACAGTGACCAGGAAATGATTATTACAACCAATGTTTCAGATTTTGGAATAGGAACTGTCATTTAACATCACTGTTCTGGAAAACACCCTATTGTGTATACCTTGAAGATGCTAACAGTTGCTAAAAAATTATAGTCAACTTGACAATGAAGTTTTGGCTACAATATTTGCTGTTAAAAGTATCATCAATATGTGTATAATTGTAAATTCTTTATTTATACCAATTATCATCCATTACTAGGACTTTTTTGGACAAGATAAGAAAACTCCAAATATGCCAGCCAACATTGGATTTATTGGATTAATTTGTTAGTAGCATATGATTATGTATTCATTTATAAGCCTGGAAAATAAATTATTCACATCGATGTTTTATCATGTTTGCCAGATGCTTGTAAATTCCAGCAAAATATATAGAAATAAATTACATTGATACTTGGGATCAAAAACTGTAAATAGCTCCAAGGTTGAAAAGTGGACAAATAATGATCCTGGATGTAAAAGCTTGAGAAATTGGATTCATTTGGGTGTCCTAAAATTTGAACAAATTACATTGCATGTGACCTATTTCGAATGCTCATGAAAGCCTATCTACATGTAGTGGCTGTATTTTAAAGATGGACCAAGTGCTTATACCATCAGAAGGTTTGGGGCAAGTATTGATTTTGCTACACCAAGGGCCTTCAGGCATAATGTTAATTAAATCATAAGCTTGTTTGTGTGTTTGGTGGCCTAATTTGAAACAAGATATCCAACAAACAAGTAAAAACTTTGTTAAGTGGCAGTATACTGCTGATTTACCTACAGAGACTTTTGATTCATGGACAAAAGCAATCTGACCATTTCAACACATTTAGACCATGCAAGGTCAACTAACAGATATATCTTCCCAGTTGCAATTGATTCTTTTTCAAAATTGGACAGGATTTATATAACAAAAGTTCCTGGATATTTTATCTAATAAAGTGATAAAACACAGTCACCACCTCTTACCATCTGGAATTAAATGTTTTAGCTGAAAAGGCAGTGCAACATTTGAAAGTGACATTAAATAAAACATCTCACAAAGACATACATGAAGCTTTGTGTGATGCGATGTTTTATTATAATTATACCTCTAGTGTATCAACAATAGAAACACCAGCTGAACTGTAGCTGCATCACAAGTGTCACACACATTTAACAAAGATGTTATAGAAAATAAAGGTTGCTGTCATCTCTTCTGAATTAAACAATAAAATACCCATGGCTAATCAAACTGATCAACCTGATCTATCAGAAATACATACACAGGCAGTTGACCAGATGATGCAAACAGATCCAGTGGATGTAGTGGATAATCAAGAGGAAGAAAGAGATTTATCTCCCACCAGACCCATCAGAGTTCAACGATAACCATCAAGATTGCAACATTATTTTTGTAACTGGAAAGAGTATTTTCTAGAATGGGGGAGGAATGGACAGTTCTGTGTGTTATATGTATAATTATTGTAAATAAAGTTCAATAAAATCTTGTGTTATATGTACAGACAGTACATTAAAATTATTATTGGTATAAATGTACTCTAGAAAATTAGCATAAAAGTAAAAATCAGGATTTGATATTGAGCAAGGTCAATATATTTAAATGAACTCTAATGCATATTCTGAACTGCATACATATCACGGGATATGTTCTAGCAATGGCAAAAAGCATTTATACAATCAAGTGAACTGCAGGTATGCAACCTTGTAAGCAAAAAAAAATACAATGTGTTTGCTAATCATTGTAGAAGTCAGAGAAATGGTTAAAGACTGATATTAGAAATAAGATTACAATGTATGTTAAAACCTAAATAAATGGATATGTACAGATAAATTTATCATGCAGCTAATTATTGAAATTGCTTAAAATAGCTAAAGTTGTTTTACTTATTTTATTTTATTATTCTTTACTTTGTTAGAAAGTGAATAAATTTATTTTTAGTACTCTAGGTGGTGGTTTGTTTTCATTAAATTATTGTAGTCACATATATAGCTGGTAAACATAAATGTTACCCTTGTATATATAATTCCATAAATAAGTATAATTTACAAACAGTAGATTTTTACAGGTTAATGAAATTAATATTGAAATTTAATGGAATTCTATATAATTTTTATAAAAAAATGTCAGCCTTAATTTATTAAAGCAAAATATCAATTATGTAATAATTGTATTTTAATCTGAAAAATCTTTCTGTTTATAATATATAGCTAATAATGGAGGAGTTTAAATTAATTGTGAAGATATCTAAAAAGTTGTCATATTTTCAGTTTTTACACATATAAATACTATTTAATCCTTATAAGACATTTCTTTTGAATTGTATATTTTAGACAAAAATACATTTATCAGATGATGTAATTTTAGTTTGCAATACCTGTTTTAATTGATATTTTATTTTATTACATCATAGATGACAAATTACATATAAAAATTCGTTATTTAATTTCTAACATTTAAATCTGTAAACATAAAAATCTTTGTTTATAATCTATAGCTGTTTATTGTAGAGTGCTTTATATGGGAGTAATGCCTAAGATACCAACATACATAGTGTTATATAAAATTCACCTGGTAACAATAGTAATGCTCAGCAACTTAGGATTATAATTTAATAGATTAATAATACAACCATTATAAGCATTTTAATTACAGCTGTAAACATATTAACAATTTATATAAAGCTTATACATTACATTCCTGTATGCATTCTCAAATAATAATAAAGGGAAGTGTGATCTGTTTAGTCTGTAGATTTGCTATGTCATGTTCAGAGGCCTCTCCACAATATTCGCCATCAAGGACAACACATGATGATATCCAGCATCGTTGTTGTTGCAAGTTCATTCGCACGCTTGTAGCTTCCTGGGCAAATGTTCCTTGGTTCTTTTCTGGACCAATCTTTCACTATTAGTTAATAATAAAAACTCCTGTTCTAATTGGTTAGGTCACTTAGATCCTACTGACATTGTCTAATGTTATTTATCTGTAGATGTGTCTGGTTACTAGTAATTTCTTCTTGTTAATTGTCACTGATTAATTAGATTATTTTCTGATGGAATTCTATTATCGCTTTTGCTCTTAGGAATTTAATCAAGATTATTTCGTGGATTTATAATTAATCTTTAGTAATATTAATTCTTTTATGTATTGCAATAATCTGTTTTAATTTTGCTTTTTACTTACATTTATTACTCTACTTATTTTTAAACTTTAATTGGGTTTTTATTTCGCTTACACACACACACACACACACACATATATATATATATATATATATAATACAAATGTTTATAACTGTTTCCTAACTATATATGTGTATGTATTTTAACATATACATATAAACATAACACAATGCATAAATTAATTGTAAATGTATTTGGAAAGTTAACAGAGCTTCAATTATATTGCATATAAATATTACTGTCTAATTTGTCATTCTTATTAAATATTGAGAATAACCAAAGGGAGAAATTCGCTTTTACACTGAGCAGTTTGAAAATAAATATAATTACAAGCTGTTGTAATTTTACTCTTTTTTTAATTGATCCTTCAAATTATTAAAACGTGACTGAAAAATTAATGCTTCTATTAACCATTCAATATTTAAATCTATAAACCTATGAATTCTGTTTATTTATATATATATATATATATAATGGCATGTATTTTTCAGTATCCTATAACTGATGAATCATTAGCCTAGTCTGGTGAAATATATATATATTAAAGTTGTTTTTTTATTCTGCTGTAGTGTGCCGCTTTGTATGAAGCATTTGATATAGATTATATATTTTTTAGAAATAATGACATCCATTTTGCATCTATGTATAGATAGATAAATATTAATATTATGAAAGAACTTTCTATGTACTTATCTAGAAATATTCCAGCTATAGTGTAATCAGGTGAACAACTAATTAAAAAATGACATTGCGGGCTAAAATAATATTTTTGTCTGCCTCATATTAAACAATATGTTTAGATAAAGACAGAAAATTTCAATTATAATTTTAAAGTTTATATTTATAAAATCTAGTTGTAAATCTGCTAATTATATATATATATATCTTGAGAATGATATGGGATAAGCAAAGTAATTATAATAATGATTGATAGTTATTTGTTTCTTCTTTTTTTTTAAAAAAAAAAAAAGATTTCAAACAGATATCAATAAACCTCTTAAACAGTTACTGCTAAATTTTCAAAGTAATTTCTTTTTTTTATATTTTATATGGCACATATGTTTGTTAATGTCTTTTGATATTGTATACCTACACAAAATAATGCATACCTTCACAATATTTAAGAATACATCTTTACCCAGGCCAGTATTGAATGTTCTGTACATGCATTCACCCTACAAATAGAAATCATAAATATGGATTTAAATAAAAAAACAATTGTCAATGGTATTTTTTAAAAAGCAATAAACTAGTAAAACTCATTAAGTAGATTGTATGTTTGAAATTTTATTTTATTTTATTTTGAAATGATTTTTAAAAAAATGAAACTGATTAAAATCTCTACATATGTAAAACGTAATTATATACTTGTCATTGATTATAAAAATATCACTTTAGTAATTGTGTATATATTAGTTTTATACTTTCATTTTTTCATATAAAAATAAAATTTAAATTCACTCTGATTTAATGTTATTGATGTTAAAACTTGGCAAACATTACAAAGAGGGTTTTTTTTTTTTTAAAAAAAAAAACTTGTCTTCATAGATTTATATTGCATTGTCGTGCATTAGAAATCAGAATTTGGATTTATAATGAATGTCTTATATTTGCAAAATTTAATAAAAGGCACTTTAGTAACTAGATTCATAATATATGCATAATGAATAAAAAGAAAGTCTATTTAACTATATGGTATAATTTTTTGCTATACCAAAATAATTCATCACAATTGTTTTGAATATATATATTTTAAAGATCTGTAATGTAAACTTTCCTATTCAGTTCTGGTTTTTGGGGGAAAAAAACTAATTCATGTTGTTGGTAAGAAGGTATACCATTTTCTTCAGTTAGTTATTATTTTTATGTGTGCGTATATTTATATATATTTAAATCATATTAAAACATTCAAAGCACAAATAAACCATAACTGTATAACCTGTTGTTAAAAAAATGATTTGAGCAGATCTTGGCTGCTATCATATAATTTATATTGATAAATCACCTAGCTTTTTTCAAAATAAAGTTTATTATCTGAATAATGCTGTATAGCAGTGGTGTGTAAAAGTTTAAAAATAATTATTTATTAGTTTACATTCAAAACAAGTTACATCTTTATGTTTAATGGGATTTATCAAGGAAAAAGGTTTTACAGGTAAAAAGTGTGAACATATATTTTGAATTTGCCTGTGCATTCATCTTTATATATATGTATGCATGTCCATGTAGTCTTCTTTAAATTAAAATAAAATATTTTTCTGACATTTTTGACATTTTTGAATGATCTCTACTACACTAAAAGTAGCTAGCTGGTGAGATCCTGTCAAAATGTTAAAACAATGCTAATATTACTAGCAGATAAATGTACGTCTATAAGAATCCAATATATATATATATATATATATGGATATCTATATAGATATACATATTTATATACTTAATTTTTATATCCTTATATATATATATATATATATATATAAGGATATAAAAATTAAGTAATAAAAAATACCTTTAAAAAAGAATTGTTGATTCTGGGGGCTTTAAACTTTGGATCTTCACTACCTTTGGGCAAATAAAGTGGTTTCAATATGAAAGCAGCATCTTCTCCCATAATAGGAAATTTTACATAATGAATAAATTGTTCATACTATATAATAAAATATATATACAAATATTAGATTTTGGTACAAATATAATTAGAAATCTAGTAGTTATTTTTTTATATACATATATCTTAAAAATTACAAATTATTGTTCTCATGTTCTTTAAGAAATAAATATTGAAGTCGAATTGCTTCAAAGTATTTTTGTTTTGTTTACAAATAATTTCTGACATAAATAGTTACATTTTTGGATATATAATTTTTTTGTTTTTAAAAAAATATTTTTGTAGATATACATCATTCATTATTAACGATTAACAATTTCAGATTCTCACAAATGTGTATGGCTATTTTAATGAATATAAATAAACTCCAATATTCATATTTCGTGCTAGTCCAACATTCATCAGTTGGTCCAGATCATCACCTTCGACACACATATATAATCAATGCTGTTTATATTAAGATGGCAAATCTTCAAACTTTAATAGGCAGGCTTCAATATTTTCTACCCTCCAACTCTTTGACCATCCATATCATTGAAAATCTGATGATGGAACATTCAAATCCTTTGTTGATGAGTGCTGTTTTAGCACAAAATATGCATATTGGAGATTATTTGTTTTATTCACATGTATGTGGTTATTTGTATTGGTTGTATAGAATGGAATTGATTGTTGTGGAAGAACTTGAAAATCTGTGTTTACATCCCTTCTAATTACATTTGAGTTCCATATAGATAATATACTAGTATTTATATATTAAAATAAAAAAAACCATAGAACTCAAAAGTTAGGCATGTGTTTAGCAATGACAGTACAAATCAATTGATTAACAGAAATACATCTAGATATATCACATTCTAGTTTTTAATAAATATTACATAAAAATATTTTTTCTTCTATTTCTTCTTTTAAAAACTTGTACTTTGTTTTGTTGAAGCACCTAACCTTCACAAAGGTTTTCCTAAACTAATATTTTATGACTGTTATCAAAGATTATATATTCATAATTATATTTTTTTCTTATGATACATTACTAATATATATATATATATAATATTTAAAATGCTAAAACCCTAAGCAATAGCTATATCATTGCTATTAATTTATTAAAATTTCCATCAACTTTTTAGTCAGAAAACTGAGCTATTATGATATCAAATCTGTTATTAGAGAGCATGGCTATTATAAATAACAGATAGTTGGGATTTAATTTGTCCAAGTATTATATATTTTTGATACTGCAACATTGTGGCATTATATATACTCTAATGCTAGTAGCAAGAGTGTAAATGCTACATAATCAGATTTGAAGAATAACGTGCATTGCGTGTGCGTGTGAAGATATATACAATAAAAAAAGAGAAAATATGCAGTTTGAAAATTAAAGGGTATTTTAAATTTTTTTAGACTTAACTATTTCAAATCATGTTGAAAGTAAAATCTTATTGACTTTGACAGAAAATAGATATTATAAATAAACTTAAAAGCCAGCAAAAAATTTCTCTTGTAATGCCTATTAGATAAAAAAAAAAAAAAAGCAAACAACTACTTCCTTCTTTTTTTGAAGAACATAATGGAATATTTTTTACTAGGATCCAAATGGAAGAATATTCTACATTGTCAAGCGTTGGTGGTCGAGTGGTCAGCACAGCACAGCCGCCTTACAAGCAGTTGTCCTAGGTTCGCAGGTTCACTTCCCGGCCAATGCTCTGACACATGAAAAGGAAAAAAAAAAGAATATTCTACATTAAGATAGAGGCAATAGTTAATGAAGCAGACAATAAGCAGTTATTCATTTTGAAGTCAATTTCAGTCTAATGTGGATTTATGAATTCCAACCTGCAAGATATACATTAAAGCAATTGAAGTGAGTCATGCAGGGAAGGAGTTTGCATTGCTACTAATTGAAATTCCAATGCTTATATTATATGTAAGCTGTAAGAATATTTTATTATTTTATAAAAGTGGTAAAGCTTTTAATAAGTTATGATAGACAAGAACAAGTAGAAAATCAGTTGGAAGATTGTGAATGTTCAGCCTAATTCAGTAAATAACAACACAGTTTGTGAAATTATATCTCTACCTATTATATTGTGGACATTGTGTGAAGAGAAGACATATACACTCTAAGAAAATTTATAAAGACCGATATCAACAAATGAAAATTGATATCGGAAACCTAGAACACAGGACATTTTTTTTTTTTAGCTAGTAAAATATTAAGCTATTTATTCTATAATATTGAAAAGAGACTTTAAACATACAAGATTTAAAAAAAAGAATTAGTGATATATTATCCTGTAGATTTACATTTAAATTATGAGCATAAACTCAGACTGAAATATATTAAATGAGACATTTATCCTTCATATATATATATATATATATATATATATATATATATGATATATATATATATATATATATATATATATATATGCATGTAGAATTACTAAAAGTCAAACTAAAATCTACGAACTATTTGTTAAAAATTTATTAAAGATTACATGATTGATTTTATATCTATGTATGAAATTACTAAACAAGAAGAAACTAAATAAATAAAATGTTTGTTGAAAATAGATTAAGTATTGTGTGCTTAATTCTATATGGGAACGTACTGAACAAGAAGAAATTAAGAAATATGAACTATTAGTTAAAATTATATCCATGATTATGGACTCGATTTGGAGATCTATATTTGAAATTATTATTATAAAGCTACAACCAAATTATTTGCATTTTGTTTTATTAATGAATGGTTATATTGTTTTATTAATCCAATTTGTTTGTTTGTTAACACACACATATATACTAGTTCATTAAAATATCCACAACTCTCAGAACATGTATATCATTAAGGATGTGCTGGAGTGTTACAGTAATAATTTGTAATTGATAAACATTCTCTTTTGAGGTCTTACAATGCTGGGAGTTCATTTTACTAGAAACCTAAAACAAATAAAATACTTCATAGCGATTGCCATTATAAAACCATCATCATCATTCCTGTTGTTAAATTTAATTATACAGATTTCAACCATGATTTATAAGACTCACACATACATGTAGGAAATATTCTTACATTTATAACTAAATGTTTATGCTTATTAAACATGAACGATCTTATATATATATATATATCATCGTTTTGAGTTCAAACTCTAACTACTGATGTTATTTACAACAAGAAAAAATGAGAGGTGTCTATTACTGGTGCATAATTTATTTTTATCACTACAGCAATATATTATATATATATATTAAAACCCTAAAGCTAAACTAGTCAGTAAAGTAATCAAAATTACCCCCAAATTATTATAATTAAAATTAATTATTCACAAAAGTTATATTTTATTAAAATTTCCGTCATTGAATTTAAAAATTTATTCTAGTGATTAAAAGTAGACATTGTATCTAGATTCATAAAAAATATAAGTGGTTCTTTGAAAAGCTGATTTGTGAATTATCATAGTTATGTAATCAGATATAATTGATCCATAAATAGATTTATAATTCTAGCATTATATATTTGATAGTCATAATTTTTACAGGATTATTAAAATAATATATATATATATATAATAACAGAATTTATCCCAATGAGCAAGCAGTGACTAGCGAAAACTTAGCTTAACCTTTCAAAATAGCAATAAAATCACTAAGCAAGAATACCTGCCACATGAATACCATCTATTACTGTACTACTACCTATTACATGTGAACATTAATATTTGTATTCATTCTCAGGGTTTATATATATATATATTGTTACCGTATATATAAACCCTGAGAATGAATATATATATATATATATATATATATATATGTTAAAACGAAGATTTGCACGGGTTAAATATATAAAATACATATTTTGTGGATTCATCCGTGTTAAAAACTTTTAATATCAATACACTGACGTTTCGATTTGATCACACAAGCCATCCACAGAGTTATAAAAGGTAGAAAGACGGTTGTAGAGGCGCTACAATCACTGGTTTGAATAAAACATTAAAATCCCACCAATAGCAAAAATGTTAAATTTAAGAATGTTTTTTAAAAAAATCTTTCCAAATAGGAGGAAGTTTGCATGTATCATCTCGCTTATTGATACAATCTGGCCTTTTAAGTATCTCAATGGCTTCTCTGATTTTGCATTGGTAGAGATTATCACATCTGGATATGATCCTGGTACTAGAAAAATCATATCCAGATGATGTGATAATCTCTACCAATGCAAAATCAGAGAAGCCATTGAGATACTTAAAAGGCCAGATTGTATCAATAAGCGAGATGATACGTGCAAACTTCCTCCTATTTGGAAAGATTTCTTTAAAAAACATTCTTAAATTTAACATTTTTGCTATTGGTGGGATTTTTAATGTTTTATTCAAACCAGTGATTGTAGCGCCTCTACAACCGTCTTTCTACCTTTTTATAACTCTGTGGATGGCTTGTGTGACCAAGTCGAAACGTCAGTGTATTGATATTAAAAGTTTTTAACACGGATGAACCCGCAAAATATGTATTTTATATATATATATATATATAATGCTAATAATACATTTCTAATTACTAATAATAAAAGCAGGATATATGTGGCTAGCATAACATTAAAAGTATCGAAGTGATATTTATCTACATATTATTTAATACTCTCCAGATAATATCTAGTCTCTTAAATATCAATATAATATACATTTAAAAGTTATGTCTGAATACAAATGGGAATTTTGAAATGACATCCAGCATACGTTTTAGCATATAAAATGAGCTGTAACAATAGTGTGAATGAGTTATAAGCAATTTTAATGTAAATAATATTCAATTATAAAAACTGGTCTAAAGTACAATGAAAATTTTCTTATTAAAATTATACTATTATAGCAATATGACCATGTGCATGCTGTGTCCCCAACTATGACTGAGTGACCAACAAACAAATATATAATAAAACTCTAACAGAATAACTGCACATATATATTTAGCAATAATAATTTATTAACAATTAGAAAAAAATAATTACTATACTAATCTTTAACACAAATATAAAGTCTGCATTTGAGTGAACTTAATTCACAGGTTAATAGCAAATAATGTTTATAAAGATTAGGTAAGCTATTATACACTTTACCTTCACTAACGTCTATAGTCTTTATAATACAAACCTCTTGAGGTGTTTCAAAATAATAATAAGACTGAGATGGTCTGTTTAAAGCACTAGTCAGCTTAGTGACCAACAGGAGCCAAGATCCTGGGAATGAAGTCCTCTGATGATGATCTTCACTGTTCTTCAACTCGTGGAACAGTGACAATAGCAGCAACCAGTCTTTTTTCTATAGCTTTTTATATCCATTTTTTTCTATTGTTTCTCTTATCTTTTCTGAAGTAAATTCTTTGGTTTAATTAAGCTGTTCACTTAATTAATTTACATATTATTTAGAGTTTATTATCATAAAATGAAATTCCTTTTAGCTTTCTAATTTTACAATTGTATACTCTCTTAGGAATTTATTTCCATAAACAGTAAGTTTTTAAAGTCTATAATATAAATTAATCGTAAAATATTTATTTCCATATCTGTAAGGTTTTAGATCTATAAAAATAATTAGTTTCTTAGGAATTCATTTTCATATAAGGTAATTTATAAGGTTTATTCCATTAATTAATATATACATGCATCAATGTTTATTTAAGTTGTGTTTCATTGAAACATTTATGTTCAACAATTTATTTTTTGCATTCTTAAGTTGAAAATATTATTTAATATTTTGCACTCTACTCCTTACTCCAGAAAATAGTTTAGGCCTATGTATACTCATTGAATCTGGCCATTCTTCATATCTGGCATCTGGGTCTGGGTGATCTAGTTGTTAATCGGTCGGCTTCACTGTTGATTCTAGTTCCTGTTCCATTCTTCGACATTCCGTGTCACAACTTTCTGGTTTTTCCTCTTTAACCTCCATCTATATTCCATGTGGTGTTGATTCCACTGTGTCTTGTATTTCTTGATTTTTATCTTTTGGCATGGGCACTGCAATTTGACAATCTTCAAATCACTGATGATATGATTTATGTCTTCTGTATTGTGCCGGTCGGATTTGTATGTTCACGTAACAAGATCTAGCATCTAGGCAAAAGTACTCCGAATCCAATCATGCGCAAGGTACACAGGTCAGGAACACTCATGGATTCTGCCCTATTTGCCTATTCCCCAGCTATAACATTATGAGCAACAATCCCGATGACATCGATTAATCCACTTCTCATCCGCCGGCATCGATCATCGGAGACACAATAAGACTCAGGACTAACTCGTGATAGACTAATTTAATAACATATTAATTATGTGTAGAGCGGAGATCATCTAATCATATTTAAGCTTAAGAAGTAACTTAATATCTATCTTAACTAAAGAAAGCATTGATTCGAGTTTGATGTAGATATGTTTAATATTTATTAACAATAATTATGTCGGGTAATTTAGCCGATGTGAGCCTCAGAATTATTATATATATATATATATATTTATTTGGTTTATTTTTACAACAACATTATAATTGCAGCTATGCCAATAATATATGTATGTGTTTGAATAAATTAGCGCTATTAAAATATACAATTTGAATGCTATCACACCCCCAGAAACGAAAAGAGAGCATTTGATTACTTTGAACAATAATTTTAACATAGATAATATTTGCTTACATTTAATATGAGGGTTAATTTGGAAAGTTAGATAATTAATGCGTGGGATGAGTAATGAACAATTTATACAAACGATACTAAATTTATCGTATTATTATTTATATTAAACTAACGGCAATATGCTTGTTTAAATAAATCATTTCATTACGGCTTATGAATACTTCTGGGCAAATGATAAGATAAGGAAAAGCAGTGCATGCATGGTGGCTTATTGGGTCAGTCCTTTTACGGATCCTGGGGTGTGCTTCACGAATTCAAAGAAGAAGTGACCGATTTCCTCTGCAAACTTTGGCAGGGTTGGTTTGACGAATAAAGGGCAGCCGGCTATGCCTATCGGGCTGGTTTTTCCAGAGCGATCCCTGTATAAAGAAAGCATGCTCGTAAGACCGTGGATGTCCCCCAGGTGGTTTTTATAGCCTGGTTTAAGGACAGAGAGATGATGATGGGGTCCGACTTCGCGGTTGCCTCCATGTAAAAAAAGAAGCACAAAGATATATATTAAAATAGAGTGGCCTTTGTGCACTCAATGCTTATTACTAAAACATAAATATATTTTTAACATTAAAGATTCTTGGGATGTGTTTATTGCCCACGAATGATGAACTATTCAGTGTAATGACATGGCTTCACTTTAAACAAACAGGGATAATAATTACACACATAAATATAGAATAAAAGTTAAGGTTCCCCTCCCCCCCCTTACATTATATTACTTAATATTATTCATTACCTTTTTTTAGACATTAAATCTTAGTTTTGGTTGACTTATGCTCTTGTGAAAAATACATTAATTGATTATAAAATAAAAGGGTGGACGTAATAGCTAAGATAAAATTCACATATATACTTGTAGTTGAAAAATAAAGGGTAGCGCATTATTTAGGATGGATAATTGGAAAAACAGATGTCAAATCTGTTTTTCAACAGTAAACATGAAAATGTAATTAATTTATTTTCTAAAATCGCGAGCATCTGGGCAAGCCGAATAAGACTTGTTTTTATCAATTAGAAATTATTTACCTAGTAAATGATGGGTGGGGAAAAGAAGATAATTTATATGCTGGCGATTTTAGAATATTATTGGCATTAACTTTAAATAGAAATACATAAAAACATTAATAAAAAATTGTTGGCCGCTTTTAAATAAAAGAAAAGAAAAAGACATTTATATAAGAGGCTTAGCATAAATTAGTTATATAGAGTTATATATATTTATATTTGAAGACATTTAAAAGATATAGAGTTTAAAATACACATTACATTACAGAGAAGGCAGGATTTTAAGAATTATTAGCGGTCAGAGTTCTTTACCTTGATTATCGTGAAACGCATTTCATTAGGAATCAGTCCATCGGTATTATCACTAGATCTAGGGTAGCAGGATGGCTTTGGATAGCACTTCATTTCATTGGAAAATATATATATAGTTCAGTAGCATGGAGTACGGAAGCTTCGTTCCTGGGATCAGCATATTAGAATGGAAGGATAAGGCGAATTTTATTACTCAGAACACATTGCGTCAAAATTGCATCGGGCGTGGATTATCTTTAGCAGCATGGCTAATTAATTATCTCCTTTCCTTTGTGGATTCAAATCCAGCAGTATTTATACTTTTGATTTTGAAACTGTAACTAGGCAACTACTGCTGGACCTGAGGTGGTTTGAGCACTTAGCTTTCATTTGGAAACGTTTGGCCGGATACTCTTATCTGGTAAGGTGTTTGAAACAATGCAAGTTTGTTATCAGTTTCTCGAACGATTGTTTTAAAATACATCTTTAATCTTGAACTTCTTTTTTCTTTTAAAAAATAGTCAGTATAAACAATATTCATCAAAATAAAATCACAATCCAATTTTCTTTAAAAAACTTGTTTTTTATTATTATGACTATATGAATTTTAATTTCAAGAGCAACGTTTCGACTATTTACTTCCTTATAGTCTTTTTCAAGCCACTAAAATATACAAAAAATAATAAAACAAATAAAATAAAACATTATATAATCATTAAACTCTACATATATTTCAAATCTTCTCAAAACAAAAAACATAAATTTAATATAAAACATTAACATTCCTTCCTCTATTTAAAACAACCTACAATTTAAACTTCTATTTAAAACACTCTGTTTAAATTATATTTGATAAAAATACTTCAAAACCAGTCCCATCACCCACAACAATCAATTAGTTTTTTTCTTTTATTCCTATATTGTTTAAATTCCCTACTATAAAAAATTTTTCCTTTTTTAAACTTACTTTATAATTAACTATTGTTTTCTAAAAGTTCTATTTTTTTGCAAATGATGTGACTAGTTTTTATTTTTTATAAAATCAATTAGTTTTTTATTCATATATGGTTTAAATTCCTTAATATAAAAATTTTCCTTTAAAAATCTTTCTTTATAATTAATTACTGTTTCTAAAAGTTCTATTTTGTAATTGATGTGACCAGATTTACACTTATGAAAAAAAATTGCAGATTTTTTATCAGATAAATGTTGTTTTAATCTTGTTCTTAACTTATTTTTTGTATTTCCAATATAAGAAACACTTTTACCAACATTCCAGCAGTCTAAACATTTTATCATATATACACCTTTCATAGCTTCAAGCATATCATTCTTCTCACTAACATTAATCAGCTTTTTTAAATCTTTCTTTTTTTTATATACTGGGAGTAATTTAATGTTACACCTATTATTAATTTTTTTACAAATATTTTTAATCCTAATAAAAATATTTTTTGATACTTTAAATTATAATCTGAAAAAATTTATTATTGAAAAATTTTTTTCAGATTATAATTTGAATTTAATTAAAAAGAAGATTAAAGGGGAAAATAAAATTAATAATAAAGTTAATAATATTAATAAAATTTATATAGGATTTAAAGTATCAAAAAATATTTTTATTAGGATTAAAAATATTTGTAAAAAAATTAATAATAGGTGTAACATTAAATTACTCCCAGTATATAAAAAAAAGAAAGATTTAAAAAAGCTGATTAATGTTAGTGAGAAGAATGATATGCTTGAAGCTATGAAAGGTGTATATATGATAAAATGTTTAGACTGCTGGAATGTTGGTAAAAGTGTTTCTTATATTGGAAATACAAAAAATAAGTTAAGAACAAGATTAAAACAACATTTATCTGATAAAAAATCTGCAATTTTTTTCATAAGTGTAAATCTGGTCACATCAATTACAAAATGGAACTTTTAGAAACAGTAATTAATTATAAAGAAAGATTTTTAAAGGAAAATTTTTATATTAAGGAATTTAAACCATATATGAATAAAAAACTAATTGATTTTATAAAAAATAAAAACTAGTCACATCATTTGCAAAAAAATAGAACTTTTAGAAACAATAGTTAATTATAAAGTAAGTTTAAAAAAGGAAAAATTTTTTATAGTAGGGAATTTAAACAATATAGGAATAAAAGAAAAAAACTAATTGATTGTTGTGGGTGATGGGACTGGTTTTGAAGTATTTTATCTAAATATAATTTAAACAGAGTGTTTTAAATAGAAGTTTAAATTGTAGGTTGTTTTAAATAGAGGAAGGTAATGTTCTAATGTTTTATATTAAATTTATGTTTTTTGTTTTGAGAAGATTTGAAATATATGTAGAGTTTAATGATTATATAATGTTTTATTTTATTTGTTTTATTATTTTTTGTATATTTTAGTGGCTTGAAAAAGACTATAAGGAAGTAAATAGTCGAAACGTTGCTCTTGAAATTAAAATTCATATAGTCATAATAATAAAAAACAAGTTTTTTAAAGAAAATTGGATTGTGATTTTATTTTGATGAATATTAAAATACATCTTGTGATTTTAAAACAAGCTAGCGTGGACAATTTCCACTAATGGGTTTATTCTATTATTACTAATTTGTAATCTTCTATTTTAATCAAAAGGGTCTTCCGGGTTATTGTTTTTCGAGAGACTTACTAACAAGATTGCATCACTTCTGGCGACAAACTTATATATGAAAAAAATAGTAAGTTTTATATATATCTTATATATATAATATTAATTCAATCGCAATCTCCTACATTAAAATATACATATATATTTATTATTTACACCCGCATACACATGAGAATATTATTATTACATTAAATATTAAATTGAAATACATATGTTTACATTATTTTATACTTTTGATTAAAGAAATATATTATTAGTTATGTGTATATGTGCGTAAGGACGAATTTGAATGCAGTTATGTGGTAGGAGATTGGATGTGGGCTGTGAAGCAGGATCTGAGCATCAGATCATCTGCTTCAGTATGTTGTTTCATCCCGTACTTGGATGATTGCTATTTTTTTTAATAACATTTCACAATTTTTCATTCAACCCATTTTTTTCAGGATTATATTGCAAACCCAAACTCTGTTTCTTATTATGTATATATTGTGTCTTTTCTGATCTGTTGTTTGCATTTTTTCATTTTTCTCACTCTCCATTTTATCAGACGTACTTGAACATAAAAGTGATAATTTAATTTTCAGTTTCCTTTTTATCAGCAGTTCTGACAGATATTTCCCTGTAGGTGTGGATGCTGTGGAGTGTTGATGCAGCATAGCATTATATATTGCTTGCTGCATACTTCTTGAGAGCTTTTTTAATTATCTGTACAGCCTTTTCAGCAAGGTCATTTAAATCTGGGTGATATGATGGGGCACATATGTATTTGATGCCTTTGTTGATAAAATAGTTTTCTATTTCTTGCATGGTGAATTCAGCACTGGAGTTGGACACAATGATTTCAGGTAGATGGGCAAGAAAACACAGCATATAAATTTTTAATCATTTCTTTTGTACTCAAATCTTTTATAATACAATACTCTACCTACTTGGAGAATGCATCTATAAGTATGAGAAGTATCTTGCTGTTTATTGGATCTGCACAATCAATATGTACTCTCTGTCAGGCATATGTTGCTATTGGCCATGAATAGTATTGTTTTGCCTTCATATTAGTTTCAGATTGACAGGGCATGCATTTTTAATGTATTGCTCAATGTCTGATATTATTTTTGGCCACTAGACTTATCTACAAGCTAATGCTTTGGCTCATACAAATTCTGAGGTGACCTTTGTGTAAAAGTTTTAAAACTTGTTGTCTATCTTCTGTTGGTATTAAAACTTGGTCCTCCATTATTACACACCCTTTACAAATAGACAATTTCTCACCATTTGTCCAGGACCCTGTAGCAATGTAGTGAGGCTTGGACTTTGGTCATCCATTCTTTATCCACTCCATAAGCAGTTGGTAGCCTTTGTCATCTTTTGTCCAGCTCACTACATTTTTACTGTTTGGGATTTTTAATTTCAGCACATCAATGTAGTTTATTTTTGTCTCCATGCCACTTGGTTTTTTTTTTTAATCTTGGATTCAGGACAGAGCATCTGCATGTGAAATTTCTTTGCCCTTCTTATATTCCAGTTTGTAATCATAAGATGACAAAATATTTCTGCAATGCATCATACATGGATTTAAATGTTTGGGTACTTATTTGTCATATCCCAGAATCCCTATAAATGGCTTGTGGTCAGTTATTATTAAAACTGATCTGCCAAAAATATATTGATGAAATTTTTTCCAAGCAAAAATAATAGCTAAAGCTTCTTTATTAATCTGACTATAATTTCTTTCTGCTTTCCCTTTATAACATGGGTGAGAGAGAACTTTCCCCACCCCACACTCTGAACTATCCATGTTTAAATGCAATTCCAAATTATTTGTCAGATAATAATAGGTCTTTAGTTTTGTTAAATGCTTCATCATGAATTTCTAATCATTGCCATTTTTGAATGGTTTTGCTATGTGTGTTTTATTCTCTATAAAAGTCTTGAAAAATATCATTAATTCTAAATATACATGCAGTTGTTTAATGCTTTAGTCTTCATCACATTTTTCACTGCTCTAACTTTCTCAAGTGCTGGTTTCTTTCCCCTATTGGAAATTATAAGGCCACAAAAAAAAAAAAACAATTCTTTTGTATGCCATATAGCTTTTGAGTATTTAATTTGTCTCCCATTTTGTTTAATTTTTCACATACAGTAAAGAACCTTTTATGCAGCATCTCTTCTGATTTAGGTGTGTTGAGTATATTATCAAAATATTGCCCCCCCCCAAGACCCTGGAGCAGTGTGTCAATCTTTCCTTGGAAAATGTTAGGGGTTGTTGATATGCCAAATGGTAAATGATTAAATTTAAATAATCCCATCAGTGTAGTCAACATTCAAATTTTTGCTGATTTGTCTGTTACCTGTATCAGTGAAATGCAGAATTTAAATCCAACTTTCAAAATGTGAGGCATTTTGCAGACTGGCTAGTACTTTACTCACATTAGGAATGGCATATGCTCCCCTGTTCAGATATTTATTTACAATTAATCTGTAATCACCACAGTCTATTTTTTTCATTTGGCTTGGTTATCACTACTATAGATGTGGCCCAATCTGATATTTCATTTGGCATTAATATGCCCTTAGCATATGCCCTTAGCAACCAATATCTTTACATTTTCTGCCACTTTGTTTTTTTTGAGTGAATGGGATTTTCCATGGTTTACACATGAGTAGTCACAAATGTTCCAGAAACTCTATTTCAACTGGGCTTGTACTAGTTAATCCCAATTCCTCATTAAAGAAATCAGGGTATTTTTATGTCATTTCTTGTCCCAGATAAATTTTTTTAATAATAATAATTTGTATACCCAGTTTGTGCAGCCACTGTCTCCCAACTATGGGATTGATCCTCCCATTGACTATGTATAGGCATGGATTTACTTTTACCAGGAGGAGTTAATTGGTGCTGTCATATGCCTATTAATTTAAGCACATTTCTGTTTACATCATGTGCACTAATGTTTGTTTTCTCAATTTTACTTTCACCATTGGCCAATGACAGTGACCACTAATCATGGAATGACATCAGAGAAATACCTGATGCACTATTTATCTCCATCAACAGTTATTTTTCACAAAATTTTAGCTTCATCATAAACTAATTTAACACTTGGGTGCCTATGTTTTTAATCATATGGTAACCTCCCCTATTTCCTTGTAGAGGTAATTTACTTCTGCAAATATGAACTAAATGCCACTTTTGTCCACATTTAAAACATGACTCATTATGACATCTACATTCTTTTGATATGTGACCTCTTTTACCACAATAAGAACATTTTACACTAACATTCTTAGTTTTCTCAGCTTTCAATGACATAGACTTTCCTGTTCTGTTTTAAACACACTCATTCTAGGGTTTTCACCCCTATGAGTGCCAAAAACCTGAGTCTGTTCAAGCATTAACTCATATGCTATGCCTTTCTTAATGGCCATTTCATACATAATCTCAGGTTTTGTGAGAAATCGATGTCTTAGCCTATTGTCAGACATTCCCCATAGTAACTGATCCATGAGTATTTCATTCACGAACTCACCATACTCACAACTTTTGGTCAACTTTCTAAAAGCTGCATTATACTCTTTAATTCTCTCACCCTCTAGCTACTTTCTTTTTACCAAGCTAGGTACTGTGACAGATGTGGGGTGAAGTGATCACTTAATTTATCAATAAGATTCCCAAACACTATTTTCTCTGCAATAGGCAAATCAAACAATCTATTTATGACTTTTATTATTTTAATATCCACAAAACACATGAATGCCACTAGTTTTCTCTTGTTATTTTCAATGCCATTCAAAGTAAAGAAGTTTTATAACTGTGTAATATGCAATGGCCATTCAGACACATTGCTAACCATGAGTTCAGGTATACTATTTTTCCCAAAAGCAGTCATGACTGATTGACTGAACAATTAGCCTTCCTACTAACTTCACACTGTCTGATACTGACTTACTAATGAATCTAATTCTGTACTTTTCTTTCTAAGTTTGAAAATTGATGGCCAGAAGCTTACTAATGGCTTAAAATTTTTACTATTTTCCAAGGTTCAAACAACAGTGGACTGGAAATAATTTAGCTTTTTAAACTTATCCATTATTCACAAGTTCGATGCAACTGTGCCAATAATTTGTTGTGTCCCCAACCATGACTGGATGACCAGCAAACAAATATACAATAAAACTCAACGTAATAAAAGCATATATATATATTGAACCGTGTTCAAATATGTGTATTCGAAATACCGGCCTCTTAGGCAGAGAAGAACATACTTGGAGAGTATGTATGCCCAAACGATAGCTATAAAGTATATAACTAGCATTAAATTTCTAGGACATAGCTTTTTCTTGGATGTTGAGTTCAACACCAAGTTCAAAGCACTTTTTTGTTTGTGTATAAACACGGGCGCCAGCTGCTTATTCTAAAAGAATACTAAAAGAATAGACAACACACTTTGAATAGTGGCCACTAACTCAATGCCTAAATCCATGACTAGCTCAGTTGTTTGTAATCACTAATATATTATACTTAATTAGTGATTAAAAGAATTAATAAAAGAATTTGTTAAAAAGAATTGATAAAAATAATTGACCGACAAATATAGTTTAATTTTAAAGATAATTTATTAACTAATATTTATTTACTAAATTTAAACATTTTATAATTCTAATAAAACACACGCATATTTTAAATTAACATTTCTAAATAGTTTAAACATTTCTATAGATTTAATAACAAAACACTCTAATTTAACTAATAAATATTGATATAATGACCATGCACATATTAACTCATGTACACACATAATAATGATAATAAAGGACTACATAGCATTTGAAATTTAACCACACACATCAATAGTTCATTTATGTATGATATAGAGTTAATATAATTAGACTCTTGAAAGATTCGTATGAATTAAAGCAATGCAATGGCTATTACAGTATAGAACGAAATAAGAAAATGTTTTTACCTAGGCTTTTTTGAATGTTGACGTAGAATTTTATTTTTGGAGGCTGCTTTCGGTGAGGATATACGTTTCCTTGCTGAGTTTCCTAATTTTCACAATTATTGCTATCGGAGACAAATAGATACTGACAGAGATTTTCTAAGATGTTAAGCTGACATTATTTCACTGGCATATCTGCTGTTTTCTCAGACATCTGGGCTGGAGGTGAACGTGCGTTCCAAAATATTCTCAGCACTGCATTTTGTTTCTTAACTGACTCAATTAATTTCTGAACTGCACTCTCAATAACTTTGTGAACTGATTGTCTCAACTCAATTAATTTATGGAATGAATTGTCCGATAAAAAAAAGGTCTATTTATACCTGCGCCTTGTTGTCTTTCTAATATCTCCGGCAAAGATCTGTTGTCAAATTCCAATGGTAATCATTTGATAAACATGTTTTGGAAGATTGCTTAATTAGTAATAGCCATGCAATAAAATGTGTTGTTTTATTTTATTAATAGCCATTGCCATGGTTTTTAATGATAATCTTCTTTTATTTCGTATACATTTTATTTACTTACAAATCGCACATATATACGCATATATATTTTTAATACAATTTACTATTAAGTTTTAACATTATTTTTTCTTTAATTAAACTTGAATGAAAAGAGATTTGTATGTTTTAACTTTTTAAATTATATTTTTATGAATACTAATAAAACTATTTATTTCCTTTTTGTAAACCTTTAGTTTCATTTCTCAAACCAAGACCCCCCTCCCCCCTTTTTATTAATTAATTGTAGCTTTTTATTTCAAAACTAATGCTAGAAAACGATTTGATTTTTATCCTTTTCTAAAACAAACTGTAATAAACTCTTCAACGTTTAATTTTATGTTTTTCTTTTATGAACAATTATTTTAATAATATAATTTTAGATAAAATTATATGTGCCTATATCAATATAGGTACAATATATATATATTAATTCTAATATTTTCATGGATAAAAGATGTCATATTATTATTACTATTTGCGGGATATTCCGTGTAGTGAAAAAGCTAAATGCTGACGTTTCAGTACAATATCAAGTACCTTCCTCAGAGCATCCTCTTTCTCAAATCATAAGAATGCACGTGAGATTTAAAACCGTTTTTATCATTTTCTTTCTCCTCATATTTAAATTCTATTGGTTGAGAAGTTTTAAAATTTATTTTCTCTTCCAATAGCTTCTTCCAAATGTTGTTAATCTTCTTTAATTCACACCTTTCATTTATGCTCTTGGGCCTTTTAAAAATCTCTATAGCTTCTCTTAGCAATCTCTGGTCATATTGTTCAATTTTTGCTAAAATATTTGTTTTTTCAAAATTGATATCATGATTTGTTAATTTTATATGAGAATAAATAGCTGATGAATTGGATTTTTCTCTCACTGCCAGAATGTGTTCTTCCTTTCTAATATTTATTCTACGATTAGTCTGTCCTATATATGTATGTGGACAGACCCTACATGGAATTTCATATACACCATGACACTCCAAAGCAATTTTATCTTTAGGAAGTGGAAATATTTCACTAATTTTTTTATAAGTAGTGTAAATTGTGTGAATATTATTATTTTTTAAAATGTTACCAATTCTATCAGTTACTCCTTTTATATATGGCAAAATTGTCTTAATTTTTGATGTATCAAAATCTTTTTTCTTTTGATATGTATAAGCCCTATTAATAATGTTGTAATTAAAACCGTTATGAAGAAGCATTTTATTAGTAGCAAAAAGGTCCCGGTGAAAATGGCTATCATCAGAAAGTCTCTTTGTTCTATCCAATAATGTCTTTGCTACTGAAAATAGTTGTGCAGGATGGTTATGAGAGGGAAAATGCAGATATCTCCCAGGAAAAAATCTTTTTTTTTATCCAAAATTATATGGTTTACCAAAAATTCACAAGCCAGATATTCCATTGAGACCGATTGTAAGTGCAGTTGGTTCACCTAACCAGACACTAACTCGTTTTTTGACTTCTTTTTTACAGCCGCATTTATCAACGATGTCATCATATGTTAAAGATGCTAATCATTTTCTTGAGCTTATCCAGGATATTAAATTGACTAAGAATGATATTTTGGTAAGTTTTGACATTGTTTCACTTTTTACTAGTGTACCTGTAAATGAAGCGATTCAAGTTTTAAAAAATATTCAGTTGCCTAATTTTGCTGTGGTTTTGATTGAACACTGCTTATCGAATACATTTTTTGTTTTTGATGGGCAGATGTATAAACAAACATCAGGTCTAGCTATGGGTTCACCAATTTCTCCAGCATTAGCTTCTATTTTTATGGAGGATTTGGAAAATAAAATTTTGACTTTAGCAGTTAAAAAACCATCTATATGGCTGAGGTATGTTGATGATACCTTTGTTATTTGGCCTCATGGCAAGCATGCTCTTGATGACTTTTTTAATTTTTTAAACTCTTTTCATAACAATATTAAATTTACCATGGAGATAGAAAATAATAATCAATTACCTTTTTTAGATGTTTTGATTGAAAGAAGGGAAGATGGTTCTTTATCCCATGGTATATATAAAAAACCAACACACACTGGGAGATATCTGCATTTTTCCTCTCATCACCATCCTGCACAACTATTTTCAGTAGCAAAGACATTATTGGATAGAACAAAGAGACTTTCTGATGATAGCCATTTTCACCGGGACCTTTTTGCTACTAATAAAATGCTTCTTCATAACGGTTTTAATTACAACATTATTAATAGGGCTTATACATATCAAAAGAAAAAAGATTTTGATACATCAAAAATTAAGACAATTTTGCCATATATAAAAGAAGTAACTGATAGAATTGGTAACATTTTAAAAAATAATAATATTCACACAATTTACACTACTTATAAAAAAATTAGTGAAATATTTCCACTTCCTAAAGATAAAATTGCTTTGGAGTGTCATGGTGTATATGAAATTCCATGTAGGGTCTGTCCACATACATATATAGGACAGACTAATCGTAGAATAAATATTAGAAAGGAAGAACACATTCTGGCAGTGAGAGAAAAATCCAATTCATCAGCTATTTATTCTCATATAAAATTAACAAATCATGATATCAATTTTGAAAAAACAAATATTTTAGCAAAAATTGAACAATATGACCAGAGATTGCTAAGAGAAGCTATAGAGATTTTTAAAAGGCCCAAGAGCATAAATGAAAGGTGTGAATTAAAGAAGATTAACAACATTTGGAAGAAGCTATTGGAAGAGAAAATAAATTTTAAAACTTCTCAACCAATAGAATTTAATTATGAGGAGAAAGAAAACGATAAAAACGGTTTTAAATCTCACGTGCATTCTTATGATTTGAGAAAGAGGACGCTCTGAGGAAGGTACTTGATATTGTACTGAAGCGTCAGCATTTAGCTTTTTCACTACACGGAATATCCTGCAAATAGTAATAATAATATGACATATATATATATATAGCAATAATAGTTTACTAACAATTAGGATAAAGTTTAGGTAAGCTATTATTCACTTTACCTTAACTAACGTTTATAGTCTTTATAACACTAACCTTGATAAGCCTCTTAAGGCATTTCAAAATAATAATAAGACCAAGATGGTATGTTAAAAACTCTAGTTGGTATATTGACCTACAGCAACAGATATCCTAGGAATGAAGTCTTCTGATGATGATTTTTACTGCTCTTCAACACATGGACACAGTAATGGTAGCTGCACCCATAGAAAGAGCCAACAATCCTTTTTTTCTAGCTTTTTATATTCATCTCTTCTTTTATTTCTCCTATCTTTTCTGGAGTAAATTATTTGGCTTTAGTTAATTAGTTCGCTGAATTAATTTACATATTGTTTAGAGTTTGCTATCATAAAATGAAATTTCTCTTAGCTTTTTAATTATACAACTAATTATTAGCTTATGAATTTATTTCTATATGCAGTAAGTTTTTAAGGTCTATAATATTAATTAATCTTAGAAATTTATTTTCATATCTGTAAGGTTATAGATGTATACAATTAATTAGTGTCTTAGGAATTCATTTCCATATAAGATAATTTATAAGATCTATTCCATTAATATATATATATATATATATATACATGTGTAACCGGCGACCCCGTTTGGTCCACTGATAATCCGGCATAAGAGATCGAGGGCTCCGAAATAAACCTGACATAGCGTAAAGTTTTATTTGTTTTCTCATATCGATAGTTATTCGCTATCCACATAAGGGGGCGCCAGATACGATTATTTAAGTGGATTTTAATTACTCGCATCACCTTACATCATGTCAAAACGATTTCGAAGTCCGATCCCGCCCACTAGCTCAAAACTCCTAGCATAGACCAATAGATAACTCAAGGCCGTAATACAGTTATTTCGAGGACGACTCCTCCCGGAAAAGACGCACTGTCCGCTAATGAAAGGTCAGCTTAGTTTTCTAATTATTCGATCACCGCATATGATTCATTTATTGGTTGTCATTAACCAATGCGGTGGTTCGTTCACGCCCCGAACATTAGGCTTAGAAGCTCATCCCTCCCGACATATCATATACAACATAATTATTTGACGTTTACTTCGATTGATTATAGACCCGCCCGCTCTTAAATCTATCTTAACTAAGGTTAAATAATAAACATCGTGACTTACGGCACGATGTTGACATAATCAATAAAGGAAACAAATTAAATCTAAATTTAACTAAACATACTTTTAAAGATAAATTATTAAAGAATAAATAAACTACGATTTTAAGTGTATGAAAAGATTTGAGAAATGCTCGACTTGTTTACATATTTGACAAATTTATTAAAGATGAAAAAAAAACATTATTAATTTGATTTATTGCACACGCGCACATACATTCACGCTCACAGAGAATTATAATTAAACATAGCACAATGTGAACATTGGAATAAAGTTCCTTTCTATTTGAGAAAATATATTATCTTTCCTTAGATTCACTAAAGTTCAAAGTTCATGTTTACAAAGTTCTATGACTAAGATAAGTTATAATGATGAGGAAAGTTTTAAGATTTGTTCATTTATGTTGGTTAATTACGAGATTTCCTTACGAGTTTATAAAGTGAGTGAATGATCATAATATAAAACATATTTACCTAGGATTTGTTTTGGGTTCCGCACCTGGAGTGGTTCGCTTGCTTTCAATGAGTATTGGATGGTCTGGACGAATTTGGGCAACTCTCGGAACATGATTTATTTTATTGGGAGCATTAACTTCACACGACGATGTTATTGTAGTTTCATAGCTTCGGAGATACTTAGTAGCGGAGCGCCGATCAGTCACTGAAGGGTTTATTAGCCCCTCATGACAGTCGATGCTCTTAATGTTAATTTCATAGTGATCATCTTGAATGCGGAGGAATAATATAAGTTATTTCAGAACAATGATCTTGATAAAATAAAAAGCATAAGCATCGGAATAAAATAAGCAATAACAACCGGATAGGATAACAAAAGAAAAGAGAAGCCTTTGAATAGTTTTTGACTGATATTTATACGGGGTGATCCTTATCTGAGGATCCAATCTACCCCCAGAGTTCCATGTTCCTGGAGCTGCCGTTCAGGTCCGCGTTTGAGGTCACTGTTCCTCAATCCTTGTGCTAAAGGCAATATTTGTTTCGAGACAATCTTTTGTTGCAATCTTATTCAACCAACCTTACTTCTTCACACCTCGAGTGCATGCGTGTGTGCGTGTGTTTTACAAGAACAATACAAGCTGTATTAAATTTAGAAGTCGAGCATTTAATCTTTTCCTCAAATCTTTTCTATAAGTTTTACTTTAGTTAACATTATAATTCTAACATAAACATTTTTAATTACCCCATGGCGTCTTCGAGTGACAATTATATTTTATTATTTAGGAGAGCAATTATATTTTATTATTTCTAAGAGTAATTTATATTTCTTTTATTATTTCTTCGCGAAGGCTATTTTATTAATTTTTATTACCTGAAAGCTTTAATCATTTATTTGGACATTTACTATCTGTATTTTATAAATGTATTTTATGAGAGGAAGAAAACTATTACAGATTACGAAAACAAATTACGAGTGTTTTAGGTTGCTTGCTGGTGTGTGTGTGTGTGTGTGTGATGTTTCCTAGGTTTAATATCGATGTAACGCTATCTCGTTACACATGCGACTATGTTTATTTAAACTAGGTTCAATAGAAACATTTTTTTCAACGATTTATTTATTAGTATTCTTAAATTTAAAATATTATTTAATATTTTGCAGAGCATAAGTTTGTTGTGAGAGTGATGATGATGATTAAAATGCAAAGCCATTATTTAAACAATAATGAAAACAATTTACTAAACAAAATATATTGCATAAAATAAAATATATAAAATAATTAGATTAATATTTCTATAATAACATTTGCAAATAGCGGTTAAATAAAAGATTGCAGGTAGATACACTGATGTGTAATGGACAGTGTTGTTTACATAAACGCATAAATCAATAAAGAAGGTTGCCTGTGGTAAAATTTCTAATATGTCCTAAGTATTTTAAGATTTACTAAAAAAACAAAGATTACTCCAATCTTTCTCATAGTCATAATAAACCGTTATAATGATATCGTATTATTAATTCTTATTTAGGAGATATTTATCTTTCACTAAATAAGTGCAATATTCTCAGGGCACATTTAGTAAGGTCTCTATTGAAACATTCTACTCAAAGTATAGCCATAGAATAATATCATACTTAGTATTATTATAATAAGTATGCTCTAAATATATAAACAAAATAACATTTATTTTTTATTGTAAACGTGTACACACTAAGATATCAGGAAAAAATAGTCAATAAAATATGAGACTTATAAAACAAAAGAATCTCATATCCAATAAGACAATTCAAAATGTTATTTAAAAGCTATGATACAACCTATCTTTAGTATCATATATTCATTATCACAGTTTGAATAAAGAAAACATCACCTGCTCTACTTACAGTTAACAAGAACGTTAATTAAACATAAATGTTTACTAGCAAATTTTATTATATACTACTATATATATATATATATATATATATATATATATATATATATATATATATATATATATATATATAACAAATCATACATATGATGGTTATCATGCACAAATGTTTATGAACAGTTTTAATCTATGTCAATGTGCACATTTTTACTCTTTCCCACAGATTTTGTATTAATAAATCTCTTCAGATAATCTTGAATATTATATAGATTCACATTATAGCAGATATCAAAACATTTTTGTTCTCCATTTTAAAGAATTCAATTCCTAGTTTAGATTAGTCTCCTAAATCCGTTTATTGTATAGTGTTTTTATTTTAAAATATTGATAATGTTGTTTACAACAACTTTTCTTAAAATAATCTATTAAGTTGGTAATTAAATTGGAAATTTCTTAGGCAATTACATTTACTTTAATTTAATTAAAGAAGTGATGGATATTGCATCATTTTTATACTTCCCACAGTTTTCTGGTTTCATTTTCAAAAATCGGCAAACACAGCTATTATATTACATCAACAATTTTGCAGGTGAATGTGAATGTAAAGGTGAAGGTGAATTTTAAAGAAAAATGATTAGATTAATCATTCTGTAGTTTTAAACGATTGAAGCTCTCTATTATAAACTTAAATAATTCCATGGTTTTATAAAAAAAATGTAAAATTTCTTCTTTTAAATTTTTATCAGCTCCAGATATTAAAAAGCAACTTAAGTTATTATTGACAAATCATTTCTATGATGCTGGTGATCAAGAGGTTTGTATCCACCCTGGAAGGGAAACCTGATGTCCTTTCAGCCAGACATTGTGGTTTTAAAGCAGTGTAATTAAGAATTTAAAATGACAAAATTAAGTTTTGTACCTTCAAGCAAAAGAAGAAGAAAAAAAGAAGCATCTCACTTCATTGGCATTTGTTTGTATAATGTTGAGGATGTGATGGAAAAGTGATGTAAATTCGAACTTCTCTTTCACTCATTTGTACTTTGAATGCAAAAATTTCATTAGATTGGCTTGGCAATGGCTTTCTTTGAGATGATATTGTTCTCCATGTTGTCTTAGATGCAGCAAAATCAGTCATATTTATTATACAGTTTATATAAAAGAATTATTTCAAATAAAATTATTATCAGAAAAAATAAATCAAATGATAACTTACTACCCAATTTTACAAAATCAATATGATTAGAATTTCTAAATTAACTCTTCTCATATTTTATGTGCTTATTTATCTCTATGGCTTTTTTTTAATATATTATTATTTTCTAAAAAAACAGTTTTATATCACAGTTATGCCCATAAACAAATAAATACATACACATTTAATTGTTTTGTGAAGGTGAAAGTTTGTCTACATCTATTTTAAACTTAATATAATTCACCAAAATTATCAATCACTATGTTACAAACAATTTATTTTATTATGAGGTATTTAACCATAAATTATATATCTGTTTAATGTAGGATTAATAATCTAAATTCATTAATGAATATTTTTACTTGACTTTAAATTTGACCATGAATTTTATAATTTAGCAACATTTTTATCAGGTCTTAGCTATAATTGCTATTTTGGTAACTCTAGGCAAAGCCATATTTATAGTTATAATAAAATTGAAAAAGAAAACTATGTTCTTAAAAAAAATGTTTTAAAGTTGAGTTATTAAAATGTTACTGAACTAATGGGGTTACTATCAATAAAATATATACATGTATCAAATTACGTAAAACTAATAATATGTAATAATTTAAGGGATAAAATTTCAAACGCAAATCTTTAATCTCAAAGTAATTCTTACCACAAATAAAAAATGAATCCATTTTTCTGCCATTCATAATATTATATGAATAGTAGACCATAAAATCAGCAGAGATAACCACCTAGCCTTATTTAAATTAGATTATATTTTAAATTTACGAGACAAAATTTAATTTGTATTCATTTTAATTATCTTATTTTATAAATAAATATCAAACATAAAGTTCAGGTTTATCACTCCAATTATTACTTATTCTTAGCATTATGTAGTTTGACTTTTATATACTTGATATTTAGTTGTTTATTTGCAAGATTATGAAAATAAGTAATTCTGCCTTGTAATTTTAATTTATGAATTGATTTAAATAAGACTGAGGACATCTCTAGTGATTTAATCTTTTATGCAAGTAAAAGTGAAATCCTTTTTATTTCCAGCGCAGATTATTTTGATACTGTGGGACATTTTGTTGATATAGCTGATGCTTGGAAATTTATTATTACAATTACTATTTAAAACATTTTTATTTATTTTTGATTTATATCAAAATCTATTTTTTATATAAATAATTTGCTTTTTCATTTCATTTCAAAAAAATAATTTTATTTATTTATTTTATCTGTGATTTTTTTTTGTATATTTTTTCTATCTTTTGTAAATTTAAGATTGAAGTTAACTGCCAAGTGTACTAAATTCTAGATTAGTATCTAACTCATTTTCATTTAAGTTCCATAATTCTGCCACTAATGTTATATACTTATCATTATTTCACTCACATATTTTACTTTTTAATTTTCTCTTGCTAATCCCAATATGTATTTTATCATATAGCATGTATGGCTTCACATTTCTGAATTACTTTTCTTTCATATGGATAAATCTCAGATTTATAATTATAAACTGGTACAATGATTTTATTAAAAATCTTTTAAGTATGTGACATATTCATTTATATTATTTTACCAAAATTACTACAACCAAGTTTAATTCTATAAATTAATTTCATCTCTTATGTTTTTATTTGTATTAATAATTAATGCTATTTCTAATTTTACCTTTTTGTAATACTTTTATTTTTTTATTAAAATCCATAGAATATTATTTTATTTATTTTAGTAGTATTATTAGTCCTACTTTTTTTTGTTTTCATAATATAACTAACACTTAAAGTCAGACATATCTTCTACACAATCCTGATGAATTAATTATTTTCATTATTTTTACTTTGTTTGCTTTTCATTTTAAGCCATACAATTTTATAAAATTTCTGCAATAAGTTTTGGATAGATGAAATCGCTTATTGCACATCCTTATCAATATTATTACTTTTAGTAATATAATATAGGTTTTTGCCTTTTCATATATAAATTTATTGCATAACAACAGTTAATATTTATTGGTGTTTTATATAAATTTGTTTAATATTTGGTTGTAAGCTAATATGCTATAACCATTTTAAATCCAACTTACTTTTTTCATTACTTCAGCCCCAAGTTTTTTATGAAAGAAATCTTAGTAAATATCTCATATAAAATTAATAATCTGACTGTTTGAACATTTCATAAATTTTCTTCACCTTTATGAATGTCAATATCACTACTTCAATATACGTATGATTCTTATTATTTAAACATTTGTTTTTATTTCTTTAAAAATATCCCTTTTATCAATTCATGGACTTGTTTTGCTTTTTATTTAAGTCTCACATCTTTATTTAAATAACTTGGCATATCAAACAATGCAAATTTTTGAATTAATATATTTTTTGTAAAATTTTTCACAGGTTTCATTGTACCATATTTGTTTTTAGAAATGATATGTTCTTTGCTTCCCATATTTGAAGTAACTTTCTTCTAAAATAAAACAATATCACATTTCATCTCTGGAAAACATTTTCATACTGTTTTTCTACCCAATTTAATTATATATTTATATCATAAACTTTATTTATAATTTTACAGAATTTCAGAAATGTACTTTTTTCAGATTGGAATTTTTCCTCTTTTACGTCTAATGGTTTCAGTATAAAATTAACTAATAAACAATCTATTTTTTGTTTTCTTATCTTTGCTACTGTCACTAGTAAAAGATGTTTTTGCTTCTTATTTAGTTCTTTTAAATATGAACAATCTTCAAAGTCCATTAATATTTTTAAATGAATTATAAATTTTATCTTAGAGTGATTGCAGTAATTTTCAAAGTTAACAATATTAATAAAAAATAGTCATATATCGCATGATCCCACTTCTTTTTTAAGCTTGTAAAATATAAACAAAGAGCTTACTAATTGCTCAGCAAGCTTTGTGATACATACTTAGCAAGAGAAAGCATTTAAAATATCTTTATTAGAAACCACACCCAAAACCCAGACCAATGTTTTCCTGCTTTGGAACTCCTCAGTGAGGTGTTAGATATCTTAAACACTAGATCTAAAAATACTAACCCAAAGCCAGCATTTATCTAAGAGTAACCATTGAGTAGAAAATCTGAAATTTTCAGACACTTAAATGTCTTCAAACCCAGCTATCTATGGGGCTAAGATATATTCAGCCAAACCATATATTAATAGTCTTAGCAATATAACATCACTTAAGACTTAAAGCAAAATAAATAGTCAATAAAAATTTAAAATAGAATCATATATCACATGACCCCACTTCTTTTTTTAAGCTTGTAAAATATAAACAAAGATGTTTGCTAATTGCTCAACAAGCTTTGTGATAAATGCTTAGCAAGAGAAAGCATTTAAAATATCTCTATCAGAAACTACACCGAAACCATACCCAAACTCCAGACCAATGGTTTCATGCTTTGGCACTCCTCAGGGAGATACTAGGGTAGCTTGCCAAAACAATAAACCATTGGTCTCGGTTTTGGATGTGGTTTCTGATACAGATATTTTAAATATTTTTCTTGCTAGGCATTTATCACAAATCTTGTTGAGCATTTAGCAAAGCTCTTTGTTTATATTTTACAAGCTTAAAAAAAGAAGTGGAGTCATATGACATATGACTTTATTTTTTTACTTTTTATTGACTATATATATATATATATATATATATATATATATATATATATATATATATATATAGTCTTTGCTTTAAGTCTTAAGTGATGTTATATTGCTAAGACTACTAATATATGGTTTGGATGAAGATCTCTCAGCCCCATATAGCTATTTGAATTAGATAGCTGGGTTTGAAGACATTTAATTGTCTAAAAAATTCAGATTTTCTACTCAATGGTTAACTCTTAGATAAATGCTGGCTTTGGTTAGGTATTTTTAGATCTAGTGTCTAAAGCTATCCTAGCACTTCACTGAGGAGTGCCAAAGCATGAAACCATTGGTCTAGGATTTGGATATGGGTTCTGATAGAGATATTTTAAATGTTTTCTCTTGCTAAACATTTATCACAAATCTTGTTGATCAATTAGCAAAGCTCTTTGCTTATATTTTAAAAGCTTAAAAAAAGAAGTGGGGTCATGTAAAATATGACTGTTTATTTTTATTAACTATTTATAGTATTTGCTTTAAATCTTAAGTGATGTTATATTGCTAAGACTATTAATATATGGTTTGGCTGAAACTTGCTCAGCCCCATATAACTATCTAAGTTAGATAACTGGGTTTGAAGATATATAAGTGTCTGAAAATTTCAGATTTTCTACTCAATGGTTAACTCTTAGATAAATGCTGGCTTTGGTACATATCTTTAGAACTAGTGTCTGAAGCTATCCTAGCACTTCACTGAGGAGTGCCAATACATGAAACCATTAGTCTAAGGTTTAGATGTGATTTCTGATAGAGATATTGTAAATGCTTTTTCTTGCTAAGCATTTATCACAAAACTTATTGAGCAATTAGCAAAGCTCTTTGTTTAACAATATCAACTTTGTCATTTTCTATTTTAATATTCTTTCTATAGTAGTAAATTCATAATTAAGCATTGTTTCATTTATTAAATTTATTAAGCACATTACATGATTCAACTTTTCTGTGCAATCATTCAAATGCTTATACACTTTTTTTAAAGAAAAAATATTTACATTTTTTTTTAATGAACAGCATTTTTTTTTTTTGCAAATTCTTTTATTTGACTCGTCTCTTATTTCTATCTAATTTAATATTTAACAATTTTAATCTTTTGAATGCTCCCAATTCTAGCATTGTAATTTACAAAGTATTTAAAGCTAATAGTAATAACTATAAATAAAAAGTTCATTTATTTATCAAAATATGAAAAATATTATAACATCAATTCCATAATATTGTTTTTCATTTTTTAAATTTATAAAAAATCTATTTCATTTATGATTTTTATTATGTGTGATACTATGATAATTTTGTTTTCCTTTTAAAATCAATTGCCTGATTACCTTTTCTTTAATTTTATAAAGTTTTATTAATTTAAGGAAGTCTGATATTGTTATTTGAGAAATATACATTTCTTTCAAATTATATAATCTTCCTTCACTTGAAAGCATCTACACTTGTAAATATCCAAAGTAAAGATTAGGAGAAAATGGCAGTTTAGATTTGTAACTACAAATTTATAATATTCTTAACATTTGGTTGTCAAGTCCAATCTGTATAATAATTTTACAATCTCCAAGCTATAAGGCCATAATTCATTATTTACCATATGAGAAATGGGACTATTACATAACATACTTCCAAAAACATAAATAGATGTCCATCAAATACTATCAGTTATATAGAAAGAAAATTAGTGGTCATAAACAACACATGAGGTAAATGACAGTTAACCATGTAATGAAATGTGAATATTAATAAACAGCTTGTCCATGTTTATTGATCATATAAGTACCTTTAAACAAGCTTTTTTTTATTTTTTATTATGATAAATGCTACTACAAGAGAAGGCATTCAAATCATCTTTATCTTAGATTGTCCCCATCCCCAGACCATTTTTGACCTATGGGTCTCTTCAGTGAAGAGTTGGGACATTAGATTCAAAAAACCACTTTTTTGAAACTAATGTCCCAACTCTTCACTGAAGAGACCCATAGGTCAAAAATGGTCTGGGGATGGGGACAATCTAAGATAAATATGATTTGAATGCCTTCTCTTGTAGTAGCATTTATCATAATAAAAAATAAAAAAAAGCTTGTCTAGAGCTTCAGCATGGTCTTAAGTTTACATATTGGTAAATGCAAGCTATATATAAGTCATGTGATATCTGTCTTTTTATTATTACTATTATTTATATAATTTTAATGCGCAAATACATGCACAACAACCAAGCTTCATCAGGATTAAATAACAATATATTATAAACTCAAAATAATTATAATATCTAAAGAATAATGCCCGAGCGCTTTCAAGAGAACTTAGCTCTCATAATCATGGGCAACAAAGAATAAGCATAGCGTGTTGGTATATGCTAAAATATGCTGATATATGTAAATTAGTTGAAAATAAATGCGTCAGCTCTAAATGATCCATTTCTTAGAGATTTTGTAACACGCATCTTTCCTATTCATAGCCTTATCATCAATAGCAATAAAACATGCTTCTTTAACTTTTCTCTTAATGTCATTTCTCTCCCTGCAAACTATTCTTGCATTTTTAGGTTCACATGCATGACCAGCTGATTTCTGATGTATTGCAAATATTGAGTTGCAATTTGGGTCTACTTGGGCCTTATTGTAAGAATATCTGTGCTGGGATAGTCTTGTAGAAAGAGTTGCTTTCGTTTCCCCATAGTATGATGCCATGCAGTTATTTTCTGGACATGAAATATTATATACGGCCTGAGAGGTGTTGTTGGGTGTTATAATGTCTTTGGTGTTATTAATAATTCTATTTGTATTAGGGGTGTATGAAAGCTTAGTTGAAATTCTTTATTAAACACTGAGTAAAACTTTCTATGGGTAGTTGCAATATATGGTAACAAAATTCTATTTTTCTGCTGCTTAATAACATTGCTGTTTAATTTACTGTAAAATTGTCTAATCTTCCTATCAATTGTGTAATGCTTGAAGCCGAAATCTAATAAATCGTTTCTATATAAGATTAAGTTTGCTCTTTTGTCCGATTCAAATCTGCAAAGTTGCTCATTCCTATGCAAGAAAGACGCTAAACCAGCTAATTTATGAATAGAAGGCGTGTTTGAAGTAGGTTGAATATTGCCTCTTTTTTCTATTGGTTTTATAATCATTGTATAATTTAGTCTTTGATCTTCTCTTTGCACATACATATCCAAGTATTTAGTTTTCCCTTCACGATCTTCCATTTCTGTGTTTAGCTTCAGCTGCGTACTGTCTTGTATGTCCTGTTTAATTTTATCTATAATTTCTTCGCAAACTTAATCTTATTAGACAATTTTACAGTAAATTAAACAGCAATGTTATTAAGCAGCAGAAAAATAGAATTTTGTTACCATATATTGCAACTACCCATAGAAAGTTTTACTCAGTGTTTAATAAAGAATTTCAACTAAGCTTTCATACACCCCCTAATACAAATAGAATTATTAATAACACCAAAGACATTATAACACCCAACAACACCTCTCAGGCCGTATATAATATTTCATGTCCAGAAAATAACTGCATGGCATCATACTATGGGGAAACGAAAGCAACTCTTTCTACAAGACTATCCCAGCACAGATATTCTTACAATAAGGCCCAAGTAGACCCAAATTGCAACTCAATATTTGCAATACATCAGAAATCAGCTGGTCATGCATGTGAACCTAAAAATGCAAGAATAGTTTGCAGGAGATCGAAATGACATTAAGAGAAAAGTTAAAGAAGCATGTTTTATTGCTATTGATGATAAGGCTATGAATAGGAAAGATGCGTGTTACAAAATCTCTAAGAAATGGATCATTTAGAGCTGACGCATTTATTTTCAACTAATTTACATATATCAGCATATTTTAGCATATACCAACATGCTATGCTTATTCTTTGTTGCCCATGATTATGAGAGCTAAGTTCTCTTGAAAGCGCTCGGGCATTATTCTTTAGATATTATAATTATTTTGAGTTTATAATATATTGTTATTTAATCCTGATGAAGCTCGGTTGTTGTGCGCGTATTTGCGCATTAAAATTATATACATGTATAGCAAGCACCTGAGTTTAATAATTTCTTATTACTATTATTATTTTGCTATTGGGGCTTTGGCTAAATTAAATGGCTAAGCCTGTTAATATATGGAGTATCTGAATTAAGTTCAGGCCCATATAATTTTTTCAGTTGGAGAGCTGACTTTAAAGACATGCAGATATCTAAAGGTTTAGATCTTTTTCTTGAGAATTACCTTTTAGATAAATGCTTAGCTTGAGTTGGTTTTTTGTATCTAAGGTCCCAACTCCTCACTGAAGAGACCCATAGGTCATAACCAGTCTGGGGATTGGGGAAAATCTAAGATAAAGATGATTTGAATGCCTTCTCTTGTAGTAGCATTTATCATAATAAAAAATAAATAAAAAAGCTTGTTTAGAGCTTCAGCATGGTCTTAAGTTTACATATTGGTAAATGCAAGCTATATATAAGTCATGTGATATCTGACTTTTTATTATAAGTTGCTTTGTAAACCAAACATGTTATTATACGATAAACCAGCTTCAATGACAAGATTTTGGTATACACTATTATAAATTTGTACTATTGTTATTTTGGATAGTTGTGTAGAAGGTGAAGTGGCATTAAATGTTTAAATTGACAGTTTTTACATAAGAGGTCCATTCAGTTAGGCCAATTTAAGATTTGAAATTAAGTTTGCAATTTTGGAGAATTCGAAGCAAGATAATACTTTGAAATATTTTTTTTTACATAGACTCTATAAAAACTATTGGATAAACTGTTTGTTTGCTTGTTTTTATTTAATAATTTAATATTGGAAAGGGGGAGAGATATTACTTCCAATGCCACAGAATAAAAAGAAATATAATTTAGTGAATCTTGATTGAAATGCAGAGAAGTGTAAGTGGAAATTTACTATTCATTTTATTAGTAATTATATTTTTCCTTAAATGATGATAATAATAACTTTTCCATATATTTGGTTTCAAAAATGTTATAAGAAAGTACAATTTTTTTAAAAAAATCATATCCAAATATTCTTTTTACTTATTGCAAAATTTAATAAGCATTTACTTTATTTTGCTAAAAATTTAGTTAGAATTGCAACCATGCTACTTATTGTATTGCTAATTTAATTTTATCCTAGGCAGCTTTCAAATATTTGCTGGAATACATTTATAGCAAATACCCAAAATCAGGAAATGTCTGTTCTTTTTTGTGGGTATTTTACCAAATATATATTTATGCAAAACATATATTTATTTTCCACAAACTACAATATTTTGAGATAATAGGAAAAAAATATATGTTTTAATTTTGAATTTTTACTTAAGAAAGTAGATAGATTATATATTCTCCAATACTCAATAGTTAGCCCTCTTGAATATTATCAAGACTCTCACATGGCAAATCACTTTAATTAAATTTTCTAGGTTGTATTTTAAAAGATTATTTATACACTTAGGTCGATTAATAATTGATACCAATAAAAGTATTTTTTCATTTAATTTTAAATACATTTTTAATTTTTTTTTTTAAAAAAATCATTTTAAAAGATGATAATTTTTTTTTTCTAAGTAGAAAAAAGTTTAACCTAAACATCAAAATTTTTCATTTACAATTTATAAATTACACTTTAAAATAATCTAAGATATATAAATTCTTGTTTTTGTAAGCGTTTGTGCATTTCTTTTTGTGGCGTTCTGAAGAAAATAACTGAAAAACTTAATCCTTTAGCCATGCGCACAACTTGATGGCATTATTTATGTGTAAAATTACATAAAAATATCATTTAAGTGGTCGCAGGACATATGTTACAGTCTAATACACCCTGTGCATTGTATTAGACATTGCACATAAATATTACGACCTGCTTTGTGCTTCGCGAGTAACTTTATGCGAATTCTTACACATAAACTTTTTCTCCCACCTTATGTGAAAGTGTATATATGTCAACTGTTTTAAAGTTTTTACTTTGAAATGTTTTTTGTTTTTTTGTTTTTTTGGTAAATGGAAATCATGCAATTTGACTAAAATGAAATTGTCACAAAGTTCAATTTGTCCTGGAGACAAATTTGAAGGTGACCAAAAAAGTCTGAATGTAGGAATGAACTGAATTCTGAGAAGGTCACGCATCAAGTAGCGTCTTGTTGAAACAAACAAAATGGTGCATTTTAGCAAACAAATTATCTGCTGGAAAGATTTGCTGTCAACCGAATTCGAAGCTGTAGCATTTCTGCAAGCGAAAAATGTTGTAATAAATTAGAAGACCTGCATTTGTAGGTCGTTTAGAGTTTATAATTCAAATACAACAAATCAGTTCAGATGTTTGTCATGTTTGTGCGATCGAAGGTGTTCTATGAAGAATGGGAGTTGGTTTGATAGCTAAAGGATTCATACCAAACAATGATTTAAAAAGATAAACTACCCTTAAGTTAAAAAAAAACGTTGATTTCGTGTTTTGATTAATAAAAAAGCAAAACAATTTTCAAAAAGCAAAACAGTTTTTATTACTCTTTTTCTGTTTATATGTGTGTGTATGTCTGGATTTAAAAAAAAAAGGTTGACAATGTTTATATAAAAAAAAAAAGTTGAACCAAAAATTAACCATAACAACATAAAAAAAAACCCCAAAACAATCAATCTACATTATTAAATTAAAGCAGGCTCTGTAATGTTACATTTTATGTGTGTGTCTGTATTATAAAAAAGGTTGACAATGTTTATATAAAAGAAAAAAGTTGAACCAAAAATTAACCTTAACAACATCAAAAAAAAAACAAACTTAAATACGTTATAAAATTAAAGCCATGGCCCGGTAATGTTACATTATATGTGATTTTGCAGAGAAACAATGCCATCAAGAGGCAAGCACATCTAAAGGACTAATACCCTTTTATTAAACAAACTTTATATTTTTTCAGAGATGAAAGAATTTGTCAATGCTGGTTTAAAAATAAAAGCTTTTTCTTAAAAAATAATGGTAAAAAAGCATAAATGAATTCCTATTATAACTGCTAATTATTTTTTCATATTCATTTTAATATATAAACAGGTTAATGCATACGAATGAATTAAATATAAGATATTTTGATAAAGCATAAAAAATAACTTACCCAGTTCCATTCTGGCTTCATGCGGTTTACAACTTCAGTGGACACATACTCAGCAAAGGCTTCAATAAATCCCCCAAATTCACTATCTATTGTATGAATTATATATCCAAACCACTAAAAACACAACATTATGTATAAATATATGTATATTAATATGCAATTTTTTTTTACAAATCATTTGGTTTTGACAAACATAATTGTCAGATTTACTAAACACATAAAATTTTGGAGAATTTCTGCTACATGATTTTTATAGTTGAAATAAAAACCTTATATTGGCACATAAAATTTTAATTAACTTATCTTTGGATATTTGATGAGTAATGACTAAATAGGATTTTGTGCACAAACATTCTATAATCCATAATACATCACATCACATCAACTGTTTTAACAGCTTGTATAAGTATAGAAAATGGTAATCATGTGATGTTCAATGGATTAATGAATATTTATACAACAACACCAAGAATGTGTGAAGTCAAAATTTTAATATATTCTTCTTGGTTTCTTTAGTTTTAAATAACAATCAAATAGAAAGAAACAAAATGACCAAAAATGTAAGATTTGCACTCAAAACTCAATTACTCATAAACATGTTTTTATTAGCATTGTTTTACCAATCTTTTCTATCTACTGCACTACTTCATCTATATGCAAATATTATAAATTAGTTTATCATAGTATTATAAACTTACATAGACTTAAGTGCCGAATAAATAAAATATTTATACATGAAATTTTTTTAAATGTTTTAAAGAATGTTTTGTATGATAATTATTAATCATATAATATTGATATACTTAGTTTTGTATATTTTCATTTCATATTTGACTGAAGCACAAGATATCAAGAATAAAGTTATAAAGATTATATAAAATGTTTTATTTACAACTTAAAATAAATATTGCATATGAGAAATTTGAAATGTCTACTATAATTATCATTTTATGTTAAGAATAATGTGAACCTGAAATATAGTCAAAATATTGAAACTTAAGCCAATATTTAACATTTTTACGATATCTGCAGTCTATAATATGAACCCTGAAATAAGAAGTTTCAAACCCCATAATTGTAACCTAATAAGAATATTCTATTTAGATAATTATTATTATTGTTGTTGTTGTTATTATTAATTCGTTATTTGAGATTTACACTATAAAAGATTTGAGAGTTTTGAGAATTTTAAAGGGCCTCAGAGAAAGATTTAGTCAATGTAAACCCACACACAGTTGTGTACTCTCTCAACCCCTGATGATGGTTTGGCTACATATGGATGATTTTGACTTGCCCTTGTGCTTTAGTGATCAGTTATAAGGTAATGATCTATGGCAGATTACAATATAAATATATGTATGAAAACTTAATTGTTTTTGTTACAGTAGTTTTACTTTATTAGTAATCTAAGTACTGGGATTCCCTTTTTGTGTGTATATATATATATATATATATATATATATATATATATATATATATATATATATATATATATATATATATATATATATATATATATATTCCAAATAATATTGGCATAGGTACAGTATAGATATAAATGTAATTGACTATATATAATGTACCTGATGGCCAAGTTCATGACCAAGTAGCTTATGTAACTCTGTAGTATTGTAATCCATTTCTTCAACAGAAAGTATGCTATAGCGAAATAATATCAAACCTGGATGAGACATAGCTGCAGAAGTTCCTGCCTCTGGAACTGGGACTAAATCTATAAATTATAAGATAAAAAGGTAAGTTAAGAAATATAGTTTGTAAAAGAACAAATTGTATAAAAATTAACTAATATGATATTTTATCCTTCATATACAATTTTCTTATCTGGAATAACAGTTTTGTAGTTATTAGAGAATAAATTTAATTCAGATGAGACAGTCACCTCTACAACATAAACTTCCTCCATGCCCTAAGCTGTTTAATACAGTTGTAGAGTAATGAATTCAAGAACTAATTGTCTTGAAAATCAATATTTTATATCTAGTGCTTGAATAACTTATGCATTTCTAAAAAAAACTTTGATTATCTTTTAATTGTTTTTACTATGATTCATTCAACACAACTCCTAAAAAAATAAAAATATTTTTTAAGAAAGTACAAAATCTGGCTTATTATAGCTCATCAAGTTTCTTTAGATTCCAAAATCATTTTGACCATCATCTTAGAATGTGAAATTAAAATGATTGAATATTACCAAATTTAGTTATTTGAAATACAGGCATACTTCATATACCTGGAATATAATTGTAATTATAAGGAATTTAAACACAGACTTTCAAGCTCCTTTCAGCTCAGTCAAACCATATCATGTCTTAAAACCTTGAGTGGGAAATACTTTTTAATTAAATTCAGCATGACACAGCTTATCTATCAATCATATTCATTCAATTTCACTTTGTGTGAATTTTTTTAACCTCTCAAATAAAAATGATATCAATTATAGCGACATTATGTATTTTGACATCCTACAATTAAGCTATAACATCATTTATTAACAACCATAAAATTATTTCATGTGTATAATATAATAATTACTTCATGTGCTGACAACCATGTGGTTTTCAAGGTGTGGATTTGTTTTTGATAATATGAATGAAAATAGTTGTTTACATTGTAAATTATTAGTGTTAAATATCTTCTTCATGTCTTGCTCAACTGTTTGTGATAAGCTGGTAAATAAGTAACTTAACATTATTAAAGTTTTCATATTTTACTCTCTCTCAGACTCTCCAAAGAATAATAGTTAGTGTTTAAAGTATAATTATTTACTACTAACATAGTTTAATGGTGTCTGAACTTCCATTTGGAAAAGTGAAACTACAACAAAACATTAGCCTTTCTTAAGCACCAACAGAACTTATTTATTAAGAAATACAAAACCTTTAATAAAATTAACCCTATTATTTAAAAAACACAAAATTAAACATTAAATATTTTAATATGATTTTTGTTATAATTGATTGACAACATATACTTCAATAGAAAATTGTTAAATTAGGAATACATAGCATAGCAGAAAACAAGCAAATGAAAATTTTTCGTCTATAAAACAAAATATAATTTGTTTATTAGATATGATGCAAATATATAAATTCATAAATGTAATATATAGGGTATATGAACACAGACTTTCACATGACCCACCACTCTCCACACTATCTCATAACACTGATACACTTGAACACATATATGTTGAAAAGTGAAAGTCTGTCTCATATACCCTATATATTACATATATAAACACAGGTATATAATAAGCCTGTGTGTTTCAGTTATAAATTCATAAAGCTTAAGGCATAATGTTAAATAGTTATGACAATTAATTATATTCATATTATAGATAAAGATTATGTGATAGTAATTGCAAATGCTTTTGCAATTTGTTTCTAATTTAAAGTTTTTTAAAGCTTATAATGATTTATTTATTACATATAATGATTATGGTTTATATTCTTTTATTATATACAGTACAAAGGTTAAGCATATATATGCTTATATACATAAAATGTAAATTATTATTATTATGATTATTATTATTATTATTATTATTATTACTTGTAATCATAATGACATGCTTAAAAATAATGAAGTGGGTTTTTTTACTTATAGTTTACATTTTTTATTAAAAACATATTTTTATATTCATAAATATGTCTGCAATTTATATACACATTTCTATAATGTAGAACATTATACAAACCTATGCACAAAAATATAGATGTGTAACAATCACTAGGGGTTCAGGCCTCTACACATGCTCTATAGATCCTTTCTAAACATAAGATAAAGTTTTTTTGAGAAGTAAAGATGAATCCACTTACTTTTTAGCCTAAATGTATATGTATTAGGAAAATTTTAATTATTTAGAAAAGGGAGTGTGAAGATCTCAATTAACTTTTAATTCCATTTATTATGGCTTAAAGATTGATGTTTATGAAATTTTTAAAAGTTACTGCATGTCATTATTAGATGTAATATTAAATATATATAACAAGTTATTTATTTATATAGCACTATGTTTTTAATTTGCATCACTCATTAGGAAATCACTCCTCTACATATAAGTTGTATAGATGTAAATACTTCAATAAAACACAAGATAAAGTCTTTCAAAAAGATATGGTGAATCCACCCTAACTTTCCATAATTTTTCATTCATATTGAATGACTAATTATTATATTGCATATATTCATACTGTTGTTTTTATTGTATTTAATATAGTTTACCCTGAATGAAAAATTCAATAGAATAAAAAGATTATGAAAATAATAATGAATAGTTTTTATTTAACTTTTGTTTTAAATGAAACATTTTTTTTTTACTTAATTTTATTTTTCCTCCAAAATGTAATTGTATAGGAACTTTCCATTTTCATTAACAAAAAGGAAAAGTGGATTTTAGCTAATTTAAAAATTTTCTCATCTTTATTATGAAATGCATTTTTTAGGTTTAATAATTGAAAAGGGAAATAACTCTATTAATTAAAAATTAATTAATTTAGTAATAAGAATCAATAGCTTAATCTTATTTGCTTTATAAACTTTTTTTATAAAAATGTGTTGAATTTGGTATTATCATATTGTCATATCATTTTTGAATTTATTAACTAATTTCATTAAATAATTGTTTAAAGAAATAATATTATTAATGTCTATATTCCTTCAGATATCTGTTCTATGATGTGGGAGTGTGTGTGACATGATTTTAAAATAGTATAGTGTTTTAATAACTTTGTAAATTATCTCAGTAAGACTATTTAAAGTAGATTAAAAATATGTGTTTATACTTTCTATTGTCCACAATCACAGTAACTAAAGTCTCTGTGATGTTTAACTAACTCTAGAGTAATAATACATAATTTATTTGTAAATGGGCATATACATTTGTGTTTGTATATCCAGATAATTGTCTAGATAGTGCAATGGTAAACATTATCATTAAAAGTCCATTCACTCTATTTTATTTTATTTTGATTGGATATGAGTTTGTAGTAAGCCTTTACACTCATGGTACCATATGACTAGAACATTGACAATGATTAGCATGTATCAAGATCTCAACATTATATACTTTAGCACTTAAGTATATGTATCCAGATGATTATGTTGTATTTTGTCTAAGTTTGGCAGTGGCTAGAAAATTAAGTTTTTATATTATATCTCTTTTAAATCCAATCACAAGACATGACTATATCTTATTATTGTTGTAATAACTTTTTGGTATCTATTTGAATGACAATCCACCCCACTTGGCGGCATTGTTTTTCCAACAAAATGTCTTCATAAACCATTACTGGGCCACTACATTTTATTTACATATAACAAAGAAACCAATACACAGAAAAAAAAATTTAAAACATTTTTTTATTAATATCAAAAAAAAAATTCCTTTCTGGTAATTTTTTTTCAATAATTAACATTTTTCAAAAACAATAATAAATAAATATTTGTTCACTTTAGGTTCTGATCAAAAAATGCAATTTCAAAACAAAAAGAAAAACATTAGACTGCAATTCTCAAGTAACGTTACTTTTTACTACATAAACATTAAAACATAACAAATAAATGTAATCAAACAATTCCTAATTTTATGAATGCTGTAGACTCATCTCTTCTAGTAATAAAAATTCCTTTTTGTTATTTTTAAAATAATTAAAGGTTTTTAAAAAACAAAAATACATCAATATTTGTTCACTTTACATTCCAATGAAAAACACAATTTCAAAACCAAACAAAAAAAAATATTGACTGCAATTTTCAACTAAAATTCTTTTTACTACATAAAAATTAAAACGTAAACAAAGAAATAAAATCAAACAATTTCCAATTTTGTGAAAGTTGTAGCCTCATTTCTTCTATGATGTTAGAGTTAGGGTTAGGTCTAGACCAACTCAACTCTTGCCACAGCAGCAGAAGCCATTTTTTTACAGTAATGAAAAATCTCACGAGCTATGAGATTTCAGCTGTACCTCTGAAAAAACACCAAATATTATGTCTCACACATGAACAAGTTAGTAGACAGCTTTTTTACAGTGGAAAATTTTTTAGGACCTTACACTACTTCCTTTACTGTTCAAAAATAAAACATTAACACATCTTACATAAATAGTATTCATTTGAAAAATTCAAACCCTATCATGAAAAAGTAATGACATGTTAAGAGTCAGAATTTATATAGATAGTAACCAACAACACCTATCAAATGATAGGACTGTTTAAGTGTGAATTGCAGAATAAATGGTCATAAAACATGCTAGCAGGTTAACATTAGCTAAGACACTCAATTGCTGCTAGCAATTGAGAAGTTGTGCCTGAATATATGCCATTTTAAACTACTTTTGGCTAACATCAGCACCATCAAGTGTGATGGATTGTCATACAAATGATAACTAACTTTTTGATCCAGTGCTGTCTTTCTGAGTTTATTTTCTTTTATATTTGTTAATTTAATATTAATTGATGATATCTATTTATATTATGAGGATGATAATGTTTCCAATATCCTCATGCTGCCTTTTTCCCTTACTATTACCATAGAACACCCCCATACAATTAACTAATAATTGGTCATTGAAATGTAAATGAGATAATAATGTGTATGAATTTGTATAATGTTCTATACATGAAGAAATGTGTCTGCACATATTTGTGCATTATTAGTGTTTAATTTATAAACAGATGTATATATCATGAATAAGTATGTGGATGTATGTTTCTATGTAATTATAAAAAAATAATATATATATTTTAATGTAAATCTGTATTAATGATAAATAATGTAAACTATTAATAAATAAAAAAACTTTATTACATTTAGTTTATTAGTATAGTTATTGGTGTGTAATATTTTTTCTCTCTGCTTAACAATATCTATAATAACTACAAGATATAAGAGGACAAGAGAGAAGGGGAAAAAATAATTCCATTTTACAAAAGGAATAAAGATGATGTTGAATATAATAATCTATTATCATTCTCAGTAATTCATATATTATGTTGAGGAAGACAATAAAATATTGTCCAAAAAGCTTTAATACATTAACTAACGTATTTATTATATATTCTTTTATCAATTTACTTACCAATTTTTTTGTAATAAAGTTTATAGTCTAAATAGCTTTCAAGTTCATTTACAGCAGCAATAGCTATTTCTTTGATACTGTTTGGCAATGGTAGTTTAGAATATCCCCAAACATTAATCTGTAAATATATATGTATAAAATATTTTAACACGGATGAACCTGCAAAATATGACTTTTATATATGCAACCCGTGAAAATATTCGTATCAACATATATATATATATATATATATGAAAGTAGTAAACACAAAACAAAAGCAATATCTTTAGCAATCAACAATCTCAATATGTTGTCAAGGCAACCTCCTTTAATTAATAAAGATGGAAATCCACCTCTGTTTATGATCTAATACATGTATATAGACATTAAAGATTGCATCCTGACTCTTTGTAATCAAGTTATAATCTTTAGTGTCTATATACACCTATTAAATCATATATAAAGGTGGATTTCGACTTTTATTGATTAAAGAAGGTTTTTTTGACAACAGATTAAGACTGTTGATTATTAAAGATAGTGGTATTATTTAAGTGTTGACTGCTTTCATACATTTATGTTGAATACCAATCTAAACCTTTATATATATATATATATATATATATATATATATATATATATATATATATATATATATATATAGCACAAAACTAGATAGCTTTTAATGTTTAATCAAATGATAACAATCATAACTTTCATAAAATTAAGTCAATCTCTATAAGTAAAGGTTACAATCTACCTTTTACTTATAGAGGTTTCCTAGATACCAAATTGAAGATTCATAGTTTAGATAAAGTTCAGGTAATATATTGTGATTTATGAGTCAATACATATAATGAAAAAAATGACTATCTTGAAATGATTGTAACATGAATTAAACATAACAACATTAAAAATAATTGACATATTTACTGTCATGTTCAAGGCCAAGTTAATGATGTCAATAATAATGCACAATGTTGGCATATCACTTCAATTCATGATCATCATAACAGTTTGATAATCACCTGATGAGTATCATCAAGAAAGGTTACAGAATTTCCTTAATTGATACTAAGATGATTTATTATGATTTTCTTTATAATGATCACAAGTAGTTATAACATTCCATAAACTGAATATTAACACTGACCAATATATCATCCTTAATTTATTATATCAGATAAATGAAGAATAACATGAATTATTCCCAGATGAAATACCATAACATTAATATTCTGACCGGATAATATTCATATAATAAATTGAACTCTTACAACATTTATTAAATAATAAAAAAATATTTATTTACAGATTAGTAACAAAATAATTTATAGTGTATAATGTTTCTTATTTCAAATATCCAGAAACATTATTCATTCTATTAGTTGGCAATTTATATAACTGTACAATGAGACATTTTAATTATCTCTTGTTTATTCAATATGTTTCACTTGTATTTAACTACACTTTTTCTTATATTAATCTAAAAAGCTTCACTTTTAAATTGTATTCTTCAATAAAATAAATATTTTCAAAGTATCATTTTAAATTTAGCAATAATTAATATATTTCTTGATGTATCTTATTTTTAAACTAAATCTAAAATTAAAAAAATTGTAAATAGATAAGTAATTTAAACAATTTCTACTATATAAAAGCACAACCAGGGCTTAGTTGGAGAAGAATGACACTATTCAAATATATTTAATTTGTAAAAATAAAATAAATAAATAAATTTATGTTTCACAAGCACATGTAGAATGACAATAACCAACAAATGATAGAATTCAAATAACACAGAACAAAGACCAATGTTGATACATTATCAAACTCTTTAATGTTATTTATATTAGCTACAGCATCCAAAGCATAACACATATAAACTATAATTTTTCATGTTAATGACCTTTAGAATTTTAACCCATTTATTTAGTCCCACTTGATGCACAGTCATTAGACATCTTCTCAAAACATAACGTTTAGTCTAACAGTAAACTGCCAAATTCACTGAACTTTTCTAAAAACAATAATAATAATTTATAGAGATAGTGAGTCTCGAATCCTACATCTTATAAAAAAAATGTTTTTATTAATTGAACAATTTTATTCTTAAATAATATATCACTCATTGAATATTGAAATTATATTCAACTGTAAACAAATTTCATAAATAATTAATATTATATAATAAAACTCATAAATATAAGGGCATATGTCATAAGTTTTAAATTATGCTAGAGTTGTGCAATACTTTAAATCTCCGTACAAAGCAATGGTCAGTTCTATTTGTGCTATTAAAACATTTTAAACAATTTTAAAGTTATTAGTTTTAAACAAATTCATATGTAAATTTAAAGTAGAAAGTTTTTTTTTTGTTGTAATTTTAAGTTATTCTATATAAAATTTTGAATAAAATGGTATGTAAAATTATTTATTTGTAGTGGTAACAATATAGAAGAGATTCATTTAGTGTTTTTCCCAACAAAAAAAATATTGGACTATGTAATAATTTGGTTTTATGTTTTTGATTTACATTTAATATTGAAATACAAGTGTAATGTATATACCTAATCTAGATGAAATTAAATGGAATTTGAACCCAGACTAACTCATTCATTACAATTGATACACATGTCCACATACATGTGGAAAATTTAAATGATATCCAATATAAGTATTTCATGCTGAATCATCACTCATCAGATGGTCCAGATCATCATCTCCCATGCATATATATAATCAGTGCTCAATTTATATTAAGATAGCAAATGTATACACTTTAATGGACACAATTCAATTCTCCACTCTCCAACTCTTCAGTCTTTCATATCACTATAATATGGGCATTATCAAAAGCTTTGAGCATTTCATCATCAGATTTTCAATAATATAAATGACTTAAGAGTTAGAGAATGGAGAGGTTTGAAGCCTGTCCTTAAAATGTGTAAATTTACTACCTTAATATAAATCCATCACTGATTACAGATATATGTGTGAGTTGATAATCCAGACCAACTGATGAGTATTAGTTTAGCATGAAATACATATAATGGAGATCATTTATCTTTTTCACACATATAATGTGTGGTCATGTGTACCGGTTATATTAGATTGAGTGGATAACTGCGGGGAACTTGAAAGTCTGGGTTCAAATGGTCTTTAATGATGTACATTTTTAAATCAATCTAGTTTTGAGAAAAATCGATTTTATTATATTCACATACATATATACCAATGCAATGCAAAAGCATAAGTAATTTATATATTTATGTAGTCAATTTTTTTCCAACTAAATTTTGAAAGATATAATTAATATTGTACTGATTAATTTTATTTTATTTTTATAATAAAAATAGCTTTACTTTCTGAACAATAAATTTTAAATAATTTAGTGAAATAATTCATTTTGATTTAATGTTAAATTGTAATTATTAATATAGAATATATCTGGGTTATGTCAAATTATTTTAAAATCCTCATTTAGAATTTATTTATGTTGGCTATTAAAAATATTTTTTTAAATTTTTTTTTGTTAATTTTATGAGGAAATTTTTTTAAAAAAAATATGTCATATCACCATTTTGAAAATTCTGTTTTGAAAAGAAATAAATGGTGCGTCCTCTGCTTATATACTACATGATATTTTTTCTATACTTCATCAAAAAACAACTTCACTTGATTTTGGCATCTAAATGTTGATTAATCAATTTCAAATGTGATATCATTAAAAATGTTTTACAATAAACAATCAATTTAGTTTATATATAGTACTTAAAATTTTATGCGTTGACACGCATTCGTAAGTTTTTCTTACGAATTAGTGTCAGCTCATATAACTTTAATTTACATTCTTCTAAGAAAAGTTGCGTAATTTTAATTACATTATATTATGGAATGCAGTTCTTAAGTAAATAAACATTCGTTATACAATTTTTAACATCAGTTTTTTAATTATTTGTTTAATGAGACTTCATCTTCAATATTTTTTTTAACTCAACAGACAAGCAAGGGTTTAATGAATACAACCTAAAGCAAATCATCATCATAAAACCTGAAGTGAGTAAAGCTTGTTATTACCTTAAGACCTTCTAAATAATTCTATAAAGAACTAAGTATATAGGATACACAATATAATATATATTTTAGCTTGGAATTTGTTTAATTAATTTTAATGTGGATGATTTCATTTCTGTCTGAATTTCTTTTAAAATAATATATTACACAGAAACAAATTAAACAAGAATATATAATTTATTAATATGTTAGTATTAAATAGCTATATATAACTCCGATTTGCACAATACATTTTTTTTTACTTTTGTAATGGAATTAATATGACAAGTGTCTTATTGATATACTAAGTCATTCAGCAAATACTTAAGCCAATTACAGAAAATTTTACATTATCTAATAGCTCAGAATGAGTATAGGTCATTTTTTGATTTAATCAAATCGAATTTTTTTTAGCTGTAATTTTTTTTTTCAGTATATCATAAGAATACGTTCTATAAATAAGTATTTCCTCAACTACTTAGTATTTCTGTCACATTTTATAACCATAGTTTTGATTTATAAATCTTCCAAAAATATAGAAGATTAATTTTTAAAACAATTTTGTGAAACTTGTACATATAGAAAATTATGGTTATAAAAAATAATTCAGCACTTCTTTTTCATTGTTTTAATACTTATACTTCTGTATTATAAATAAATGGCTGCAGAAAGGAGTTTGCTATTAACTGAAAGGAGACCCTTTGATTCCTCTTGGAGGCCTTAAAGGAACCGAGCAGGGCAAATTCCTAATGTCCACTCCATACGTTCTTGTCGTTGCAGCTGTTATTACTATGTGATTATTCATATAGTATACGAACATGGATGGGCTGCTCACCAACACGCATTAGCCAGCGTGGTGAGTTTATTGGCTTTTTACCTCTGAGTTTAAGATCAAGAAACACCATGGTCTTTCTTCTCAGTGCCTGATAAGGCAGAATGAATGTTTGTGTAAATGATAAATATTTTTCCAATACATATATACAATTATGACAGACAAAAATAAAGCATGGCCCTTATTCCCAGGAGGCTGTAAAGTCACCAACCAAGGCAGCGGTTGGTGGCCGAAGGTGGAGGGTGCTAAGAATCCCCTGATTGTGGACCCAGGCTGCCATTTGATGACGACTTTTTATTTAGGTACTTACAACTGCAGATCACTTTCAAGTGAAGGAAGATTGCAAGAATTAGAAGAAGAATTGTCTTATATTAAATGGGACATTATTGGACTTTGTGAAGTTAGAAGAAAAGGTGAAGAAACAATTGATTTAAAAAGTGGACATATACTCTATTATAAAGGCACACATATTGGAAATACAAGTGGAGTAGGATTCATTATAAATAAAAAGTGGAAGAACAATATTGTGGAGATTGATGGTGTATCGGACAGAGTTGCAAGATTAGTTATACAACTTAATAGCAGATACCAAATGCAGATAATTCAGGTTTATGCCCCAACAAGTTCTCATAGTGATGAAGTAGTAGAAGATTTTTATATGGATGTACAAAAGGCTTTTGATCAGAGTAAACAACATTTTAAAATTGTTATGGGAGACTTTAATGCTAGAATTGGTAGACAAATGAAAGATGAAATTGCTGTAGGTAATTTTGGTTATGGTAATAGAAATGAGAGAGGACATAGACTTGTGGAGTTTGCAGAAAAGAAAAAACTTTATATTATGAATTCATTTTTTGAGAAAAATGTTAAAAGGAAATGGACATGGAAGCATCCAAATGAAGGTACAGCAGAATTGGATTATATTTTGACTAACAGGAAATACATATTTCAAGATTGTAATGTTCTTAATAAATTTAACACAGGAAGTGATCATCGATTAGTAAGGTGTAAGTTACGTGTTAATGTAAAACTAGAGAGACAAAATTATTGAGAAAAACAATATTTACAGTTGATATTCCTAATCTTCAGAAACATTCTAATGAATTTAAATTAGAACTTACAAATAGGTTTCAAGTGTTAGGAGATTTTGAACATGATTCAGATTTGAATGAAATTAATATGAAAATAACTGATACACTTTTAAAAACTGCAACAAAGATAGCTGGTAGAAAAAAGCAGCAATTGACTAATAAAATTTCTACTGAGACTAGAGAATTTATGAAGAAAAGAAGGAATATGAAGATATACAAAAATGATGTATTAAAAAGAATTGAATATCTCGAATTTTGTAAAATGGTACGGAAAAGAGTTGAAAATGATATAAGAAAGTATAACTGTGAAATAGCAAGGAAAGCTGTAGAAGAAAATAAAAGTCTCAAGAATGTTAAACAACATTTTGGTATTGGTAGGAAATTTATATCTGCAATAAGAAAAAAAGATGGAATTATTACTAAAAAGAGAGATGACATCATGAAATTGGTAGAAGATTTTTATCAAGAATTATATAGTAATAAAGAACAAGTACCTCCTATATCTATTACATCTTCCGAATTGCCCAGAATTTTAAATGAAGAAGTGAGACATGCAATTAAATGTATGAAGAAAGGAAAGGCTCCAGGAAATGATGGAATTATAATTGATATATTAAAAGAAGGAGGTGAAGAAATAGAAACAATTTTAGCAAAGTTATATACCAAATGTCTAAATGATAAAGATGTACTGGAAGATTGGAAGAATGCAGTAATAATATTAATATTTAAAAAAGGTGATAAAGAAGATATTAGAAATTACAGACCTATCAGCCTTTTATCAGTTTTATATAAAATTTTTACCAAGATAATTACAACTCGTCTACAGAGAACTTTGGATTTCCACCAACCAAGAGAACAAGCTGGATTTAAAAGTGGTTTTAGTACAATAGATCATATCCAGGTATTGAGAGAAGTCATAGAAAGGACAAATGAATATGAGTTGTCATTATGTTTTGGATTTGTAGATTATGAAAAGGCATTCGATTCTATACACATTTCTTCAGTGATTAAAGCATTGGATCATCAAGGTATAGATCCAGGATATTGTCATATTTTAAAGAATATTTATAAAAATGCAACAGCAACAATTAGATTACATAATGATACTGGAAAAATCAACATTGAGAAAGGTATAAGGCAAGGTGACTCCATATCTCCAAAACTTTTTACAGCAGTGCTGCAAGAAGTATTTTGTGGATTAAAATGGGAAACTAAAGGAATGAAAGTAAATGGAGAGTATTTAAGTCATTTAGATTTTGCAGATGATGTAGTTGTTTTTGCAAATAATGCTTCAGAGCTGCAGGAAATGTTGCAGGAGTTAGCAGATGAAAGTAGAAAAGTAGGACTAAAGATAAATGTTAAAAAGACTAAAGTAATGTTTAATCGATTTGCTCAAAATATGAAAATAAAGATTGATTATGAAGAATTAGAAGAAGTTAACAGTTACAAATACCTAGGTCAGATTATTAATACAGATGGAAACATAATGGAGGAAATTAATCATAGAATTAAACTTGGTTGGAGTGCTTTTGGTAGAAATAACTTGATACTAAAAGGAAATATGCCTATGTGTTTGAAAAGAATGGTTTTTAACAAATGTGTTTTACCAGTTCTTACTTATGGATCTGAGACTTGGACACTTAATAGAAGAGCAATACAGAGACTTCAGACCACTCAAAGGAGTATGGAGAGATGTATGTTGGGAGTAACAAGAAGAGATCGAAAACGCAATGTATGGGTAAGACAACAAACAGGTGTTACTGACCTTATTGAAAAAATTAAAAGATTGAAATGGAGTTGGGCTGGACATATTGCTAGAAGAAATGATAATAGATGGACAATTGAAATTTTAAACTGGATTCCAAGAGATTGTAAAAGACCCAGAAAGAGACCACATGTGAGATGGATGGATGAAATAAGAAAATGTGCAGGGGTGTTGTGGAAAAGAGAAGCTAAAGATCGGAGAAGATGGATTAAACTTGGAGAGACCTTCATCCTGCAGTGGATTGATAATGGTTGATGATGATGATGATGATGATTATAAATAAATAAATCGATAACTCTGAATATAATAAAAATTATACACACACGTGTATTGATGTATCATACAGAATGGAAAATATTCTATAATAAATCGCCACGATTCTGATAGACAATACCGGAAGAGAGGTCAATTAATATTGCTATTATTACAGAATTAGACTTGTCTGTACGTATGTAATTTCCATATTATAAGTAAATAAAGAAACTTCATAGCCATAGCTGACTTTATAACACAATCAAGCTTTGGAACAACTTTTCATGAACTTAATACGAATTAATGTGGATTATAAGTTTAAATTAAATGATTATGAAAAACTATTAACCTACCATCACCAAATAAGAATAGTTTAATGTCTACCCAGGAGAAAAAGAAAAAAAGAGTTAATAATCAAAGCATTCGAATACTCCATTGAAACTTATTTTTAATTATAAATAAATTTAAAATGTTTACTATTTAATAATTCAAAAGTTACCTTTATACCACTGTTTGTTTTTCCGGAAGCTGCCTTATAGTCTGCAACTATAATCATAAGATCGTCTGGTATCAGTTTGGGACTTGGATAGAAATAATCAATTTCAAAATTACCACTTTAAAAAATAAACAAAACAAATTGTTAATATTATTATTTTGTTGATAACGATGACAAAGTTTTCAAAATTATATTATAAATTTACTAAAACCATATAGAAACTATGACACCATATAGATAAATGAATGGGTAGATAGGTAAATGAGAAATTAGGTAGGTAGATAGATGGATAATTGAATAGATATATTGATAGATAAGTAAATAAATTGATAGGTAAATAAATAGATAGGTAGGTAAGTAAATAGTAAAATAGGTAGGTAGATAGGTCGGTAGGTATATAGATAGATAGGTAGATAGATAAATAGATAAATCGATAGATGGGTAGATGGATAGATAAATAGATAGATAGATAGATAGATAGATAGATAGATAGATAGATGGATAGATAAATAGATAGATAGATAGATAGATAGATAGATAGATAGATAGATAGATAGATAGATAGATAGATAGATAGATAGATAGATAGATAGATAGATAGATAAAGAGCTGGGTTGGTGAATAAATGAGTAGAAGAAGTGAGTGAATGGCTGGGCATATTTAAAGAGATAAATAAATATATAAATAGACATAGATATATAAATAGACATAGATAAACAGACAGATATATAGACAATATTTGGATCAAAAGGTACTGGGATGAAAAGACAAATATAAAGAGGGACAGACTTGCAAATACATTTCATTTTCATTGTTAGAATTTTTTTATCAGGATCTACTTTTTTTCACTTATATCTATGCCATTTACTGTAAACTCTAGTAATTAATAGATGGAGATGATAGTGCTTAATAAATCCCTTTCAAGTAACTGCCCTAACCAACATTCCAGACTAGTTTCAAGCTTGTGGTTTTCATGAGGAGTTTTTTATCATCAAGCTACCTACCCAATTTTAATATATATATATATATATTCAATCTAAGCTATCTCGATTGTACATTCATATAAAACGTAAGTCAGTTCCGCTTCTATATATTATGATGTTCTTAGTTTTCAAACAAATATAGGTAACTCTCTCTTATGGCCAGGAATAGTGTAAAACCATTTTAGTCTTAATTCATTAGTTAAGCTATCTATGCATATTTTTATTTTCTAATGTATATGTTAAGTACACCGAGATGCAGCAATAAAGAAGCTGAGCAGAGTATCATTATGATTGCTTAGCGCTTTTGAGGAGTTATTGTGTCCTACTATTCATAGCAGAAATAGACAAGGAAAATGATGGAATACATATATAGGCAGTCAGTATTTAAATTTATGTAAACTATAGTTTAGAGCATCCATTTTTTGGAGAGGGAAAAGCATAATTTTTTGTCGTTTATAGCATGGATGTTGTTAACTATAAACTATGCTTTCCTAATTTTATGTTTTGAGTCATTTCTTTTAATATATTGTATTGCAGCTGAAGTAGGGTTAAATATGTTGTCCTGATGCTTTCTAGTGTTCAAGGAAGATAGAGCTATATTCTGGCTTGTAATATGTTCTTTTTTATAAGTATTGATGTTGATATATGTGTGTGGATAGGAATGCCCAAGATTCTCCATAATATGATGCTTTACTTCCAACTTGGGGGCAATTAATTTTATATACAGTATTGGGGGGGGGTCAGTTCGGGTTCAATTCTATTCTTAGAATTATTAATTAGTCTATTAGTAGAGGTGGGCTTTAGAAATAGCCTAAAGATTGGCGGGGGGGGGATTATTAAATGTTTTCGTTAGAGTAGCCAAGGTCTATTGTCAATGGGAGAGTTTGAGTAAAATTTGCGGTAGAATTGGATGACTTTTCTTGTTAGGTGGTTGAATTTAAATCCAATGGAAGTTAAGTATTTTAAATATTGTTCTAAATTTGCTTTAGGATTTGAGCCGTGTTTGCATAATAGGTGGTTGCAATATAGGAAAAAGGATAGACTGGAACATTTATGAAAATGAGAGAAATTTGACTTAGGGTATGTAAATTCACGAACTTCAAGTGGTTTGATGCACATTGAGTATTCTAGATGATGTGTGTTTTCTATAAAATTTATATTTTTCCCAACTTTTTTTCCTTTTTCATTAATATTCAGCACTTTACTGCTAACTCAATTCTTATTTCTTTTTAACTTATTTCATAATCTTCAGTCTTTACTACAACATTAAAAAAAAAGTTTTTAAATAATTTCAGCTTTTATTTGAATTTTGTTATCAATCTTTTATTACTATTCTTACTTACTGACCTACCCATCATTCTTAATAATTTATTTGCTCATTTTTTGTGTTTGTTTTTTTTTTAAAAATATCAATTTCACCATTACTAAATTTCAATTAAAAACTACATTTGTTCAGGATATGGGCTAAATACTATTTCTATATCTATTTTGGAATCAAAATATCTAACTGAATTTTATTCTTATCATTTAGAGGGTTTTTTTCTTTTTTTTTTTTTGTAAATCCTTTTCTCATGACTTTTAAAACGTATCTTTATTATTACCATGCTATCTTTAGGGTAAACTCATATAGTTTCTTACAATTTTTCATCTTTTTTCTTTATTATGATTTTCCAATTTTCACCTATCACTATATAATAATTTTGTATTTTTCAAATATTTTTCAGTTTTTTTAGGCATCACTTTCTTCTCTTTATTATCATTACTGCTGATGACAGAAGATCTCTTGGTATTTTTAGTCTAATTAGCAAATACCTCCCTTACATATAAAACTTTTTAATTATTGAACACAAATAATACCTCCAATATTATGTCTATTATTGCTTTCAGAATAACATATATTTATGTTTTCTTCATTTGATTTACCTTAATCTAGTTACGTTCTTTCACAGAATGTTATAAGAACAAAATATTTTATTTTCATCTCTTATTGTAAATACACTACCTTCTCTGTGTTTACTGTTCTAACATTCTACATAGTTAATTTTACAATAATTTTTTAGTTCTAATAAATTTAAATAGACAATCGTGAGGTACTTACTAGTGTGCTCAATTTTGAACTGTCATACTCCCAATAAAATATAATTGTATTCTTTAAAATAAAATTTAATGGCATTTATATATCCTTTTTTAATAGAAAAATTGATATTTCAAATATTTAATCAAATACATTTTTGTAAATACTATTTTATTTTATTTTTAGCTACAGAAATTGAAATGCTAGAATAAATTGTTTTTCTGAAGGTTTGAGATTATGGTGTTTTAGTTGTATTTATATGTTGGACTATTTCCATCATCTAATATGAGGATTGAATGTCTTTAGAAAAATGTAACTTTATTTAAAAATTCTAAATACATACAACTGTTGGTAATAGCACCCAGGTTTGTATATGCACAATATTTTGAGATTATTCTCCCCTCTTCTTCAGCTGTTGCTAGTCTGAGTGACAGTACTAGCATGGGAATCAACTCTGGGCTCTTACATTCTTTGAATATTAAATTTTAAGGTAACATTCTAACAAACTGGGCCATTTGCTCAAATAATCTAAGTGCCTAGGTTTGATTCCCATGCTAGTACTGTTACTGGTAAGGTCAGCAACACCTGAAGAAGAGAGGAAAGTAATACCTCTCAAAACATTGATATACTAATGTGTACTATTACTAACAGTTGAATGTATTTGGAATATTTAAATAAAGTTATTTTTTCTAAAGACATACAATATTCATATTTGATGATGGAAATAGTCCAACATATAAATACAGCTAGAATAAATTGTATTAAGAGTGAAGCAAGCAATGACAAATACCATCGACTATCGTCAAGATCTTTTGCCTAGTTACCTACTACTTCAACCAGAGAACTGAACATGCATATATAGTTACAATGTAAAATGTGGCAATAATAATACAAACTTAGTGTTAGATAACGAATATTAAGTAAAAGGGGAGAACGCATTTGTCCGTGAATGTGTGTGTGTGTGTGTGAAACGTGTATAAATATATCTGTGTATGGATTTTTTATTTCAACTTTTAGCAAAATTAATCTAATATAAAAAATAATATTTGTTCACCTGTTTTCGGTTTTTTTTAATATTCCATTTGTTATAGATTTTAGAGTTTTAGGTCTTACAATTGTGACTTCGAATGGAGTTGGTTGCGTATTAGTTTGAAAACATGGAAAAAAATCACTGGCATAACTGACTTCTCCTGGAAAATAGGCTATAACCCTAAAAATAATAGTAATAATAATAATAATAATAATAATAATAATAATAATAATAATAATAATAATAATATAAAATAAATAAATTGAAATTAATAATATAAAACAAAATTCTATTCATTAATCTTTCTTTTTACTTACACATTATTCTTTCTTTTTCTACTTTCTCATCACAATTTTTTATTATTTAATCTTATATGTATATATTTTTCCTTTGTTCATTAATAAATAAAACTATCTGTCTATAAGTCCTTTTTTACTTATTATGTAGCTTATTTTTTTTATCTTATATCTCCAAAAAAATATTATCTCACATTATCTATTTATTTATAACTATTTATTTTGTGGTGTTCAAAAAGTGTCAATTGTTTTTTCTTTCCTTCTTTCTCATATATATATATATATATATATATATATATATATATATATATATATATATATATATATATATATATATATATATATATATATATATATATATAAAAGGAGTGAAGGTTGCCTTGACAGCAGTTAGAAATATTGTTTGCTATATTTACTGTGAATGTTTAGGTGGTTTTACTGGTTGGAAACTAATTATATCATTATCCCAGATTAGCTTTAGGCACTATTTCACTTATTATTTCTAAATAATACATGGGCAATTTAAAAGTATTGCATTAATTAATGTTTTAGATGACTATTTATTAGTCTGCATTATAGTGACATGTTTATTTCATGTTTAAAAAAGTTTATTTAAACTTCATTGTAACAATATTTCATACTCTGTAGTCAAGTTGCAATCATTAAGTGTCCATATATATTCAATGGACCATTAGTAAGAATGGATTTCCATTCTTGCTATTAAAAGATGTGAAGGTTGCCTTGACAGCAGTTAAAAATATTGGTTGCTATATTTACTGTGAATGTTTAGGTGGTTACTGATTGGAAACTAATTATATATATATATATATATATATATAATAAATTTTAAATAGTGCATTGCAGGAGATAAAGGCCCTTAGACAGCCTCTCTTCATAAAATACTACTAAACAGATTTGCCAATTACTAGATGTTGATGAATTGAGCATTTTCCGTTCTTGTTTTAACACTAATAAAAATGACTAAATATGCGTTTACTAGTCAATATTACATGTTTATCTGAATTGGCTATGAACTAGTTATATGAAGAAAAATATGCTAAGCCTAACAAGAAACTTTAATGTAAGAAGAAATAATTTGTGTGTGTATGTGATGAGAGTTTACGTTATAATAGCAATAATAAGAATTTTTACATTTTTGAAGAAAAATATTTCTAATTTTTTTTATTACTAAAAATATTGTCGACCTATTCAAACATTTATTAGTTCTATTTACTTTAACGTCTTATGATTATTCAGACATAGCTATTACATATATACATAGAATAGTGCAGTAGTAGACATCTGTCTACCATGCTTGGAAACTGAATTCAAACTAGATAATAGTAAACTTTTTTTCAACATACATGAATTTATTTAATCATTAAATAACAAGCTCACTTAACTATCCAATAATGGTCAGTAAATGGGTATTAAACTATTTTTAACTAAAAAAGTAAAATAAGTACGGAAAATAATTGAATTCCTCAGTATTCAGAACTTGACAAGTCAGATGAATACTTCTTTCTTCTGCCCCTGAAGTGGTTTATTTAAAGACTTTTTTATTTAAATTTTTCGACATTACACACATGTACACAAAGACGTATTTGGAATTTTAAAAAAGCTAGCAAATTGATTAAAACATTTATAAAAAGTAAAAATTTTAATTAACTTTCTAATTATTTTTTTATATCTTCAAACTTTATTAATTAATATAATTTAAATTGTAAAAAAATGTAAATGTAGAAAATTGATTTACTGAATATATATTGAATTATATGTAATCTTTGAGAGGATTATTTAAAACTTATAAAATATAATTCTAAAAAAAAAAAATATTGCTTCTCTTCAAAATTTTTACTGAAATTAACGCTCTTGGTTTTATCGATAGCATAGAAATCTTTTTTTTTTATTTTACAGCCATTTATATCATTTTCCTTATCAATTGAAAGTCTGTGTGAACTTGAAGCAATGAGTATTTCTCATTATGAATAAGAATCTAATTTCTCATAAAGAGAAGTACTTTTATAATAAAAATGCATAATAGTTTTTTCATAATAAATTATTTAAGTACGCTTATCATTAATTGTTGAAACAAGCTACATCTATTGCTTAGTCTGTAACCAAACTGAATTACTCTATTTTCTCTATTATAGCTATTCTAATTAGATTTATAAATAATTTAATGATTTTCTCTTAAAGTAATTATATATATATGTATATGATTGACAAAGGTATAATAAATACATAAATAATGAGAAAACGAACGGCTAAAAAATGATTGATTTTGAGTGCAAACTTTACTTACGATTTTTGTTCATTTTTAGTAGTTACTGTTTGGAAAAAATCCCCAGTATTTACACTTTTACTAAACGTTATGGAGATGGTATAATCTTCTCCACTATGTAATGGCGTTTTTAATTTTAACTCCCATAACAGACCTCCAGCTTGATGTATATTTGGTATACCAATTATTGAACCAGTATCTGATTTTAATTCCATGTGATCAAAATTAAGATTAACACTCATTAGATATAAAGACGTGGTAAATATTTTGCTTTGAAAATTAATAATCACTTTTCCTTTAAATATTTTTTTATTCAGATCAGGTTCAATCCTTAGGGTGTAATTTAAAGGTTTTACATAGTTATCAATGCCTTTAGTCTCCGTGCTTGTGAAACTACTGACAGGTGGTGAGACCATTTTCAAGTTTTCCTTCTTAGTTGTTACTTCATTAATATCTGCACTGTCAGTCTGATGATTTTCTTTAAAGTCTGGTGACTCAAGTAGTTCTAAATCTTCATAAGAACTGTCTGCAGTTTCATCAGAGCTGTATTCCTTAAAATCATCTTTATTAGTTCTTTTAGGCAATAAGTTTCTCAATTGAAAGCTTAAGTTATCTGGTCTTGATTCCAATTTTGTTTCTGCCATATTACTGAAAAAGAAGAAAAAACTAATATGTATAAAATAACTACTTTCATTTTTTCTCCACATAAAATACTTTCCAGGAATAATTAGCTTCTTAAACTTTATTGAAATGTATATCTTTTGAAAAGGAAATACAAATAAATAAAAAACGGAAATTATATATTTATTTAAAAAAAGAGGATGCTGTAGTAAATAAGTATTAATAATTAGTCATTGCTCATTTTATTGTAAAAATAAAATTTGTTAACACTAATGTAGATATCTATTTTTTTCATTTTTGAAAAATGCTTTTAAAAAAACATCCAATTTTAATTTAATCAGTAATAAAATAATCTTATTAATGGAGTATTAAATCTAACATTTATCTGTTAGATATAAAGTCCCTTACTTTAAGATTGTGTCACTAAAAATATTATTATAAATGTTATGTAATAATTTGTTTGATTTTTATCATTTTTTTGTAATTTTTGGTTACCTAAAATCAATTGTTCAACAAAATTTTAAAAATTTATAAATTATGTTTCTTTCACTATTTAGTCAGATTCATTGTTTTTATTCAAACTTTAAATTTTTCATGAATTAGTTATGTTTAATACTGAAAATATAAGATAATTTAATTTTGACTAGAAATGTTTTTTTTAAATAAAAGCTAAATAGCTAGAACAAATATAACAATACCACCACCAGTGATTGCTAGCAAATTGACTTTTTCACATTAAAAATAGACACTTCAAAGGTTGATGCTACTTTTGTATAATCCTAAAGAGTAAAATAAAAGTTTTGGTGTGTGAGTCTACATATAATTACTAAATTAATAAAGTATTCATATATAGTTATATCAATGTATTACCCTTTGTTATCAAAGTTATCTTTTGCAAACATAGATGAACCTATTTATATTTGCATCTCCCACTTATTATAAAGATAGCCAATATGATAAATAATGTTAAGAAAGGGTGAATATACAATTAAATATATTAGAATTATTAAAATCATTTGACAAATTGAAACGTTTAATAAAAGTGTATAGATGGTAGTGCAATGATACAAATAGCACTTGGGTAGTTTATTGATTGAGTAGTTATATATCAATGTCATTATATTAATGCAATGGTTGCTAGTCACAGTTAAAAATGTGACAATTTGACACTGCTTCCAACCATTCAAATTCCATCACTTTTAAGGGTACAGTTAAGATTTTACCATCATTTGAAAAATTAGAAAAAGTTCCGTAAGATGCTGCCCGCTCTTGAATTATTTTACAAGTAAAAAATCAATAAAATGGTCTCGAAACTTTAACAAAAAAAGTAGGTGTGCTCTTCTTGAATCTTATTGGATGTTACATTTTGACACAAAGAAAATAAAATGTCAATAACTCAAAAGTTATGATTTGTTTTTGTTTCATTTCAAAAATGATAAACGGATATTTTAGACCATTTTAAACATATTTTTTGACAAATTACAAATTATTTTGATAAAATATGCTAAAAATAAAATTATTTTAGAAAAATAGTTAAGACTTTAACAAAATTACTTACTTTTTTTTCTGCGTAAAATTAGCAAAGAATAGTGCTGATGTCATAAAACGTTTTTATTGGAGAAAAATTTTTGTTTTACAATTGCCATTCACGAATATTTTGATAATTATAAAGAGAAATTTGTTTTTGAAAAAACTTTCATTCACTTTCATAATCTGACAAATTATTAATATACTTTTTACAAATAAAACTAAAGTGGA